>CM058240.1:1390384-1834192 GCA_030180135.1 Orychophragmus violaceus | reverse complement strand
GCAAATGTGGACGAATCGTGTTGTTAGCAATTAACCATCTTAATACTATACTTATATAAATGAGAAGGAATATTTAATGACAATTAACCAGGATAGTGTGAACACAGTGTGAACGTAGTGTGAACGCAGTAAAAATAGTCCCAGAGTAGAAAAAGGTGTACTTGAAAAAAGTGTGGGAAAGAGAACAGTCTCCCAAGCTCGTCTTTGCTTTTGTTCGTTTGAAATTAGGGTTTATCATTCCCTTTCTTCTTCAAAATCGCAGTTTCTCCTACTGCTTCTTCCTCCTTTCTCAAATGGCAAACAAGAAGAAGAACATTTTGCTCTGGGATTACGAGAACGCAGGGGTTCCACATGATTTGGCTCCAGAAGATGCACACCAACAGATTGTGAAAGGGCTCAGAAAGAAAGGATTTACTGGGCCAGACAAAATCACTCTAGTAGTAGCTTATCGGAACTCACAAGTTCCAAAGGGTCTGCACAAAGACATCGAGATTGTCCGTGTTGGCGATTATGATAGTAAGTTTCTTTTGTCTTATTTCGTTTTGGTTTGAATCTTTGGATTTCGTTTTGGTTTGAATCTGTGTGTGATGTCTATGACCTTGATATAGTATGATGCTAGACAATGATTTTTTTAGGGAATGATAAAGGTAATTCTTAAAGGTTACGTTAGCAAAGCTTCTCTCTTTTTCCGATTAAACTAGTTTAAATATTCTTAATAGAAAATTGGACAACTTCAATATTACTTTATCGATTAGCAACCGCAATGAGTTTATTTTTCGACCAATATTTGTACAATCAAAGTTTTAAGTGTATACATTAGATAAAAGAATAAACTCCTTGGGTTACTAATCAATATGGTAATATTTGAAGTTATCCAATTTTCTAATCGATCATGTAATCACTGATTCAATGTTTTAATAAAGCTTTTAGTCGACAAAAAAAATTATTGGAGCGAAATTTAATTCTACTTTAAAATGGGATATAAAAATTTATGTTGGAGATGGTCTAAGTTTTTTTTACTCGCAAGTATGGACAATTGATAGGTAGTTGATTATATATATACCCAGCCATAATTACATGACTTACTTGCATCGATATGAAATTTTTTTGTATTAGTTTAGTGTTTTTCTAATGTATATATTTTTCTCTTGTTTCAGTTATATGAATAAGAATTTGAGAAAATTTCCCTACATATTATTAAAAATGCATTAAACATTGTATGTTGAAAACTCAAAATCATCATCTCCTATTTTTCTAATTTTTCTTCATTTTAATGTTTAGAACAGATGCTATAATTAACTTTGGGGATATGTTGGTTCCTTTTGAACTAAAATTTAACGATACAATTGAAAGCATTGTACAATTGGCCCGTATAGCTCAGTGGTAGAGCGTCAGTCTTGTAAACTGAAGGTCCGTAGTTCGATCCTGCGTGTGGGCACTTTTTTAGTTTTCGCTTTTAGTCACATTTTCTTCATTTTTACCTAGTATTCGTATTTGACAAGTTTAATGGTTTTCTTAGTTTTTTTTTTAATCTGCAATGGCGAATCTAATGCATAGATCACATTTTTTATTTAGAAAAAAAAAAGAAATTGTTTAGTTTTTCTTTAATTCGTAAGTGCTTGAATCTTTAGTCGGTCGTATTTTTCGATGATAAGAATTATTGTTGTGGTCTCTACTGGTCTATTAGTATGAAAACATTTGTGGCTGCATGGCTCCACTAGCCGAACAGTTGTTAGCATAAAATTTTAGAGAAAAAATGGTATTTTTATATTCCACATAAATATCATTTGCCATCTCCATTATATTGAAAAAACAAAAAAACACAATCTATAGAAAAAGATCTGTAATCAACTCGTTCGATCTTTCTGAATCTTTTTTTTTTAAGATATGTCTCACATTATACTTGTTACCCAAAAAAAAATGTATCACATTCTCGTCGGCTACTCGTCTTACCTTTTTTATTAGCCAAATTATTTTGTCATAACATGAAGATATTATTAATTTATTATACCATTTCGAAAAGAATAAACTCTTAAGCAAATTTTTTATTTAGTTATTGCATTCATATGGTAGTTAATCAGTATGAATTGAAATGTGAGATATCATCAGACAGGAAACCACCACATTGTGTGGTTCGTCTGTTTCCAACGCGTCTTAGCTTTTTCCAATAACTAATAAATAAATATCTGTTGTAATAAAATAGAACACGTTTTTTTCTTCTAATAATTGGCTTCGTTTGCTTTTGAATCCTCAATTATGATCTAACTTCCACTATACCAATCAATGACTAAGACCAGCTGGTCAATTTTGATCTCCTTATATTGATTTTATGATGATTGTGATTGCTTGGACCGATCCAACTTGAATCTTAAATAGCTACCTCATAGTATATAATCTCTATCCATGTACAATCAGGTCTGGTAATATAATTTTGCAGACCAACCATGAACCAGCGACCAAAAAAGTAATAAGATATCAGTGGTACATCTCGGTCCATTTTGACAGATTTATAATGTATAAGTCCTAACCGAATTTCCCTTTCAATTATATGTTAATAATCTTATATCATAATACATAAAATTCAATATTGTAGAAGTAGACAAACGAATGGGATTGTAACTAGACTTTTCAAAAAATGGATCACAGACATGGGCAAAAAATCCAAATCTGAATACTCGAATGGGAGCAAACCCGGAAAAACTGATTCGGATTGGGTTTGAGTATTAGTAATTTTATCCGATGGATATTCTACTCTTGGATTTGTGGTTATCGGAGAATACCCGGAATCAAACCGATATTCGATCGGATATCTAAAATTTTTAAAAATATTAAATATATTAGTTATTTTCGGGTATTATAGGTATAATTTTGATATTATGGATATTCTTTTTTAAGTTTTTTTGGGTTTCAGATATATTTTTGATATTTCATATATTTTTACGGATTTTCGAATGTTTCCGGATTTTCGGATCAACTTTGTTTTTTCAAATTTGGATAATACGGGTAAAACTACCGATATATGTTTTTTTTTTAGTGTAAATGGGATTTGAAATTTGATACCCAAACCGACCTGAAATCAATAGAATCCGAAGTGAAACCAGCTCGAAATAGTTTCGGCTTTTGTATAGGTATAAATCTCTCACACCCGAAAAACTCAGAACCCATCGATTCCTACTTAGAACCGACTTGATTATCTGAATGCCTAGATCTAACGAAAGCTTTATAATAAATTTGTTCTACACACACTACAATTTAAAAAAAAAAAAATTACAAATAATAACTTTACTTATGAAGGAACAAAAATACATAAGTAAATACATTTATTTATAAAGACGATCAAACAAATGACAGATTAAAAGGGTTACTCATCGACAAATTTAACCCAATCAACCGGTCCAATATACAAATTACTACCAATCGCTCATCAAATATATAATCTACAATAAGAAAAAAATCAAAATTAAAATAACTTCTTCCTGATTCTGATAAAATCTTCAGCTTCTTCTTTGAACAACACTTCACTTTTTTTCTTCTTTGATTGAGACAACGAAGACATAGCTTTAGCAGACGCAACTCTTCTAACCAGAACCTTCCACTTCGAGTCCTCAACCATCTTCTTGTCTTTTTCTCCTCTAATCTTAAATTGCCTACTCCAATCACAAAAATAAATAAATAAATTAGATTCCAACTTCTAAAATGTTATTGTCAAAACAAAAAAAAAAACTTCTAAAATATCTTTACGACAACAAAAGATTTTCCAGCCGTCTGATCAAGACTCATTATCTAATAAGTAGGTCACCACCACAACACATATTATTATTATTGCCGCCGAAAGTGAACATCAAAAATGTCGGTTTTGTTTACCTGCAAAGTGGGACACGGCAAGATTCAGATTGATCGCAGATCGAAGAATGGAGTCTAAGAAGTTGAATCATTCTCTTGCAACGAAGACAACCTTTACCATCGACTCGTTTCTTGCAAACTGCAAAATGACGTATCAAAAGTTGGAGTCCGTAACAAGTCGAGAAAGCACTGCATGGACCGGTTTTAACTTCAGATGTTGAGTTATTGTTGTTGTCTAAGTTGGAAGATGGTCCGACCAACGTGCAACCTTCGGTGCATATGTGTTCTAGACACTCCATGGCTTCACTTAATTGCATGTAAAGATTCTGTTCTCTGCTGTGTCTCCTTCTTCTTTTCTTCCTCTGCAAGAAATCACCCAAAAAGACCTAACTATGATCAGAACAGAGCGTTTTAAGAACCAAACAGAGAAAAAACGTTTTGAGTTTAAAAGTTGTTACCGATTCAGCTTCGTCGATGAATTGGAGAATGTCGAGTTCGAGGAAAGGATCGTGTTCTTGAAGAAACTTCCATCCTTCGGTCTGCTCAACGGTCTTGAACTTGGAGTGGATCAAACGCATACACTTGAGACAGAGGTCAGGTGCATCGCAGAGCCGAGCTAGCTGAAGAACATCAACCACGTTCTCGGACGTGACTCTCTGGCCGACGCCTTTGGTGCACCTTTGCTTCAGCTGAGTCACCATGTAGACGTGTGATAGAGCGAGTAGATGGATTCCGTATGTCTCCATCTCCTTCTCCGACAAACTAAAGAAAGACACGCAAGGGTATTTTAGTCATTTCAAGAAAACGCGGTTGAATATTTCATGATCACACGTTTTTAATATGGATCAGAGATCAAATCAATCGTAATATTGTTTGTGTCGGAAAACTCAAGTTTGGTAATAAAAATAAATCAAACATTTAGACAAGATTTTGTAATGATATTTCCGACGATTTTTGTAGAAAATAAAGAATACAAATTCTTCTAAAATCTTATTAAAATCATATTCATTGGAAATATTTAAAAATCTAATCAAACGAACCTGGGAGAGTAGAGGAATCTGACGAAGACTGAAACGGCGTCGCATGGAACGCCGAGAATTTTAATGACTCTCTTTGATGATCCGCCGTGGCTTTTCCTTGGCTTCTCGATGATGTTCGTCAGTACCGGCGATGCAGAAGCCTGCATTTCTCATTTTCAAACAAAAAAATTAACACCAAAATTTTAAAATATATATGAAAGTAATGAAACTGTTCGGACATGAAGAAAAAAGCTTACCAGGACGCCGGAGTGTGCCGGAATACGACGGCGACCGGAAGTGATGATCTCAACATCCGTTTCCACCAAGTCGTATGAAATCTTATCGGCTGTAAATGAAACACCGTCGTTTTGAGTAGCGGTTATAGCCATCGTAACTAGGGCAACTTTTGGTTTCAGAGAGAGAGAGAGAGAGATTTGTGGTACTTTTTTTTTTTGTGGGATGGTTTGTATTGATGAAGAAGCTGGAGGGATGCATCTCTGGATTTTATAGACAGTTCAACGAAGCCTGCTCTTTTTTATTTGTTAATTACACGTGGCATTTTTATTGAATTGAATAAATATCTCTGTCTTACCCCAATTCACGCGCGTATTTGATTCTCTGTATTTTTGTAACTACAATATGTTTTGCTCTGTCCAAGGCCAAAATTAACTGTAAATAAAATAGTGAACTGTATTCAGGGATCTGTATAACTGTATCATACAAGTCATGATGACTCATAAATACTTAAGGATTACCTTTAACACCTACGACTGGATATTTGAATATCAGATAAGTTTCAAGTTGGATATTTCGGATATAGAAAAATTGATACCAATCGGATAGTTTTATATTTTGGATCGGGTTGGATTTGTACCATATAGGATTAGATATTTATGTAAAAAACCAAATATTTTGGTCCTTGTTCGGATTCTATATATTTTACCTGAAAATAATTATATAAATTCGAAAATATTGAAGTACAAGAAAAATTTGAACAATAACTTGAATAAAAAGACAGGTACTTAAAACATAAAATTTAAAAAATATAAAATCAAAAGCAAACTATAGCATGACATAAAACCAATATTAAAACCAAAATGAATTCATATATTAAAGTCATATCTAATAAGTAATTATCACTATTCAAATCCCAACAAAACCACATTTATGGATTGGTGTCGGTTCGGAACTTCGGATCCGGATAAAATGGGTTGCATCTTGGGTATAGAAGGTTCAACATCTTGAACACTGCTGGAAGTGTTGGATATAGAAGGGGGTGGGGGGTCGCTGGAACTGTCGGGTATTGCAGTGCTGGCAGAAGGTTCAGGATCTTGAACACTGCTGGAAGTGTTGGGTATAGAAGGGGGTGGGGGGTCGCTGGAACTGTCGGGTATTGCAGTGCTGGCAGAAGGTTCAGCATCTTGAACACTGCTGGAAGTGTTGGGTATAGAAGGGGGTGGGGGGTCGCTGGAACTGTCGGGTATTGCAGTGCTGGCAGAAGGTTCATCATCCTGAAAATTCAGGAGTTGAAAGCCTTCAACCAGTCCACTTGATTGATCACCATGATATGCATTGTCTGTCTTCGTTCAGTGGCTGCGACTCAATAACATCAGCATGGTATGCGTCTTCGTTCCGTGGCTGCAAATCATCAACATCAGTGTGGTCTGCGTCTGCGTCAAAACCAGTCTCAACTTCCTGATCTTCAACCAGTGAAACATCCCCGAGCATAAATGAAGCATCAACCTCAACAAACCCCCTCATCCAATCAAGTTCAGTGAGGCTGTAACCTCTAGTCACCAACTCGACAATTTTCCCAAAGCCATCATGTTCTTCTTCATCATCAAGAAAAGTAGGTAGCTCAGCGGAATCAAAGAAATGACTAAGTACACATTTAACTGTGGCATCTCTTGGTTCTTCCATAGATAAAACATGTTGATATGTGGGTTGTTGAGTCCATGCATACCTTTCACAAAGGAAATGACTTGAAAAACTGCTATCCGGTCGAGTAAATGCTTCTTCCAGTTTTGGCACAGAAGCCAAAAACCATAATTGAAACGCCATTGGAAACCCTTTCAAATCTATCCTCTTTTTTTATCTCGGCTTCGTTCACTGAATATTTCAGCAACTCAAAAGACAATCTTCCCCACGGATATGTTTTGATGTTTGTCTTCGCTATCTGCAGATACTTAGCGGGAAACTTCGCCTTGGACTGCTCGTATCGCATCAAAAAGATGTTCTCAAGAAGGAGCAACATGGAGAGCCTGATTTTCCCGTCCTTATCATCATCACCAAGAGACTTAATCTGACCTAGCACATCTTCCATAGTGTGGGTTCCCTGAAGATTCGGCCACTCAAAGTTTGCTTCTTCTATCTCGTTCTGTTCTGCTGTTTCTGAGCAAGGAAGCCCGGTTACCAAATGAAATTCTCGTAATGAGAACTTCATTGGTTGGCAATTGAAGTAGCCCAGCGCGTTTCTATCGGATGTAAGAACTATCTGTCTTGTTACCAGAATGTGAACTTACTTTCCAGAAAAACCCAATCCTGGTCCTACTTGGGCACCACCATTGATCCGTGAAGCAGCTTTAAGTATAGGACCAAGAAAAGTTCTCTCCAACTCAGTGAACAAAGGCTTCCCGAGTTCCTTTTCAAGAATCTTGACGTATTGAAAAGAGGAATGGCTATTAACTGACCCAGCTTTGAACTCTTCTCCTATACTAAACCAAGTAGGAGGCAGCTGAATTTGAATTTTTGTTGAATTTAACTCCGACATTAAATCGCCTGAAAACAAAACAAAACAGAAAAACTCGTATCATCTATGAATGAAATGGAAACTCTCAATTCTACACGGTGATCACTCCTAAAACAATTACAATGATTAGAGAAACTCGTATCATCTGTGATATTCATATCAAGTCTATCAAACAAACTTCTTGATCAAAATCAAAGCTGATTGACAAAAAAAAAAAAGAGTTTATTTAAGAAATGAAATTCGAAGTCAAATCTTCGTCAATTCAAAATTTGAATTTCAAATAAACAAGGTCGTCCACACGAATTTCCAAATACAGTGAGAGCAGCAACAAAATCTCAGATCGAGCAGAAAACTTACCACCACAACGCGAAACATCAATTTGCGAACAACAACGACAACACAGAGAATGCTCGATCAACACCCAAAATCGATTAACCACAAATTTCAAGAGAGAGTGAGAAATTACTGAACATACTTTTTCTTGGGTATAGAAGGTTCAACATCTTGAACACTGCTAGAAGTGTTGGGTATAGAAGGGGGTGGGGGTCGCTGGAACTGTCGGGTATTGCAGTGCTGGCAGAAGGTTCAGCATCTTGAAAACTGCTGGAAGTGTTGGGTATAGAAGGGGGTGGGGGGGTCGATGGAACTGTCGGGTATTGCAGTGCTGGCAGAAGGTTCATCATCCTGAAAATTCAGGAGTTGAAAGCCTTCAACCAGTCCACTTGATTGATCACCATGATATGCATTGTCTGCGTCTTCGTTCAGTGGCTGCGACTCATTAACATCATCATGGTATGCGTCTTCGTTCCGTGGCTGCAACTCATCAACATCAGTGTGGTCTGCGTCTGCGTCAAAACCAATCTCAACTTCCTGATCTTCAACCAGTCCACTTGATTGATCACCATGATATGCATTGTCTGCGTCTTCGTTCAGTGGCTGCGACTCATTAACATCAGCATGGTCTGCGTCTTCGTTCCGTGGTTGCAACTCATCAACATCAGTGTGGTCTGCGTCTGCGTCTAAACCAGTCTCAACTTCCTGATCTTCACCCAGTGAAACATCCCCGAGCATAAATGAAGCATCAACCTCAACAAACCCCCTCATCCAATCAAGTTCAGTGAGGCTGTAACCTCTGGTACAAACTCGACAATTTTCCCAAAGCCATCATGTTCTTCTTCATCATCAAGAAAAGTAGGTAGCTCAGCGGAATCAAAGAAATGACTAAGCACACATTTAACTGTGGCATCTCTTGGTTCTTCCATAGACAAAACATGTTGATATGTGGGTTGCTGAGTCCATGCATACCTTTCACAAAGGAAATGACCTGAAAAACTGCTATCCGGTCGAGTAAATGCTTCTTCCCGTTTTGGCACAGAAGCCAAAAACCATAATTGAAGCGCCATTGGAAACCCTTTCAAATCTATCCTCTTTTTTTATCTCGGCTTCGTTCACTGAATATTTCAGCAACTCAAAAGACAATCTTCCCCACGAATATGTTTTGATGTTTGTCTTCGCTATCTGCAGATACTTAGCGGGAAACTTCGCCTTGGACTGCCCGTATCGCATCAAAAAGATGTTCTCAAGAAGGAGCAACATGGAGAGCCTGATTTTCCCGTCCTTATCATCATCACCAAGAGACTTAATCTGACCTAGCACATCTTCCATAGTGTGGGTTCCCTGAAGATTCAGCCACTCAAAGTTTGCTTCTTCTATCTCGTTCTGTTCTGCTGTTCCTGAGCAAGGAAGCCCGATTACCAAATGAAATTCTCGTAATGAGAACTTCATTGGTTGGCAATTGAAGTAGAAGCCCAGCGCGTTTCTGTCGGATGTAAGAACTATCTGTCTTGTTACCAGAAAGTGAACTAACTTTCCAGAAAAACCCAATTCTGGTCCTACTTGGGCACCACCATTGATCCGTGAAGCAGCTTTAAGTATAGGACCAAGAAAAGTTCTCTCCAACTCAGTGAACAAAGGCTTCCCGAGTTCCTTTTCAAGAATCTTGACGTATTGAAAAGAGGAATGACTATTAACTGACCCAGCTTTGAACTCTTCTCCTATACTAAACCGAGTAGGAGGCAGCTGAATTTGAATCTTTGTTGAATTTAACTCCGACATTAAATCGCCGTTAAAACAATTACAATGATTAGAGAAACTCGTATCATCTGTGATATTCATATCAAGTCTATCAAACAAACTTCTTGATTAAAATCAAAGCTGATTGACAAAAAAAAAAGAGTTTATTTAAGAAATGAAATTCGAAGTCAAATCTTCGTCAATTCAAAATTTGAATTTCAAATAAACAAGGTCGTCCACACGAATTTCCAAATACAGTGAGAGCAACAACAAAATGTCAGATCGAGCAAAAAACTTACCACCACAACGCGAAACAGCAATTTGCGAACAACAACGACAACACAGAGAATGCTCGATCAACACCCAAAATCGATTAACCACAAATTTCAAGAGAGAGTGATAAATTACTGAACAGACTTTTTCTTGGGTATAGAAGGTTCAGCATCTTGAACACTGCTGGAAGTGTTGGGTATAGAAGGGGGTGGGGGTCGCTGGAACTGTCGGGTATTGCAGTGCTGGCAGAAGGTTCAGCATCTTGAACACTGCTGGAAGTGTTGGGTATAGAAGGGGGTGGGGGGTCGATGGAACTGTCGGGTATTGCAGTGCTGGCAGAAGGTTCATCATCCTGAAAATTCAGGAGTTGAAAGCCTTCAACCAGTCCACTTGATTGATCACCATGATATGCATTGTCTGTCTTCGTTCAGTGGCTGCGACTCAATAACATCAGCATGGTATGCGTCTTCGTTCCGTGGCTGCAAATCATCAACATCAGTGTGGTCTGCGTCTGCGTCAAAACCAGTCTCAACTTCCTGATCTTCAACCAGTCCACTTGATTGATCACAATGATATGCATTGTCTGCGTCTTCGTTCAGTGGCTGCGACTCATTAACATCAGCATGGTCTGCGTCTTCATTCCGTGGCTGCAACTCATCAACATCAGCGTGGTCTGCGTCTGCGTCGAAACCAGTCTCAACTTCTTGATCTTCAACCAGTGAAACATCCCCGAGCATAAATGAAGCATCAACCTCAACAAACCCCCTCATCCAATCAAGTTCAGTGAGGCTGTAACCTCTAGTCACCAACTCGACAATTTTCCCAAAGCCATCATGTTCTTCTTCATCATCAAGAAAAGTAGGTAGCTCAGCGGAATCAAATAAATGACTAAGTACACATTTAACTGTGGCATCTCTTGGTTCTTCCATAGATAAAACATGTTGATATGTGGGTTGTTGAGTCCATGCATACCTTTCACAAAGGAAATGACCTGAAAAACTGCTATCCGGTCGAGTAAATGCTTCTTCCAGTTTTGGCACAGAAGCCAAAAACCATAATTGAAGCGCCATTGGAAACCCTTTCAAATCTATCCTCTTTTTTTATCTCGGCTTCGTTCACTGAATCTTTCAGCAACTCAAAAGACAATCTTCCCCACGGATATGTTTTGATGTTTGTCTTCGCTATCTGCAGATACTTAGCGGGAAACTTCGCCTTGGACTGCTCGTATCGCATCAAAAAGATGTTCTCAAGAAGGAGCAACATGGAGAGCCTGATTTTCCCGTCCTTATCATCATCACCAAGAGACTTAATCTGACCTAGCACATCTTCCATAGTGTGGGTTCCCTGAAGATTCGGCCACTCAAAGTTTGCTTCTTCTATCTCGTTTTGTTCTGCTGTTTCTGAGCAAGGAAGCCCGGTTACCAAATGAAATTCTCGTAATGAGAACTTCATTGGTTGGCAATTGAAGTAGAAGCCCAGCGTGTTTCTATCGGATGTAAGAACTATCTGTCTTGTTACCAGAAAGTGAACTAACTTTCCAGAAAAACCCAATTCTGGTCCTACTTGGGCACCACCATTGATCCGTGAAGCAGCTTTAAGTATAGGACTAAGAAAAGTTCTCTCCAACTCAGTGAACAAAGGCTTCCCGAGTTCCTTTTCAAGAATCTTGACGTATTGAAAAGAGGAATGGCTATTAACTGACCCAGCTTTGAACTCTTCTCCTATACTAAACCGAGTAGGAGGCAGCTGAATTTGAATCTTTGTTGAATTTAACTCCGACATTAAATCGCCTGAAAACAAAACAGAAAAACTCGTATCATCTGTGAATGAAATGGAAACTCTCGATTCTACAAGGTAATCACTCCTAAAACAATTACAATGATTAGAGAAACTCGTATCATTTGTGATATTCATATCAAGTCTATCAAACAAACTTCTTGATCAAAATCAAAGCTGATTGACAAAAAAAAGAGTTTATTTAAGAAATGAAATTTGAAGTCAAATATTCGTCAATTCAAAATTTGAATTTCAAATAAACAAGGTCGTCCACACGAATTTCCAAATACAGTGAGAGCAGCAACAAAATCTCAGATCGAGCAGAAAACTTACCACCACAACGCGAAACAGCAATTTGCGAACAACAACGACAACACAGAGAATGCTCGATCAACACCCAAAATCGATTAATCACAAATTTCAAGAGGGAGTGAGAGATTACTGAACAGACTTTTTCTTGGGTATAGAAGGTTCAACATCTTGAACACTGCCGGAAGTGTTGCGTATGAAGGGGGTGGGGGGTCGCTGGAACTGTCGGGTATTGCAGTGCTGGCAGAAGGTTCAGTATCTTGAACACTGCTGGAAGTGTTGGGTATAGAAGGGGGTGGAGGGTCGCTGGAACTGTCGGGTATTGCAGTGCTGGCAGAAGGTTCATCATCCTGAAAATTCAGGAGTTGAAAGCCTTCAACTAGTCCACTTGATTTATCACCATGATATGCATTGTCTGCGTCTTCGTTCAGTGGCTGCGACTCATTAATATCAGCATGGTCTGCATCTTCGTTCTGTGGCTGCAACTCATCAACATCAGTGTGGTCTGCGTCTGCGTCAAAACCAGTCTCAACTTCCTGATCTTCAACCAGTCCACTTGATTGATCACCATGATATGCATTGTCTGCGTCTTCGTTCAGTGGCTGCAACTCATTAACATCAGCATGGTCTGCGTCTTCGTTCCGTGGTTGCAACTCATCAACATCAGTGTGGTCTGCGTCTGCGTCTAAACCAGTCTCAACTTCCTGATCTTCACCCAGTGAAACATCCCCGATCGTAAATGAAGCATCAACCTCAACAAACCCCCTCATCCAATCAAGTTCAGTGAGGCTGTAACCTCTAGTACCAACTCGACAATTTTCCCAAAGCCATCATGTTCTTCTTCATCATCAAGAAAAGTAGGTAGCTCAGCGGAATCAAAGAAATGACTAAGCACACATTTAACTGTGGCATCTCTTGGTTCTTCCATAGACAAAACATGTTGATATGTGGGTTGCTGAGTCCATGCATACCTTTCACAAAGGAAATGACCTGAAAAACTGCTATCCGGTCGAGTAAATGCTTCTTCCAGTTTTGGCACAGAAGCCAAAAACCATAATTGAAGCGCCATTGGAAACCCTTTCAAATCTATCCTCTTTTTTATCTCGGCTTCGTTCACTGAATCTTTCAGCAACTCAAAGACAATCTTCCCCACGGATATGTTTTGATGTTTGTCTTCGCTATCTGCAGATACTTAGCGGGATACTTCGCCTTGGACTGCCCGTATCGCATCAAAAAGATGTTCTCAAGAAGGAGCAACATGGAGAGCCTGATTTTCCCGTCCTTATCATCATCACCAAGAGACTTAATCTGACCTAGCACATCTTCCATAGTGTGGGTTCCCTGAAGATTCAGCCACTCAAAGTTTGCTTCTTCTATCTCGTTCTGTTCTGCTGTTTCTGAGCAAGGAAGCCCGATTACCAAATGAAATTCTCGTAATGAGAACTTCATTGGTTGGCAATTGAAGTAGAAGCCCAGCGCGTTTCTGTCGGATGTAAGAACTATCTGTCTTGTTACCAGAAAGTGAACTAACTTTCCAGAAAAACCCAATCATGGTCCTACTTGGGCACCACCATTGATCCGTGAAGCAGCTTTAAGTATAGGACCAAGAAAAGTTCTCTCCAACTCAGTGAACAAAGGCTTCCCGAGTTCCTTTTCAAGAATCTTGACGTATTGAAAAGAGGAATGGCTATTAACTGACCCAACTTTGAACTCTTCTCCTATACTAAACCGAGTAGGAGGCAGCTGAATTTGAATCTTTGTTGAATTTAACTCCGACATTAAATCGCCTGAAAACAAAACAAAACAGAAAAACTCGTATCATCTGTGAATGAAATGGAAACTCTCGATTCTACACGGTGATCACTCCTAAAACAATTACAATGATTAGAGAAACTCGTATCATCTGTGATATTCATATCAAGTCTATCAAACAAACTTCTTGATCAAAATCAAAGCTGATTGACAAAAAAAAGAGTTTATTTAAGAAATGAAATTCGAAGTCAAATCTTTGTCAATTCAAAATTTGAATTTCAAATAAACAAGGTCGTCCACACGAATTTTCAAATACAGTGAGAGCAGCAACAAAATCTCAGATCGAGCAGAAAACTTACCACCACAACGCGAAACAGCAATTTGCGAACAACAACGACAACACAAAGAATGCTCGATCAACACCCAAAATCGATTAACCACAAATTTCAAGAGAGAGTGAGAAATTACTGAACAAACTTTTTCTTGGGTATAGAAGGTTCAGCATCTTGAACACTGCTGGAAGTGTTGGGTATAGAAGGGGGTGGGGGGTCGCTGGAACTGTCGGGTATTGCAGTGCTGGCAGAAGGTTTAGCATCTTGAACACTGCTGGAAGTGTTGGGTATAGATGGGGTGGAGGATCGCTGGAACTGTCGGGTATTGCAGTGCTGGCAGAAGGTTCAACATCTTGAACACTGCTGAAAGTGTTGGGTATAGAAAGGGGTGGGGAGTCGCTGGAACTGTCGGATATTGCAGTGCTGGCAAAAAGTTCATCATGTGGCCTTGGACAGAGCAAAACATAGCCTGCAAACCTTTTCACTAGAATTATGACATGATATTTCCTCTAGACACAACATTGAATTACAACTCATATCTTCAATTCTTGAAATAATTACACTCATATAAGCACACTTGGATATGTATATGGTGTTGTGTAACACTCTTATTATAAAACTTCACGTGGCACTAATATGCCTCAAACATTTTCAAATAGCCGCATTGCCTTCTAACACAACCACAAGAACACATCATATAAAACATTTTCTTATTCCGAAAAAGCTATACCAACAGGATCTAACCAAGTGATCATTAATTAGCAATATACTATGTGTTGAAACTGGACTTTCGATACACCAACTCTATTATATTCCATTGTAATTACTTTTTTAATTTCCACTAAAAGTGACTTTTAATTATATTGCCTTTGCCATCGATGACAACAAAACAAGTATTATTTTAAGTACCATGTAGGATGTTTGTCCCCATGAGATTCCGAATGTTTATGTTTTTTATTGATCCTACGTGGGAAAAGTGATAAAACCGGTCCAAAAATTTGCCTGACAATGAAGAAAAAGAGTTGAAATATGATTATTTTAAATTTGAGAAAGGCCGGTTATTGGGAAGTAAACCGACCCTTGCCTCTTCTGAAGAGCCACCTCCTCATCTACGTGGCTGTTTATCCTCATCCACTCTCAAGCCCTCTTGTCTGGCCATTTGTACTTATCTGATTCATTCATTTATGGCACTGGATTTTTGTTAATTTTGTTTATAAAATTATTGGTATCACACAACAATGATTGATCATGAACATCAAAGGGAGTAATATTGGACAAGGTCGCCGCGTATGGTAGGCAAATCTAATCCAATCATAACAGTCAAATTTAACCATTTATATGACGACACGTGTTCGAAGTCCTTGTATGTTACGATTATATATATATATATATATTTTTTTTTTCTGTCATCTGTATAATTTTTCTTCCATAGTAGTCAAATCTTATAAATCTTATTGAAAAAATTCTCACAAATACAGTATTAATTTCTTAAAAACATAATTTAAAAAATCCTGTTAATTTATCAATATATTAATTTATCGAATATTAATTTATAAAAAATTATACAGTATTATATAAAAGTATGTCATGCATCTGATAAATATGAAATGGATAAATATGAATCTGAAATAACTGAATCAATTCGAATCCAAACTATACAACACATGTTTCAATGTAGAATAAAAAATCAAACTAACTTGTTTATTAAATTTTAGGAAATATATCTTTAGCTCTGAGATATGTTCTTATTGCTAAGATTCAGACTTATCTAAACTTCTACGCTCTAATATCTCCAATACTCAGAAAATAGATAGTTGTGTTGACTAGTAGGATAGACATCTCATAAGGCATAACCATTCTAATTATTACATATTAATGTTTTATGGTTTGATTACGAGTTGTGTATAGTTTATGTGCACTTTTAGTTTAATAATACAATAGTTACATAGTTTATAATGGTGGTGGTGTTTTCCTTTCATTAACTTTTTCACTAAATTAATCATATGATGCTGCTTTAAGTATTCACATATGGCTCTTTAAGAAAACGAAACAACAAATTCCAAAATTTGTGGATAAGTTTACAACAAAGGTGAAAAGTGTTACATAAACTAATGGATTTGATGATTTCATTTAAGATTCTTCCCAAATTAGCATTTGAAAATTAAAAACACAAGAACAGTTTCTATTCTAAACTGTATATTCCACTTGAACCCTTAAAGTACTCGACATTGATGTGCATGTTGTACTCTGATCTTATCCTTAGATTTTGGATTTTGGATTTTGGGTATATTTATATTTACAAAATGTGTGTGGTTTGACAAAAAGCCTATAAGAAAACGGTCATCGATTTTTGAATTTTTGTATGCTAGATGATGAATATACGTAATACGTGTTTCCATATTCTCCAATGATTTTTGTTGTTTGAACTAAAAGTCTTACAAGAAAAAGAAAACATGTGTAATAGATCAAATTTAAATATTAGTGTCATTATACATTCAATATCAAAACTTATACCCAAAATGGTTGACCAACTCAAAAACTGGGCATCTGAGATGGCATTTGACTCGACCATCCTCCCTTGGTCGTCGGAGCCAATCAAGCCGAGTCATTAATATTTGGATACTGATCTTCTTCTTCCTTTTACGTGGTCGATAAGGACATACTTTTTTAGTATCTTTATTGTTTTACTTTTATTATATACTTTTTATGATGATTGGATAACATTTTATATTTTTGATTTGAACTCAACAAAATAAGTAGTAGAATAAAATAAGAAACTTTGTCGGGTTAGGTGAAGCGTTCTCCGATGTTTGGTATTGGTTGTTGGTTCGGTTTTTTGGTGTGGTTTAGAAGATTTAATCTAATCGGTTTAGTGTAAATTTGGTTATCTCTGCTAATAGGATAAATTGGTGGTCTGATGTTGGCTATAGTTTCTCTATTTGTATCTTTGTGGCTAACTGTGGTTTTCGTTAAGAGTGCTTTTCAATCCTGTTTTCCGTTTTCGATCGGGTTTTTTGGGTTGTTTAGACTTCGTTGGAGATTTGGGTATTGTCTTGGGCTTCTATCTAGGTTTATTTTAAAGACGTTTATGAGTGCGTCTTTTCCGTATCCGAAAGATGTTTAGAAGAACTTTCTTAGGTTCTTTCTTGTCGGGTTATGAAGTCTGGTTTGTTAGTTCTGGGTTAGTGAGAGAGCATCTCTCTGATAATCTCCAGGTTGTTGAGGTTATCGTTTGGTGAGCCGTGGGCTACGACGATTTATCGAGTTCTTTTGTTCCTTGCGGTTGCCACAAGTTCCAAGTTCGAGTTGTTATGGTTGACTTTTAGATTTTATCGATTTATTTCCTGTAGCTGTAGGTTTAGTAACCCTATATGGGCTTCTGTTTTTAGAGATAATTTGTTGTTCCGTCGGCTTAGTTTCTGGAGAAAGGTTTGTCTTCTGCCAGCTTTATATCTCAAAAATGCATATCTCCATGTTTAATAATAAAAAGTATCAATTCAGATGAAAAAAAAAAAAAAAAAAAAACTTTGTGCTGCTCACAAACTTGCAATGTGGCGTGCTAGCCTTATAATCAGTGTTTTGAACTTGACTTGGTCAAAATGAAAACAAATATGCGGGTTTAATAGATAAATTTTATTATTAAATAAGAATTTTAAAATACTGACTTCAAATCTGGAAGAGATTATAGACGTAAGAACAGTTTACAAAAAAACAATTAGATATTATTTTTTTCCCGACAAAAAGAATAAGATAACTATATTAGAAATAGCTTTTTGAAAATATAAGAGAGCTCTGAATTTTTGTGAGTAGACCTTCTAAAAGGCCCCAAAAATTGAAGAAAACATTTATGGGCATGGAAAACGACTTGGAAATAAAACAACGATTTGTATTCATGAAATCCTGTATTCATAGTGTTGTATAAAAAGATTTTACAAATAGCAATTGAAGCCCATTAACTACAAAAGGCCCATAACAATAATCTTGCATGAACCAATAATTTAGAAAGAAATGACACAGGCTTAATTCATAGTGTTGAAGGAACCATCTTACCAGTGCCTATCAACGACGAGCCAGTTCGACGGCACAAGAAGTTATATCGGAGAAAGTAAAAACAGTAGGTGTTTTTAACATGTAATTGGACATGACTTGATTGGATATGTATAATATATTTAGAAATACATATGTAACAGGTATATATGTGAAAAAGATGTACTACACATACTTGTATCTAAGATTAATTAGTTAGAGCATGTTTAGTAGGGGTTTAGGAGGGGTTCTTAGAGGGGGGTTCTCTAAAGCTCCTCCCTAAGAACCCCTCTCTCCCTCTCTCCTGCAGCTAAAAAAAAAAAACATTAAAATATTGAATTAAGAACCCCAAAGGGGGGTTCACTATTAAACATGGTCTTAGTAAGTGTTTTTTTATAAATATCATGCGTTCAAATAACCATAGTATTCGGTTCGGTTTTTGGTAGGAACCATTCGGTTTTAGGTATTTCGGTTCCATAGATTTAAGATCTATAGATACTTATTTTTCTGGTTTGGTTCATGTCCGTTTCAATTCGATACCACAATTTGAAGAATCGTAAATATCCAAAATTTTCGGTTATTAATCGGTTCCTCGATATTTTGTACCCGAAATAACAATTAAATATCTGAAATCAACAAAAATTTATTGATATTTGATATCTGAAATAGCAATATTAACCCTAGATATGAAATAATATTCGAAATAATAAAAAATACTCGAAATCGATATCTGAAATGTTAATAAGTAATCGAAATGTCAATAAAATATCTGAAATATCAATATATTATAATACTCGGAACCGAACCAATATTCGTGAATCCTAAGTAAATGATTCAATAAATATTTTGAATGAAACCGAAACCGAAATTAAACCGAAATTTTTGATCGATTCCAATTCGATTCTTCCATTCTATTTTTTTTTGTCCAGACCTACAATCAAACATAAAATAATATAATGGGTTTACTTAGTAGGTGTGTTGAGTTGAAGTAGTACTAGTAAGTTCTGCGGACCAAAATAACTCTAGCCGACAACGACCAAAACAAAATGTAATAAACACTTCTTCACATTCCATCAAGATTTATTACATAACTAGCTTTCAAGTGCTGGTTTCATTATATATTATATTATATACACACATACACTCTGGTGCGGACTATATATGATCAGCAATGGGAACTCTTTTTGCAGCTGAGTGCACCCGATGCTATAGTTAAATCACCAACACGAGAGGATGGTCTAGCCGCTAGGCTCGAGGCTTTCGAATAGCTTGAAGATTTAGTTGGTCCAGCACCAGAAAGTGTAAAAAATGCGCCATTAAGCATTAGATCTCCTTCGGATCTCCAATTCCAATGACTCCATTCACTTTCAGGCGCATCCTCATGCTTTGTTATCTATTCCCCAATAAAACATGAGTTTATAATACTAGAATTTGAATGAAATCATATCAAATGACATTGATATTGTATTTAAAGTTGATTATAAACTTTTAAATTGGAATACCTCTTTGCTAGTAGAGATATCAGGAGCTAGAAAACGGTTGCCTTGAGAGTTGATGGTTGGATTTGCACTTCCTCCAATTGCATACATTTCCCAATGTGTATAGTCATTGTTCACCACATGGAAATATCCATGTCTACACCTATATTTATATTATATACACATAATATTTCATTAAAATATTAGCATAATGTTAACTCAACTAACCCAACATAGTTTCCAGTTGATTTAGACAGCATGATTATACAATAAAATCTCTATAAATTAATACAGTCGAAACCATAATTTTTTATAATTTAACAATATTAATTCATCGAAAGATTAATTGGACCGAAAATTTATTTTAAAACCGAAAAACCATATTAGTTTATCGAGATATTAATCTATCGAGTATTAATTTATAAAGGTTATAATGAATATTGAAGAAAATAGTGAATTAATTAGAGTTTAATGCAGTTGTTGTGTGTTTTGGCTTTGCTATTTTCTTGTAAACATATGTCCAACCGACAATATAATTTGACTGACTTTTATAGTTTGTGCTACATATATCCACAAATATTAATAATTTATTATTTTGATAAATAAATAAAGTAAACCATTGAATACCTTGGCATTCTTTGGACGAGGCCTTCTCCAAAATGGTTAAAAGCGATAGTGACTTGCATGTTCTTGTCTTGTTCATATGTGTCACTATGTCCCAATAACATAACCTTATTATGATGCGTCAAATAATTGTTAGAGATCGTTATAGCCGTTGATCCACGTATCGCATCAATCAACCCATCGTTACAATTCGACAGCGAGCAATGATCAACCCACACGTGGCTCCCACCGAAGATCGACACACCGTCACCGTCCGATATCGTCCGGTACCCGTAGTGCTCTGGAGAATCACGTACGTAAGTATTCCCACCTTGTTTACAATCATGTATATGTAAACCATGGATGATGATGTTGGTCACGTATTGTATGGTTATACATGGTCCACCGGAAATGTGTACTGAGGCTCCTCGTCCATCTAGGGTTTTGAAAGAGTTCATAATGAGTTCTTCTTTGAGTTGAATCGTCATGTCTCGGTTGAATATGATCCAAAGTGGTTTGTCTTGGATTACTGCATATCTTAGTGTACCCGGTTTAGGGTTTACTGGATCATCGTTTCCTGGATCGGTGACTACGTAAATTTCACCGTCACGACCACCGATTGCGTTTTTACCAAAACCGATTCCACAATCTGCTAACCGTTTCCGGTTTTTCTCCCAATCTTTGTCGCATCTCCAACAATCGTCGATTGGATTACCGGTCTCACATGAGAAGTACCCTAGTTTCCTTCTTGATATAGACTCGTTTATTTTCCTACCGTATAAAATACGTCAATCATGCATGTTATATAAATAAATATAAATAAAAACATCATCTATAATGCAGCAAAATTAAATGAACAAGTCGGTTTATGATCTGAAAATGACAAACTACCCTTGCATGGAATTTTTTTTCTTGGCAAATAACAATTTAATTGAGTTTACAAACGAGTTTACAAAATCAATAAAAACTTTAAAGCAAATTATTACATAATAAAACATGTGCCATATACTAAAAACGATATAAACTAAGAAGTGAATTTAACGATGTTTTTTTTTTTTAACAAAAAGAACTTATAAAACGAATTTTCAAGCAAAAAGTATGAGTGTATTGTTATTACAATTGTAAGAACATTTTTTTCATAAAGATTGTACACTTTTGTTATTAAAATACCTGTGCACTTCTTCAACTACGAGCTCGGGGTCGGAAACAGGGGAAGACAAAGCGAGTGAGAAGAAGAAAATGCAGTAGAGAAAGATAAGTGTGAAGGATGCAAGTGAGGAATTCAGCATTGTGTTCTAACTGTTGATAAGTTTAAGGTTTAGGACGATAACATATGAGTGAATGGAGAAAGACAAGGCAAAGTATAGACTATATAGTGTATTAAGGCTAGCTTTGGGTGATTTAATGCACATGCAACTTGATGTTTAATTGGACCCACTTTGAATTAGCTTTTATATTTTTCACTATGAAATAATATAGACAACAGATCACTTGAGAAGTGACAAACCGGATCGGTTAATCTTTCGGAGTGATATTTTGATCTTGAATCTGATTGGTAATTTTTAACCGATGCGGTTAAAGATATACTGCTATAGTTGTTATCAATCATAAAATGGTATCAAAAGCAACAGTAAAAACGATTCTCTCGGCTTTTTGTTACCATTTTTACTAACAATTTTTTCACAGTTTTGTACTATTTAACCGTTTACCATTTTCATTAATAGCTAATATATACGTTTCGTTCTTATTCACCAATCATACCCTTAAACAACATTGATTTTAGATTTATGGATTATTGTTGACAAAAAAAAAGAATGATCTTCATTACTAACCTATCTAGATTAAAAAGAAGGTGAAATACAGACAATCTTTTAATTAAAACTCGATCAAGCTAATTAACATAATCAGTTTTGATTTCTATATGTTATTAACAAACAAAAAAAATTGAACCAAAGACAAATAAAATTAAAAGAAAAGTAAATTAGACATTTCCATATAAGCTAAGCCTGAATCTTAACGCATTATACTGAAATGGACTAAATTTTTACAAAATTTCAAACCCTAAAGTCAAACCTACTCTCATATGCATTCAATTTCCACTCCGATGAATCAGTCATCATTGTAAATATAATGATCTCAACCATTCTAGCAATTAAAATCATACGTACTGCTTGAGCTAAAAACATTCAGGGGGTAATAGTAATACTGAGCAATGATTCACTCACGTGGCTTACAGAGAAAAAGAGAACTCGTAATTAAAATCTCAACGAACTTAAAGATGAATGTTGGTGAACACTAATTAGGGAGTTCCCACAAAGTCAACAGTGTGTTAGTGTACTTTAGAAATACGGTTTGATTTTCTACATTTATTATATACTTTTTACGGTTGAATTTATTATTAATAGCCTAACATTTAGCTTCAGATAAAAAAAAAAAGCCTTAGAGCATTCACATTGGTGATAAACCCATTCAATTTCTCATCAATATAATATGAAGGTTTCTTAGAGTTTCTCGTATGAAAACTTTTGAAAACTTTTTCTAAAATTTTAGAATTAAAAACATACTATTTTATTTATTTTAATTTATTTTTAAATATGGGTTTCTCACAAAAGACTCCTAATAAAAACGTTCTTAGTTTATATTCTGGATATTAATTTTTAATAATATTTTTAATTTCTATTGGATTTGTTTTTTTTTTTTAATGCTTAACACGAATATTTACATAATGTTATGAAATGTCAAGTTTATGACGATTATCGTGTTTTGTAAACCAAGTCTATGACACACATGTATAATGTAAACCAAATGATTGTAATTTATTGATTCATATTTGGTAGAAGGATCGTCATATTGGTTTAGATCATGGATCGATTTTTTTTAAACATAAAATCATCTAATTATTTTTATTTGACCACTTATAAACGTTTTCAATAGCAACAAAAAATCCGGAGTCTCGTGGGATTACTTTTGAGTGCAGAAAGTTTTTATGATCCCACAGTTAACAAAAACAGTTTTCAATAAAATGTACGAGTATATTTATAATAGAAAATCATCTACTTTTTTAAGAAGGATTTTACCGTTTCTACTTTCTAGCTTAACAAAACATTTCATAAATAAATGTATATTAGCTGCAACAATAAGATTGTTTTTGTCGGCAACGTGATTTATTGCATTAAAACAAACCAAGTACAAGAGTTCAAACCTCACATATAAACATACTAACTTTACATCCAAACTACTATGTATAGTTTGTTACAAACTCTAGCCTCCATGGACCCTGGCCAAACGATTCGCGATTATATATTAGCTGTTCGTATGATCCACTTGAACTTGTAACCATCTTCTGGACACTGCAATATATCATCCAGATGATGTTGAATATTACCATCTTAAGACACATTATGTCATTTAGATTTTGCAAACTCTTCTAAACCACAATACATTTGGGCTGAATCTCCACAGAAACATACCATTTCATAACAAAGTTTGTTTTTTCTTTGATTAACCTGGAAGTATTACGAGCTTATCGAGGAGCTCATACTAATCCTCAAGAGAATGTGTATCCCATGGATAAACTTTCTTTTCGAGTATTTAAATGGGCTGAAAACAAAGACCCGTATTCATTTGGGTGTCCAAAAAATGTGTTTTAATTTCGTATAGCAGATGAATCGAACTTAAAACATGTTGACGTCTCAAGTTCTTCTTCTTACCACCTAATCACAAGCCCTCAGACTATAACGAAGTTTGTTAAGTTGAAGGATAGCCTATAGCTTCAGTTTTAATGGGAGTATCAGTAGCTGCAACAATAAGATATATTGATATAGTTTGAATTATTTCATAATGTTTTTTAGAGTTAAAGTGTTAGTTATCACATTTTTCAAAATTTTATCTTCATTTGGTGTTGGTTGGTTATGAAAAATTTATAATTATGTCCCAAAATATATTGTTTGCAGGTACAGAAAAAGTGAAAGGAATAAGAGAGCAGTCCCACCAAAACCAATAGAATAGAAGAACTGAGCCGACACTGGCCCATAGAGGTTTGATTTTGGGACCATAGAACCATGTGCTCGAGTCCAATCTTTCAATATACATTTATGCTTATAAAATTCATAAATCTATACAATTTTTTTTTGTCAAATAGCATATATTTTTTGTCTTTTAAAATGTACATTCATAGCGAAACAATTAGATATCTGGGTTGAAATTTTAGGTGGTATAATATGTGCTGACAATTAAATGCACATGGAAACTATTTGCATCACACTTTAATAGTTTTATTTATATTTTTAAAACACTTTGATAAACCTATACAACTCTAGGTCTCGCCGACAATATATTTTCCTATAGCCACGTATTGTTATAAGTTTCTTTTTCACATTTTAGCATTAACTATACGACCAGGGTATTTATTAAGTTTTTTTGTAATTAACAACAAAGCATAGTATATCTAAGCATGATTTGTGTATTTTAGTAAATGTCAAGCCTATTTTGATGTTTTCAACACGACATATAATAGTTAATCAAAGTGACAAAGTTCGTTTTCATGATATTCTCAATGCTGAAAAAGCTAAATTAATATATATAAAACATAACCATTTATCATTACTCATTAGTCATTACAATATGATAGAGAATACTAACAACTGATCGCATTTTACCATGTAAATATGAGTATGATACTATATATAATTCAACCATTATAGTTATTTACTAAAATATAGTTTTCATTGGCATAAGTAGATCATATGTACGATTTGGATGTTACCAAACTGAAACTTCATCATTTGGATAATCAAACTTAAACTTACATCTAAACTTTGGTTATTTTGAGTTCTTCTTGAAAATTATACTGTTTTGGAAAAGCAAGGCGGCACTACAAGATGTTTTTCTGTTTCCATATAAAATAAAATAAATATTAGTTCCATTTTTTTATTTGTTGTTTCCATATGAAAACTGAAATAGTTTGTAAGAAAAAAATACAAGAAAATGAGAAATTGACCTTTCTAAAAACAATCATATTCATTGATTTAAGGTGGTAGATGTATAAAGAAAAGAGAGACTTAATTCAGACAAATAGCATGTGACCGGTTTTGTTTGAAAACTACTTGGCAACTTCTTCTCCATTATCAGTGTTCAACAATAATAATTCGATGCAAAATAGCAAATAAAAATAAAGTTAATTAGTCAAATCGTAATCATGAAATCGGAATAGATCAACCAATTATAAAATTTCAATTATCCATATATTTTTTGTCAGCATAATAATTATATATTAAGAAGATGGGGGATAGGATTATATGATATATCAATCCTGAACGAACTGCATGCACCACATAGAGCATAAGAATTAAAACCAACGAGAAGGAAGGAAGGAAAGAAACTCCTCTTTTCTAAAGAAAACAAACAATTCAACTAAGAAGTTTGACCTTTTATAATATATGTAACGTGCATCCCACATGATTGTAGTCTAGTGGTTAAGGTGAGCCTTGAGAATGTGGTAATAGCACTCCATCACAATAATTTTTTTATAAAAAAAAACAGTTATGTGGAATATATAGGTTTGAGTCCAATTTTAGTCCAAAAAGATTACGTAGAAATACAATAACATGCGATTTGGCTATCAATTAACATTAGTCGAAAAATATTCATAACTCAGAATATATATATATATATATATATATATATATATATATATATATATATATATGTGTGTGTGTGTAATATGTAAATATATGTCTAATTCAAATCAATGTTTCTAACTTGGAAGAAATCAATGGTCATAGTCGTTGCCAGTAGTATACCTATTCTTCTGCGCTAAGAGATTCATCAGTGCACCAATACTGCAAAGATATGCACGCATATAAGGGTTGCATGGTGGTAGTACGTACGTAGTGGTTCATTTAACTCTTGGAACTTGAAAGCTTTGTTACATCCTCTCGTATTGAGTTATAACAACGAAACCAAATTGATGCTTTCGATAATTGCATGGACTTAAAACTTTCGGAGGTTTCAGCCACACTTTGTTATAGACTTATATAGTGTAACATGACCTAGGTAGGCATTTTTGCCCACACAGATGTGATGTGGTGGTAATGGGAGATTTGAGATTGTATAATAATAGCATTTTATTCCGGTTCGGTTTTCTTTAAATACAAAACACATTTATGTGAAAATTCTGGGTTTGGATTCAGTTTGACATTGTATGTCTCATAATATGTCCCATTCTTTTAATCTTTTCAGGGAGTCGATGACTATTCATAGCTATTACCTTGACATCAAAAAAGCTCGCGGTCCGCACCGAAACAGTGCTTTACCCCTAGATGTCCAGTCAACTGCTGCGCCTCAACGCGTTTCGGGATTTACAGCTATATGTTCCGCGGCATACCGATGTGCTGGTCTACCTACCTATTAAATGCAATGCAATGTAATTAGGTTTTCATGTTGATCCGAATGAATCATCTTTTTCGCGGAGTGAAATTTTGCCTACCCAAACAATTTACATCATAAGCTATTAGCATGTGATATAGTTATCATTTAATATTAATCAGAAAGCATTTTAAATTCGGGATAGATAGTATGGTGGGTCTACTTTATAACACTTCCATGCGTTCCTAACAGAACCGAACCGATCAACCAATATATTAAAAAAGTTGGATTACAAATTTGTATCAAGTGGTCGGTGTCCGTTTGATTATATATATACAACACCCGGATGACAAAAAAAAAAAAAAAACATGAGCTAGCTAGGTAGGCATTTCTATGTAACCTTTTATTAATTAATTAATTCAACCCATACATATCTATCTAAATGGGCCGAATTTTCTGATGGGCCGAACGTCTTTCGTTGATGCTGTGTCACATCATACATATATTTTATTTTATTTATATTCACTTTACTTCATTCTCGGCACACTCAGACCATCGATGGACCGGCCGGAGACGATCGCCGTCAAATACGAACCCATGACCGTTGACACTCCTTCATCTTCTACAGCTGTCGCTTTAGAAAGACCTGCTCGACCTCCAAAGCTTGTAGTCTTAGCTGACCTCAATTTCAACCCTCCTGAGACTGACGATCTTGACTCATCGATTCAAATCCCTACTCCTTCAATCACTAGGTACCCGTTTCTGCTTCTACTTAATAGGTTTGATTCTTACTGCTTTGGGGTTAGGAGACGCTGAGATAGATATCTACAAAGATTAAGTCTTTATGGTTCTCGAATTCCTGTATAATAATCTCAACTTGGACTGAGCTAGATATGTGGGGACGTTAGTGGCCAAGAATGAAATGGTTCACAAGTTAAAAACTGAAAAGAGATGGAAAATTTGGACCTTTTAAGTAGCTTTCTGATCTATACGTACTTCTCTGGAGCTGCATATTTGAAGCTAAGGAGTTAATTTGCTAGCAAAACTTTTTGTTTGTGTGTTTGATCCTGCAGCCTTGGGTCTTGAGTTGAGTACATTTTTGTTTTTTAGGTTGACTAACGAGGAGATTCATCAAGATGGAAGTTCATTCACATGCAAGGAGGTTGAACCAGGGGAACTAGAAGCCAAAAGGACTAGCAAGGTGGGTAAATGCCGTTCGAGAAGTAAGATAGAGGCTTCCTCTGATTGTGGAGTTGATGCAGATGGTGAGCAGGCTAATCAAGGGGTCCCTGCATCGCGGGAAGAAAAAATCAGTAACCTGAAAATGGTGAGTTTATTGACCAATAATATGGTAAAATGTTCCATCACTTTCCAGCAATAAGCCGGTCATTAAAGTATCGAGACAATTAACATTTAAGATGCATTTTCCATTTAACATTTGGAGGAAGAATGTTGATAGTGCTCTTAAGTTCATAATGGATTCTTCATGATGATGCTCTTAATTTTTCGGTTAACACTTCTCTGCTTATAGGGTTTGATTCATGTTGCAAGGAAGATGCCCAAAAATGCTCATGCCCATTTTATCCTTGGTTTAATGTACCAACGGTTGGGACAATCTCAAAAGGTAATCTTGAGCTAAGGCTAAGCTGATATGTCTTCGAGTAATTATCATCTTATTGAGTTTAACTGCTAGAAGTTTGTAGGCAATACCAGAATATGAGAAGGCTGAAGAGATCTTACTGGGTTGTGAGCCAGAAATTGCTCGGCCAGAACTTCTCTTGTTGGTTCAAATGCACCATGGACAGGTAATGATGTTTTTGTCTGAATCAAATTTTACATTGAACTTTTGCATTCACGAGCTCCGATTGAGAATTCACACGAACCTTCTAACATTGTGCACTTGAAAAACATTGTAGTGTCTTCTTTTGGATGGTTTTGCGGATAATGACTCTGTTAAAGAGATTGAGGGAGAAGAGCTTGAAGAAATTCTTTCGAAATTAAAGGATTCTATGAAGTTAGATGTTAGACAGGCAGCCGTGTGGAATATCCTTGGCTTAATGCTTCTCAAAGCTGGTTGTTTAATGGTAAAGTTCTTTACCATGTTGGTGTTTTTTATTACAAATGTGATTCCTTTTGTGATATAGTTCTGTTTGGTATGATTTATAGAGTGCCATATCGGTGTTGTCTTGTTTGTTGGCTCTTGTTCCTGACAATTATGATTGCCTTACAAACCTCGGAGTTGCTTATCTTCAAAGGTAAGGAGTTTTCTTCTTCAGTTGTCTTACTATTGTTGTGATACTTCTATCTAATTAACACGTCCTCCAGCGGAGATTTGGAGCTTTCAGCAAAATGTTTTCAAGATTTGGTTCTGAAAGACCATAATCATCCTGCTGCTTTGATTAATTATGCTGCCGAGCTTCTCTGCAAATACAGTTCAACTGTTGCTGGTTTGTTTCTAATCAAAGAACCTCTAAATTGTTTTCTCCTCTGAAGCTGCTTAAGCAAAGTACACATGTAAAAAATAGATGGAAAGTTATAGATGTAAACTGCATTTTCACTTCTAACCGTTGAAGGTGTTTTCAATTTCTCTCAGGTGCCGGAGCTAATGGTGTTCCTGGTGCTTCTGAAGACCAGAAGGCACCTATGAATGTTGCGAAGGAATGTCTCTTGGCTGCAGTAAGAGCAGATCCAAAGTCCGCCCATGCATGGGTCAATCTTGCTAATTCATATTATATGATTGGTGATCACAGAAGTTCTAGCAAATGTTTGGAGAAGGTGCTCTTGGCTCACTTATTTCTTTATTCATTGTTTTCCTCACTGTAGACAGAAGGGTGTCTAGATCACATAAGTTCTAGCAAATACTTTCGTGTTTAACGAACATTTTGCTTGTGGTTGTGGGTCCATACAATAGTCCTAGATTCAAGTAGACATGATACGAATGAGGAATAGACTATGTACTTAGCCAGAGCCAGTCTAGCTTTAACTGCAGTCTTGGTCACGGGTGACTAAATTAACCTGTTTATTTTCAGGCAGCCAAACTTGACCCCAACTGTATGGCTACCAGATTTGCTGTTGCTGTCCAACGAATCAAAGATGCTGAAAGGTCTCAGGAAGCAAGCGACCAACTTTCATGGGCTGCCAACGAGATGGCTTCAGTGATAAGAGAAGGAGAATCTATCCCAATCGACCCTCCCATTGCTTGGGCAGGGCTTGCAATGGCTCACAAAGCACATCATGAAATTGCAGCTGCTTTTGTTTCTGACCGAAATGAATTGACAGAGATGGAAGAACGTGCAGTGTACAGCTTAAAGCAGGTATGCCATTTGTTTCTGTGGTTAGAAGCTCATTGATTTCATTATTATCTTTCTATTCATCGTAGGCAGTAACTGAGGATCCTGAAGATGCTGTCCGGTGGCATCAGCTTGGTCTTCATAGTCTCTGTTCACAACAATATAAACTCTCTCAAAAATACCTCAAGGCAGCAGTTAGTCGATCTAAAGAATGTAGCTATGCATGGTCAAATCTCGGTATCTCGCTGCAGTTATCAGACGAACAATCAGAAGCTGAGGAAGTATACAAACGAGCCTTGGCTGTGTCAACAGAGGATCAAGCTCACGCGACATTCTCTAACCTTGGGAACCTCTATAGACAGAAGAAACAGTATGAACTCTCCAAAGCAATGTTCTCTAAGGCACTGGATCTTAAACCTGGTTATGCACCTGCATACAACAATCTTGGACTTGTGTTTGTGGCTGAACGTAGATGGGAAGAAGCTAAATTCTGTTTTGAAAGATCTCTTGAAGCTGACTCATTGCTTGATGCAGCACAGTCTAACTTGCTTAAAGCTACAACCATGTCAAGACTTTGTACTTGCTTTGCTTCTTCAACTGTTGTCCGAGATTCTTGATTGTTCTGTGGATTCGCAACTTTATAATATACTAGTCTTTCCCCAACACTAAGTGTCTTGACGATCTTATCAATCATCTTTTTAGGCTGAAGAAAGAAATGGCTCGATCCAGTCACTTCATGGTATCGAACCCGAGTTTTGAGACAATAAAACGTTGAAGCAACACTGGCACAAACAGAACCTCGTCGCCATGTCAGAGGTGGCTCGAGCCATTGCTGTTCTTAAATGGATCAAACTCCCAGTGACTGTATCCAATCATCAAGCTTTGGTGTAGGTTCTCGTGTAAGCCGGCAAGGATATGATTGTAAAAGTTGGACTTCTATATTTTGGTGGGCTGAGCCAGGCCCACGCAGTAGTGCAACGCACGGGCGACTCGCGAAGGCCCAGATAGCAAGCTATCTTGGTGGGCCTTCACCCTTAAAAATAGAGTTAATATCGAGCAGCCCAATGGGCTACATATCAGATATTAAACTGATAAGAACAGATACTACACTTGATCTTAGCCAAAAGGCCGAGAAAGGTATGAATTGTTTGGTCCAACGAGCTTCTCTTTTATACAAAAGCTTTGAGAGTGAACGATTCATTGTTTACCGATGTGGGATAAATTACCAGACCTCTTTTTCTTAAGCCTCGACCAAATTGGAGATTAAATAATTAAATTTTAAATACATCTTAAAGAACAATAAATACACTCTCTCGCCATTAGTTTTCAAGGTCTTTCCATGGTGGTCAGCTAGATAGTAAAAGAACAGAGCTTTTGAGTCCCATTCTTGGTTTGGTTTCTTTGGTTCAGAAAAGCTACGGTTTAGGTTAGCCGGAGGGACGCTAGAGCGCCTCTGATCAACTTCTGGTTAAAAAGCTTACCGGTGAACATGTCAAAGAAAGCTTTGTAAGTTTTGCTTCTTTGAGACTGGTGGGCACTTAGGGTGACTCACTACATACCTTGGCTAACCTATTGGTGGAACACTCAGAAATGGTTCCTTGTCTTCCGTACATTCTTTGTCCTCAAGACATGGAGATCTTGTCTAAACTCGGATTCAAGCGGTCTAATCAGCTATATCAGAAACTAGGAGTGTTCAATCCAGGTTTTCAATAAGTATAAACCAAAGTGAAACTGGATTTAGTATGAACCGTTTGGAAGATATAATAATGAAAGAAACAATGTATAATGTTACAAGAACAAAACTCTTACCCACTTGAGAATAAGAGAAACAAATTATATAACCTGAAGAATTCTCCATAGCTATCCATTATTAGAGCATTGCCAAATACAAAATGAAGAAACATAGTATTCTTGCCTCTTCTATCTCCTTCCTTAACCCATCATCTACACAGAACAGAGAGAGTTTTAATGGTTCAAGCATTGTAACTTCAAGATAAGTGCAGATCATATATATATATATTTACCTTGAAGATGTCTCCAAACATTCCTTGTAAAGGATTCTTACGCTGCACCCCGTAAAATCTCTCTGCAATCTCGTCCAGAAGCTTCACAATATCATAAAATTTATCGGTTTTACTCAGCAGAGAAGAACAAAAATCAAGAAACACAGAGACCAATCTTGTATACCTCGTTAAGCAGCGGTTCTCTATCTATGCAAGACCTAAATTTTACTCTTAACATATTGAAAAGAGGCAATGAATCCCTCTGCAACCTGTATCGGACATCATAGTTCTTTAGGTAACAACAAAAGAAAAGAGAAAGACTAAAAGAAGACCAAGATCTAAAAGGGTTACTAACGTTTCCAGAAGATATGAGGTAAATTTGATAAGGTCTGATTCTGAAAGCTCGGGATTTTTTGTCTCTGCTTGTTTTTTAATCTCATCCATCATAAAATTTGCATCTTTCATGTTACCCATAGATAAGTACCTAAAATCCAGGGTAAAAAACAAAGACAAATCAATTCATTCTCTTTAGATCCTCTCACCATATGCCATCTTTTGATTCAGTTATAAAGTATGAACTTACATGAGAACTGCTCGTGCAATAGCAAGGTCATCTTCACCAGGATAACACTGCAAAGTAGTATGTAAGTGAAACCATGTATAAGAAACTCATGTTACACCACAAAAGGTTAGATTAAAATCCAGACAAGTCTTGAATATCTAAGTCTCAATGATAAAACGTCAAACAAATAGAGAAATCAGGAGGTGATGACTGACCCTGCCCATAAAGTTTATCAGCATCGAGGCAAACTTCTCGGGGTCCTCAGCTCTAACAAAATGCCGTGATATTCGAACCATGTCCTGCCATATATATGTAAAGTCAGTTAATGCAATAAGAAAATGAAATGTTTATAACCAAATGGCTACATGATGATTACAAGTTCAGGGCACTCGGTGTAGAGATAATCGCCAAGCATAGCATGCAACTCAGGGTGTCCAATACTTGGCCCTCCAAACTCTGCAGACCATCTAAAACAAAGACAAACATTACTTTGAAATAGCTACCTCTATATAACTTTATAATGTTTGATAAATGTGATAATCTTTGGCTTACTTTATCGCAGCTCTCAAGAACGAAGTCAAGTTTTCAACCCGTGATCTGGCTTCCCCAAGAGCTTCTTGAAGACTTTGGACATCATCATCGTCACTCACATCTACCAAATGAGGTGGTACAGGAACCCTAGGAAACAATTTGAACATACACCTGATACGATCTGACACAAATATATCAGTACTAAAAACAAAAAGTAGAATGATACGTTGTAACGAATCAATATACATGGTGTGGACAACTAACCAAGAGTTTCATCATTGCAAGGTGACTTGGCTTTAACTAGTGTGTCAACAAACAATATAGCAAGGTCTGCCCCACAATTCACCTGAGGATTTACAAAACTGATGATTAAAATAAAGATCTTTGCCTTGCTTAAAACTTTGTGATTACAGGTTCCAAGAAGAGCCTATGTAAAGAAGGAGAGTGAACAAACCAGGCCGTGCTCTAGTTCAATACATGACCCTGAGAAGAGGATATCAAGAGCTTCAGAGAATCTCTGAGCCGTAACATATCTACAAGCAAAACGCTAATGTGTTATCTCGTATGAACCATATCAAAATTCAAACTTTAACCAAATCACCAGAATTCAAACCAGGTAGATGCAGAATCTCAAGTAATAAGCAAAATTGATAACATGGGTTATGAAGGAATCGAGCTACGAACCTTGCACTGATTGATTTATACATCTGCAATGCTCCATAGTAATTGCCTTCATCTACCACTTTCTTCAATTTATCAATATGCTATTGAAAAAAGGAATCGAATTCAATGATCTATCTTATCTTCATCATCAAAACGTTGATGATTAGCGTTGAATTAAAGCAGCTCAGAGTAAACGTACCTCTTGAACGGGAGGTAATTCACGTTTGATCCTCTCTCTCGACATGGATCGGAGTTTTGGGGTTGAAGGTGGATTGGATCTTCTAAGGGTGATTCAATTTCTCTCTGTGTTGGTACGGAAACTAAACAGGAATTGAGAATGAGAGAAGCGTGACGGCTTGATAATTTATCCTAATTATAGAAAATGACTCAAAATTTGGTTTGTAAAACAATAAACCCCAAAATTCAAATAACCTGTTTTTCGTTATTTTTATTTTTTGCAAGTTTCTATAGTCTATAAATTAATAGCATTTGGACACAAATATTTTGTTAATTTAAAGAACTGTTAAATTATAAAAAATTAATTAGATTAAAATGTAATTTGTGACAAAATAAATTTATTAATTAATCGAATTATTAATTTAACAAAATTGAATTTAAAGAGTTTTTACTATAGTTATAAAATTCAATTAGTTTATTCAAGGGGATATTTTCCAAATATTGCTTGAAATTGATAGTTAAGTTGAATATATGACCATATAGTTTTCCAAGAAACAATGAATTTATTAGTTTTAACATATATTAAGATCGAATCCCACTAAATAAAAATAAAAATACAATTTTGCCGTAATTTCAAAACAATTTAATTTTTTTTTGTTCTTTCAAGTGTAGTAGATACGGTTGAGCCTATAAGCATTCTCGGTACAATCATGAGTATAGTAATAAGCATTCATCACATACGACGCCTGATTTTTAATAGTGTTTGATTCAAAGCATATTCCATCGGGTTGGATCAGTGTACAATCGACGTCGTTGCTGCAAACGAAGTTAATGTTGGTTGTAAGTTACATCCAATATTGATTTTGCTTGCAGCAACATCGTCGAATGTGGCGATCCATCAACTCTCGCCGTAATTTGTAGACAATGGTGTATACAATTGCCTACTGCCACACATGAACAATTACAAAGTAGACAATGCCATGCACCATTGTTTGCCAGTTACAACAAAAAATTGGTGGATCGCCACAATAAATAGGAAGAAAAAATTGTCAGAAATTGCGACGACATTTTTGTAAATCAACCAATCATGCTTTGAGTAGATCAAACCGAAGAAAACCAAAACAAAGTACATCCAACTAGACTTTGAGTAGATACCAGACTGATACATAAGGCATAATTTGTAAATTATATATATATATATATATAATATATATATATATATTAAAAAAAAACTGATGTGTGCAATTTCAAATCCTATAATTTGTTGAGGTCTAATGGTTGTAATTGTAAGTAAGTTTCAAAAGAAGGAGATGTAATTACAATTTTAGTTAAATTATCAATTATTACACCTTTGGTACACAGTTTCCCTCAGATTCTCACTTGTGTCGCTTTTATATATTTACGTCAACTTTGTCGACAAAACTACCCAAAAACAAAAAGGCAAAAACTTTTGATTTTGTCTTCCTCAATTCGGTCTTCCATTTGCTTCACCTAATTGTTTGATCTTCCATGTCGGTGTGAAAAATTAGGGATTTCTGTAAAAATTTAATGCCGTTTTGAAGAGTAAAATCATGAGCAAGCCCGAAGAAATCCCCGACCCGAATCCTACCGGTCCCGATCCGAAACCGCCTTCTCAATCTTCCTCCGACAACGATCCCGTCGCCGATCGGGCTCAGTCTGATCCCAATCACATTCCCGAGGAGCTAAGTGATAATCTCAGGAATGTGGGTTTGTTGGATGAAGCTACGAAAGAGCTGAGTGGGCCGATCAGTGATGGAGAAAGGGATTCGAGGGATCACAAGGAGGAAGGAAGAGAGCGTGAGAGCACGGTGGAGAAGAGAATGATCGTGTATCCAGTGAGACCTGATGCAGAGGATTGCTCGTATTATATGAGAACAGGGAGCTGCAAATACGGATCGACTTGCAAGTTCAATCACCCTCTTCGAAGGAAACTCCAAGTAATTTTCTTCTAACCCATCATCTTTGCATGTTTTATTATTACATTTGTGACAAAAAGTTTTGTTTTTTTCTTTCTCTCGGGACATGATTTCTATTGATCTTACGGTAGATATCTGGGGAAAATGATAATCTTGTCTGAGTAAATATAAATTTATCCTGCATGTGTGTATCAGTTTATGTAAAATCACTTGTTGGATCGAAAGGAGCAAGCTTGTTTTAGAATTCTGTTCTGGTTACTAGGATGGTTACACCAATTTGTGTTTTAGTTTTTGAGTTTCCTTTGTTTACTATTGCTCTGCTGTTTTGCTTTAGGATCTGAAGTCTTTAAGGAGTTTTAGAACGACAAAAGTGTTTAGGACTATGTCAGTTTAGATGAAAACGATATTTTGATTATCTCTTTTTGTTATTCTAATGTTTTGTTAATTGGAAGATTGGTAGGGAGAAGGTAAGGGTAAGGGACGATGAAGTGGAGAATCCAAGGCTCATGGAGTGCAAGGTTAAATACTGTCTTTCCTTTCCTCTGTATCGATGTATCGAGATTAAATTGTTTTCTTTTCCTATGTTGTTATGCTCATAGTTCGTTGAATCATCCGGCACTTGTATGGTGATAGGATATAGAGTCATGTTATTTGTCTTACACTGCGATTACAAAAGCTTTCTCAGTAGGAAGAGTTGTGTATTTGCCAAAAGACAGTGGACATTGAAGTGTGGTTGTTCTTTTGTTCTTTGATGATTTAGGTACTTGGTTTATAAAAGGTGGATGTTTGGTGTTTCCCTTCTTCGTGTCTGAATATTGCGATTATCGATTTTTTATCACGGTTTAAGGACATATCATGTCTCTGATTTTCTATCTGTGTGCACTGTTTTCCATTTGTCTATTGATGTTTACGCCTCAATTCCGAGGATTGCAGTACTACTTCAGGACTGGAGGGTGCAAAAATGGAGAGGCATGTAGATTCAGCCACACTAAAGAACATACTTCTTTGGCCTCACGCCCTGAGCTTAACTTCCTCGGCCTTCCCATCAGACCGGTATTCCATTGTTTGGTTTAGACATTTCTAGCATTTCTGTTTACAAAAGCCTTATGGAAAAAACTGTAATAGTGTAAGCTATTTGACAGGGAGAGAAAGAATGCCCTTTCTACATGCGAAATGGTTCCTGCAAGTTTGGAAGTGATTGCAAATTTAATCATCCTGATCCTACGGCTGTTGGAGGACTTGATTCTCCCTTGTTCCGTGGTAATAATGGTGGATCTTCTGGATCGTTTTCCCCAAAGGATGCGCCCTCAGCTTCTTGGTCTTCATCGAGACATATGAATGGTACTGGTACTGCTCCTTTTATTCCAGTCATGTACTCGCAAAATCGAGGAGTTTCACATCAAACTTCAGAGTGGAATGGGTATCAGGTAGTTATATTGAGCTCTGTTTTTGCATGAGTTATAAAACTATAGTACTTTGCTTTTGAAGTTTATCGTTCTTTTTGTGTAGGCGCCTTCTGTCTATCCACCAGAAAGGAGCATGCCTCCTCCTTCCGCATTCCCGGTGAAAAATTCATCGGCGGAAACTAGTTCATTCTCACAATTCCAACAGCAGATGCCTACTGAGGAATTCCCAGAACGTCCGGATCAACCAGAGTGCAGTTATTATGTTAAAACTGGGGACTGTAAGTTCAAATATAAATGCAAATACCATCATCCGAAAAATAGATTGCCAAAGCAATCTCCATTCTCTTTCAATGACAAGGGCTTACCCCTAAGACCGGTGAGTTTGTTTCTCTTCCATGCTGTTCTTATCTGCTATCAGAAACTAGTATCTTAAGTTTGCTTTCGTTAACTCCTGTTACTTGTCTTTGATACTCTCAGGATCAGAACATGTGCACACACTACAGCCGCTATGGCATCTGCAAATTTGGTCCAGCTTGTAGATTCGATCATTCTATACCGCCTACATTCTCAACCAGCAGCTCCCAAACCATAGAAGCTCCTCAAGTCGACGGCAACGGAAATGAAAATGACGGCTGGAATTGACACAACATGTTCAGAAGCCTGCCTAAGGGATAGTTTCTGTCTTTACAATCAGTTCTTAGAATCAAACTCTGCTTCTGGTTTTGGAGTTTATAAAGAAAACATTTAGGTAACTTATAGTCTGAAAACTATATCCATCTGGCAAGTTAATGCTTGTTTCAAGTGACTTTCACCAAATAATTTTTGTTATGTGGCTTTAACTGTAACTAATAACTCTTTCAGTCTCTAAGGCTCAGTCTAGTGGAAGCCTGTCCATACTCTTTCACTCTAGAATCCAGAACTATTTGTATGCACTAGAGATGTCAAAATGGGTTGTAACCCGCGGGTTGAGCCCAAATATATCCGCTGTGGAGCGGACTTGGGCCATAAGATTTTAGACCGCAGTCCGTGCGGTTTAACCCGCCAAATCCGAGAAAAAATTGAAACCGCATTGGGTTGGGCTATTTGAAGTTGGGTTAGCCGGCGGACATTTCTAAATTTATTGGAAAAACATTCATGTTCAATCTTGTAGTGCTCTTTAGTCTTTATTAGAATTGTTCTGTTTAAGAATATTAACAACATATTTGTCAATCATTAACCCTAATTTTCTCTTGTTTTCTTTCACAGCCGCCAAACAAGTTTCTGAGCTTTTCTTGTCGGATGGCGCGCGGCGGCTCTGTTAGCGCCGGCGCCGTCCCCTCTCTCTCTCTTCCTTTCATCCTTTTTTCTCAACTTGAGTTTTGTGTCTGTGACATTAGTCGTTGGAGATCTCTAGAGATGACAATAACTCCAGCGTATATCTCCTTCTTCCCTCTCCGACAGAGACGCTCGGTGGTTTGGGTGGGAGATCTTGGCTTTCTACTTAGCGGTGCTTTCTCTGGTTTGGTCTAGAATGTCGGGATCTTCTCGGTGATGGGTGACGCAACGGTTTCAGGTAGCGCAACGATACCCTTCTTTGTTGTTGGGTCCGTCGTTGGTAACGACATCTCTTCATCTCTCTCATTCTACTATGTTTGTTAAAAGTCATAGCCTTGGTTGAGTTCGAATTGGCGTCCCTTCCAATAGCGTCTCCTTCTGGCGTTGCTTTCAAAATCGGCTGTTCTTTTTGCTTGCTTTGCATATGTTTTAAAGTGACTGTATAATATTTTATGAAGATCTTTTCTTAGTTTGTGCTTTGCATTTAATGGAAAGTGTTGTCAATCCTACATATCTCTGATTTGTAATTGTTTTTCAAGCTTTTCCGGCGGTAGTTCTAAAGAAGCTAATCCATAGAAAGTTGATAAAGACGATTGAAAAAGAAGACTTATCTGACTTGCGAGAATTCTCGTTGATAAAGGTATTGAAAGTAAAGATATTGGAAGACCGCCTGTTAGTGTAAGATCGGGAACATCCTAATTTTATTTTGTCTCAAAAATCTTTTATGTATGATATCGCTATTGTGTCATGGTATTGTTGTCTTCACCTCTTTGGTGTTTGTTGCTATTTTTTAATATTGCTTTCAGATTTTTTTCTCTTCTTATCTTTTAGGATTGTCCAATGGTAAGATTATTTCTTTAAGATTATTGTTTTTTAATTATTGAATGTTGTTTTAAAATGTTATCTTTGTTTTATCAATGTTTTAATATATTTGTTTTAGAACATGTAGTAAAAACTTAGAAAACAAGTATATTTATAGTCAATTATAAACCTGAAATCGAAATGAAACAAGTTTGTATAGGAATCCGCAGGCCAGTCCACTAATCCGTAAAATACATGTGGGTTGGGCTTGGGCCATTGGATTTTAGACTGCAGCCTGCGCGGACCAACCCGCCAGACCCGAGAAAAAATTGAAACCACATTGGGTTGGGATATTTGAGTTTGGGTTAGCCCGTCTGACATCTCTAGTATGCACATAGATAGCCGGCGGCGGGGCAAGGCCGTGGATCACATGTTTGACGCGCAAGCCAGCTCTAGCTGCAATCCATCATAACATATTAGACTTCTTTTTAGGTATGGACATTGGATATCCATTCGGGTTTAGGGTTAAAGACCCGTCCCAATATTTCTATTTATCTGATTGGTTCGGTTTGGGTTCAGTTCGAAACTTATTGGGTTTGGATCGGATTCAAGTATTTGAAATTACAAAATAATGTATGAAAACTTAGAAAACATATTCAAAAGATTTGAAAATAATCGAGAATACCGTAAAAAATATATCTAAACTATTTAAATATCCAAAAATATTCGAAAATTACAAAAATGATAAAAGAACTATTTAAATGAGTAAAAATATCGAAAATAACAGAATTATTTAGAATTAAGTAAAAATTTGGGTTAGTTTGGATGATTCAGTTTGGATTTAAAGGGTATTATTGGTTTGTCTATTTTCATGTATTTAGAAATCTGTTGATTTTAAAATCTAATTGATAGATTTTACTAATATTTGCAAAATCTGTATGTTTTCACTCGGATTTAAATTTTTGTATTTTTAACTTTAAAAACTACAAAAATCTATTCAAATCAATGATAAAATCAAATCCATATATTTATTTTATTATTGAATAACAAGTGACTTCAATTTAAGTTTTGAAATCATAGAGCCAATAATATAGGATTTTAACAAGGATTCTAAAATCATAGAACCAATAACACATGGTTTAAAAAAAAAATTTTAAATCAATGATCTAATAACACCTCATTTCACTTAGATTTAAGAATCCATTAAAATGCATAAACCAATAACCCTTATTTAGATATTACGCAATATCTAAAATACCTAGATTTAAGTTCTATTCAAATATTGGTTTCAATATCGGATTGTGATAGCCGGCTTGAGTCTCTTATGTATGTATTTGAAAAACATATCCGATCATGGTAATATAAAAAAGATTTTTCAATGAAAAAAAAAGTTTTATTCAAATATTTTTGCAGAAAGGACTCGGATTCAAATCAGATTTTTTAAAATCGGGTTGGGGTTTGAATTTCGTTTCGGTTAAACGCCCAAGCCTAAAACGTGGCGGTTGGGACTAATCGTGTTGCCAGGGAAGGATATTTGAATTGCCTTAAACCGAATTGATCCGAGAAACTCTGGAATCTGAACAACCGCCGTCACTTGATCTCCTCCTCTTTCGTTCTAGGTCACGATTTCATAGGAGCTGTCAATTTGATACCTATAATCGATTCTCTCTTTGCCTCATGGATGAAGACGGAGATAAACGTAGCTCGTGTCAAACGATCGGGTGAAGAAGTTGAATCGATAAACAATTTGCCAGATTGCTTGCTAATTCAGGTACTCATGAATCTCGCAACCAAGGATGTAGTTAAGACTAGTGTATTATCAACTAGATGGAGAAATCTCTGGAAACACGTACCTGGATTGGATTTGAGTAACATTGATTTCCCAGAGTACAACACATTCTTGAGTTTCGTCGATAGCTTCCTTGATTTCAACACTGAATTCTGCTTACAAAAGTTTAAGTTAAAGTACGATTGTGATGGCGAACATGATCCCGAAATTGATCTAATCAACCGGTTGATCAACACTGTTGTTAAACGTAAGGTGAAACATATTGATGTTGTGGATGATTCATATGGAAGTTGGGATCTCAAGTTGCCTCCAACACTTTACACTTGTGAGAGCTTGGTCTCGTTAAGTCTCTGTGGACTAACCTTGCCTAGTCCCAATCCTAAGCTTGTTTCTTTACCTTGTCTCAAAGTTATGGATCTAGTTATAGCTAAGTTTGCCGACGAATTAGCATTAGAAACCCTCATCTCAAGTTGCCCGGTTCTCGAAACCTTAGTTATTGAAAGGAGTTTTTGTGATGATATACAAGTTTTACGTGTGCGTTCTCAGTCTCTATTGAAGTTCATTCATGTTGCTGACGGTTGTGAGGATTTGGTTGGAGATGATGTAGTTGATATTGATGCTCCAAGGCTTGAGTATCTGAGGCTCAGTGATGGTCGAACTGCAAGTTTCATACTAAATAATTCGGCTTCCCTTGTACAAGTTGATATAGATACTGTGTTTAACTTGGGTAAATTCGATCCAAATGATCTACCGAAGAGGAATATGATTCGTAGTTTTCTTGGCAGCATCTCTAGAATCAAAGATATGGTCATCACTTCGAGTACTCTTGAGGTAACCTATGTTCAGATTGATGTTTGAGTGCTTAACTTTATCATTAAAGTCTATTTTTTTCTTGCAGGTCATATATGATTATTCCAGATGTGAACCATTACCCTTATTTCCTAACCTATCTCTCTTGCGTGTTGAATTCTGTGACTACGGTTGGGAAATGTTACCAATCTTTCTTGAGAGCTGCCCAAATCTAAAATCTCTTGTCGTGGTTAGGATTGTGTACTACTTCATTTGTTATAATGTAAATGGTGACAATATCATATACATTAACTTGTTTTGTCCCCTCGGTTTTGTACTTTTAGGGATCTACGAGATATCAGGAGAGGGAGAGAATTAATACTTTGTCTGGACCTCGGTGTTTCCTAGCATCTCTCGAGTATGTTGAGATAGAAAGGCCATTGAAAGGAGATGCAAAGGAGATGAAACTAGTGAGATACTTACTTGAGAACTCAACGAGTCTCAAGAAACTGACCCTACACATGGATGATGCTTCCAGAAAGAAAGAAGAATCTGCCATCTTCAAAGAACTACTTGCCATTCCAAGACTCTCTACCTCATGCCAAGTTGTCGTTCTCTGATGATCCCCATAGTCATCACCGATGAACGTACAAGTTTGTCTTTCAGTACTTAATATGGATTCTTTGTCACACATTTTCCTTCTGTGGTGGTCTGGTGCAGTTTTCCCCACAGGTTCTTTGATTTTTTCAGGTGTCAGCATCTTTTTTTAACATATGGATGAACTTGAATGTTAAGTTTGTTAGGGTTTAGAGAGTTTAAGGCTGCTGGAAGGCTGTTCAGAAACCATATGATATAGTCTTGTTTCATCGATATGATCAGTAGCATTATGTCTGAAAAGGACCATCTCAAATCTTATTTGCATCAAAAACAAGTTCTTAGGAAGAGTCAGGAGACAAATGTATGCTCTTATATCCATTGTTGGCAAACAAAAAGAAGAAACAAAAAGTATAATATCAGCAGAAGACAAGAACAAGAAGAATAAAGCTGAGTAAGATATGGTTTGTAACTCTAAAGCCATATTGTTTTCACTTTGTTTTGAGATCTCTCTGCTAACATCTTCTTCTTCATAATCCTCGGAATCTTCAGGGCTTAACGGAAGCAAAGCCATTTCTTCTGCTCAAAGAACAAAACTCAGGTAAGCAATATGTTCTTCATAAGGAAATCAATCTGGAGAAAAAGAAGTAAACTTTACCTTAGCTTTTGTGTTTTGAGAATCATGGTGATTGTTTTGATCGTTTCTCTGAGGTGAAACCAGACTATTAGGACCTGCACCTAATGCTTTCTTGGTCTTCTTCTCATCGCTAGCTTTGCTGAAAATGACAGTGAATCCTTCGGCTGATGCTGGATTGTTGACATCCCATTCACCAAACTTTGGTAATGGTTTCCCTTTATTCTCCTGCATTAAACAGAACAGAGTTTAGATGAGGAAAGGTAGAGACTTGATGGGGTGTGTTTTTGTTCTTACCGTCGCCATTGTTGAGATCAGAAGCAAGATGAAAGATGTTTAGATGTAGAGAGAGAGAGAGGTGGTGGGGGGAGAGAGATGAGAGAGGAAGTTGTAATATAGATAGAGATTAGAGGGAAACACGTCGTCGTCGTTGACAACAGCATTAACCAAATCAACCTCACCTCTTCTCATTTCCCGCGTATTTCCCTAACCGAAGTACCTAAAAGATAATTATTTTTCTAATAATAAAAAGTTTAGCAAATTGCGAGAAAACAAAAAGTTGTGTGAGCCCAAGATGGTTTGTATCAGGTATGGGCATAAAACCGAGAATCGAATCGGAAAAAACCGTATCGTAATCAATAAAAATTTCGTAAATATTCAAATGGTTTATAAAATTTTATATCCAAAATAATTGAAACGAAAACTGAATGTTTACCGAACTAACCAAAATATAATTTTTATATCTAAAAATATTAGTTGTTTAAAATTTAAACTAACTGAATATTATAAAAAAATCAAATTATTTGAAATAATTTAGATATTTTTAACCAATATAACTAAAAATATTTGATTTTTATCTGAATTATCTGAATTACCTAAATTTTAATCCGAATTATTTTGATTTTTATCCCAATTATCTGCATTTTTACTCGAATTATTTGAAATTATACAAAAGAAACAAACCAAACTGAACCCGATTTTTGTATTAGCCGTTTTCCGGTTCACTATCCAAACCAAAAATTAAAAGAATCGAATCAAAACCAACTGACCAAACCGAACTGAACCGAACACCCAAACTTAGTATAAAAATAAGTAAAACCGAGTTGGGCCTAAAAGTATTATTCATATCAAAATCCCTTTGTTTGGTCACAATGATATCTCCATTCGCAAAATAGCCCTTAATCGAGTCTAGTAAACAAATACAACGCATCCGAACAGCAACAAAATAGAAGAATAAAAATTTGCAGAAATTAAAATATCCTCGACCCCATAGCTTCGTCACTTGTGTTCGATGGGAAGACTAAGGGAGTCAATCCCCGTGATTCTTCTACTGTTTACTCTTCTTCTCCATCAGTCACTCTCTCAGGTTATTGTATCTAAGATCACATGTTCATCTGATTTTGCAAATCTTAGTTTTCTTCTGATCTATAACCAATGAACTTTCATATTCTTCTCTCTACAGGTGCTCGAAGAATCTGAATCTACGAGGTAAAATCTCCAGCAATTCCACTAGATTTAAACTCTTCTTGTCTCTGTCCGAAAAAAAAACATAAGCCTCTGTATTGTCGTGGAATTTAGATCAGGTAAGGAAGAACTGGTCGGTACCAATGCTCCAGAAATACATTGTTCTAGACAAAGAAGTCGAGCAGCTTGGCAGATTATACAAGATGTAATAACTATATCATTGTAATAAATTTGAATTCTGAGTAGTACTATGTTGGATCTTCAACTATCTTTGTGTTTTCTTTGCAGTATTTGACACCGTTTGTGGAACGAGAAAGATATCAGATTCTAAAGAGCTGTAGGCTTCATCCTGATAATGATTTATACAGAGATCAAGAACAGCATAAGATTCACATGGATATATACGAATGGAAATGTGGTTACTGCAGGAAAAGTTTCAGTGAAGAGAAGTATCTTGACCAGCATTTCGTCAATAGACATTATAATCTTCTCAATACGGTATGTGGATTCTGCTATGATATGAATGTTTGATTGAATGCACTTGAGATGATACTAAGAATACTTACTTGAATGGTTTCAGAGTGATACAAAGTGTTTAGCTGATCTGTGTGGTGCTTTGCATTGTGATTTTGTATTGAACTCAAAGAAAACGAAGAGTAAGTGTAACCCTGCAGCTGTTGCTAAAAACCGTCATCTTTGTGAGGTTGTTTTCTTGGCTTCTCTTTCAGTTTTCTTTGTGGATTCATGACTTCTTATTATTTGCCCTTTCTTGTTTATTTAGAGTGTTGCCAATAGTTGTTTCCCAGTGAGTCAAGGTCCCTCAGCTAGCCGTCTTCACGGTATGATTCCTTTACTGAGAAGACTGAATCTTTGCTCATTGAATACTAGATGTCTATCAAATTAGTTCTTTGAAGTTTGCCTAACTTATCTATCCTCTTTGGTTGATTGAAGAACACTTCTTACGACAATTCTGTGATGCACATACCTGCACTGGAAGAACTAAACCGTTTCCTAGAGGAGGCAAGGTAAGATATGTTAAGTCGTCACAGTTACTTATGTCTATTCTTTAACCATTTGGATTGACAACCTCATCTATACTACAATGACATGTTTAGTATTTTGAGGAATTGACTAAAGAACCAAAAAAAATCCTACTATCAATTTCTTCTTTTGTTAGTAAATATGTTTTCATTTGCTTCTTTTACCATTATGTATCTGTTGTTGTCTTGTGGAAACCAACAAGTTTATGCTAATTCGTGCAGAAGAAATCGGGTGTGTTCTACCTCGCGATATCAATACTAACCTTGATGCTACTCCCTCTCTTTTATCTGCTGGTCTTCTTATACCAAAGGTACCTTATGATGTTCTTTGTGTTTTTGCTTTGTTATTCAGGAGTCTTTGGTCACGTTGTTTCTATTGTACTTACAGAGAAAAGAGAAGTGGGACACAACAGTTGCGTCGGATTATAAAAACTGGAAAGAAAACAAAGCCGTCATAAGATGGTAATAATCTTGGCCTACTTGCACAAATTTGATTCTCTGTCTAGACACTGCTGAGAATCTGGGTGCAGTATGTCAAATCATTTGAAGTCCTAAAGTTAACTCTTTCTTCACAATTCATACAGGTGAGCTTCAAACTGTCCATGAGAGAGCAAAATGGTGTCTTAATCCGATCCTATATGGTTTTACAAACGAGTGTGTTACTTTTGGGGTTATGAAGCCAGATGAGTTTCCAAAGACAAATGATGTTTATGTAAGCTGGAGTATTACTTTCATAGAAATAGGAATATCAATGTAGAATCTCATTCCGGTTTGAAGAAGTGAATACAGAACAATCAAAATGTGGTTTATGTAACGCTTAACCAAAATGTGGGTGGATCTATTAACTCATTTTCATTACATAACAAGTGATCAGAGAAAAGATACAACTCAACAAGGACCAGCTTAAGTACATAAATGGCAGTTATATTGCTGCCAAAATAAAGAACAAAGGACCAAGCTCATTCTCAGTAACAAGAAACAGTATTAGAAAATTGTTTAGACCATTATAATCGATTCGGTCTTCTCAAGGATCACTCCCTTAGCCATGAAGCTAGAGCTGAATCCCACTCGCAATCTCGCATAGCTCGCCTTCTTTGAACCATAGAGCTGTGCCACAACCACAAAGAGCCAACAATGTCAGCAGACCAAAACCAAAAGTGAAGCAAACTTAGGAATGAGGATAATATTGATCAACAACTAAGTCAATGAGGAAGCAACAGAAATAGTTTTATAGAGATAATATGAAACTTAACCAAACAAACAGTTTGTATAGTCAAGTATGATCTAATCTAGTTATGTGTTCAATGTCTCAATGATTAAACAATGGTGAATGATTTTAAGAAACAAGAAATCTCACCAATCTCACGCTTTCCGTTTTCAGGACTATCACTACCATGCACAATGTTCCTGAAAATTTGCATATTAAACCATGAGAATCTGACTTATAAACGATTGCTTCCAACAATTTGATAAGAGTGTAACCTTCCGGTTTGTACAGCAAGATCTCCTCTTATGGTACCAGGTTCAGCTTGAAGAGGATCTGTTTTCCCTATCAGCTTCCTAGCTGAAGCAACCACACCAACACCTTCCCAAGCCTTTTACAAAAAATTGAAACATCACAAGCAATTAACTTCAATCTTATAAAAATCTGGATAAGAGTATAATGATAAGTCGTACCATACATACAACTGGGCCTGAAGTGATGTACTCAATGAGGCTAGGAAAGAATGACTTAGAGCTAAGATCCTTATAATGTTCCTGCCAATTGATAAACACACAAAACAAGTGCAATAAGTTAGGTGGTGATTAAGGTTCAAATTCTGAATATTTATCAATGATATTGAGAAACATGTTAACATTATCAAGCTAGTGATACTATGAATCAGTACCTCAGCCAATTCTTTAGGACATTGGAACATCTTAAGTCCAATCAGTTTAAATCCTTTCTTCTCAAAACGAGAGATGATTTCTCCAACCTAAGATACATCAATGGAAACAAATCACATTCAAAGCTCTGAACTTTGCCTCAAAAACCAGATACTTAACGGTTCAAAAAAGGGATAAGATAAATAGCTTACAAGGCCTCGTTGTATGCCGTCTGGTTTCACCATAATGTAAGTCTCCTCAACTTGCTAGGATCACAAATTAAGTAGATTTACAACAAGTTAGGATACTCAACAACAAATCAAATCAATACTCGACGAATCCCATCCTAATTTTGAAGCTTAATCAGTTCTATGTGATTTTTGAAATAAAACACAAAATCCAACAAGCAAAAGGAACAAAGTAACGCGTTTTATTGGAGGAGAAGTGCAAACCATAGAAGCGACAAGGTGAGGGAGGAAGATTCCTGAATCGACGGAGCTGGAAGCGCAAAGACGGCGACGGGACGGAGAAATGCGAGAAAACAGACGGAGCTGAGGACGAAATGCGGCCAACTCAGTGCGTAAGTTAACGGTAGCTGAAGAACCGTTTGAATTGAAAATTGCCGAATTTCTTCTCGACGACGACGGCGAAGCTACACAGAGAGTCCATTGACCAATCACAGCCACTCCTACCATTTTTTTGTGCCTTCTGTCTCAGCGTCTCACTTCGCTTCATCTAATAAAACAAGCTGAAATGACATATTCACCCTCGGTAGATAATTGGGTCTAACATATCAATCAAGAAGTATCGGGGTTAAAAGTTAACTTCCAAAGAATTTGAACTTTGCACATTTCAACAATTTTAGTCCCAATTTGCTGGTTTAATACCAAACTCAACTTTTCAACAACATGCAAAATTGTTATACATTTTTCTTTTAAAACTTGGGAAATAAGCAAAACAAGATCATCCTCTTGGCTTTCCTCTTCATTTGCTTGCCTTTAGACCATTTCTTGTTGCTTTTTAACGAGACCCAAACAGAGACATCTCAACCAATTTCTTTTTCCACAACTTCAGTTTCTTGTTCTCCATTGCCAAGAACTTCAGCTTCTTCCACTCCCTTGTAGACAACTTCAGTTTCTTGTTCTCCATTGTCAAAAACTTCAGTTTCTTGCTCTCCCATATCGCCAATTTCATTTTCTTGCTCCCCCATGTGGACACCTTCAGTTTCTTTCTCTCCATTGTCAACTACTTCAGTCTCTTGCTCTCTCGTGTTGACAACTTCAGTTTCTACCACAACTTCAGTTTCTTCCTCTCCCATGTCGGCAACTTCAGTTTCTTCATCTCCCTTGTCCACAACTTCAGCTTCTTCATGTCCCTTGTCCTCAACTCCATTTCCTTGCTCTGTCATAATCTCCAGTTGTTCTGTTCCTTCATTTTGGCTGATGAGTTTTTCATCCTCGTGGTTTCCATTATCTTGTGCCTTTTCTCTCGCTTCACTTCCACTAACGACTTGGTCTTCTCCCTCTTCTCCGTTGGGACAAACTGGCACAATCTCTATTTGTTCTTCTCCTTCCTTTTGGTTGATGGATCTTTGTGCCTTTTGGCTGACCAATTCTACATTTCCGCTAACAAGTTGGTCTTCTCTTTCTTCTTCGTGAAGACTAAGTGTGTGTTTTTCATTCCTATCAACTGACTGTTTATCTACCTCTCCTTGGATAAACTGTGGCTGATCTTCTTCTTCTTCATCGTCCTCATCCTCGTCTATTTTCATGTACAAACCTAGTTGTTCTAATGGATTACTGGTTCCTTCCATCTTAAAACTACCCAACATATCCTGACTACATTCCAGGCTCATCTCTTCCATGAAAGACGGTAACTGATCACCCTCGGCACCTATAGCTCTAAGCTTCTCCAGATCTTCCATAAACCGCCTACCCTCGTTTATCTCCACCGTCTTTTCCATCTGCAGCCGTCCAAAAAACTCATTCAGCATGATTGTTCATTCAAAAATCAAAGAAAATTGTATACCTGTTGTAAGGCTTGTCGTGCAGCTTCTCTCTCTTGCTCTCTTTCCCTCCTTGCTTTTTCTGCAGCTTCTGCTACGGCTTTTCTCCTAGCCTCTTCAGCAGCTTTGGCCTCGGCTTGTAACCGTACTTTTTCTAATCAAAAGAAAATCACAAGAATTAACAATAAGCATGTAGGTAGGAGTTATGCAGTGCATAAGCACACTCGATGCACTACAGTCCAACCTTCCCTAAGCTGTTTTTCAAACTCCTCTCTTTCTATCCTCAGTTTTTCAGGATCTCCTTTTTCACCCTGAAAATGGACGAGTCAAAAAATATGTGATTAAACCTTTCCAGACATTCAGACGAGCCTTTATGCATTTTAAAAGTCAACCTTAGTTAGGGCCTTCTCTCGAGCTTTCATAATGGTATCAGCAAAACGATTCTTCAACAGAGCCTGTCGGTAACGCTTTCCTGGGGACATTTGACTCTCAGGTGGAGCAGTTTCCTCTATAACAGCCAAAGCATGACAGGTAAAATCATGATTTGAAAATAAACAGCTATTACCATCTCCAACCATCCGTAACTTTCATTCCTTACCCTCCGTGAGGACATGTACTGCATCCATGCCGGTCGGCTTTTCCCCAACATCATGTTCAACTTGACTCAATTCATTTAAAGAATCTACAGAGAACAAAGAATGAACTTCCATCCGAGCATTCCAACTTGCATACATCAATTGACAAGAGACTAACCATTTACTACAATCTTTTCACCGCTGATATCATCGTCCTTTTTCTTTATACCAATTCCTCGTTCCTTTTTATCCTAAATTAAAGAGAAGACTACACTTATTGTACTGTAGTAAATTTCTAATTATGTTTGTAAGACGCCATGAATATTACGCAGAGAGTAAATAAGGAATCTCGCTCAGAGAAACTAGAGCAATATGAAAAATACTCCATAACAGAAGTTAATCCACTGTCAGATACCTCTGTACTCGTAGGATTTGAAGCTTTAATGGAATCTGTTTCACTCCCAGAGGAACTACAAGAATCAGAATCTAAAAAAAAATAATCACAGAAAGAATCAGTATAAAAAGGTCTTGAACAAAGAAATCAATTCTAGAATTCACCAAATCACAACGTAAGAACTATCTTCTTCGTCATCAGCTAATAAATCACAGAAACTAACTACAATATACTCTATAGCAAGTGTATAATGAGACCCATCAACACAATTACCACAGCTCGAATAATCATCAAAATATAGAAGAGAGACGGGGTAGCACACTCAAATTACAAACCTGACTCAGAAGTCAAATACTAATCACTCTAAGAGAAGAGCCATGAATCTAAGAGAGAAGTTACTTTATTTCCAATCTTAACTACTCTTACAATTGTAAAAATTATGTATAAACTAAGAGAGAGAGAAAAATGATTATTCTAACGAAATAGAAGGTTCGCATAAACACGAACCACTAGATGAAGAGCCTGATTCACTACTGGAGCTACTCGAACTACTGCCTTCGTTGTTTCTACATGCGGCATCTTTTTCTATCTTAAGAGGGGGATGGCTAGAAACAGGGGGGTCATTCCCACCAACTATGTCAACATCCTCGTCAATTAGCAGATCACCTGTAATTAGCAGTACATCAGACTACTGAAACAAATCATTTTCGACATCAAACCAAATAGCAAAACACTTACCTTTACTAGGTTGCAGAGGGGAATTACTGAATCCAGAGTCATAAACAATCTCCATCTCACAAGGTTCACTCTTTTCCTGGGATTTCTTTTTCTCCCTTAGATAGTCATCCAAGAGTTTCCGAACCATGAACAAAGTTTCATCAGAAAGCGTATCTATATCTATCTCAATCTCAACTTCTCCAGATTGGCCATTGCCACTTTGCTCTCTCAGGAGATCAATAATGTTTTGTGGGAACTCTTCTTCTAACGCCTCCAAATCGCGGCTTAGTTTTTGTTTCTCACCATCTGTCATGACCAACTTCGCAGGTTCCACCCTCAGCTTGCTCTCGTTCACTTCAGCTGTATTCTTTCTTGGCGGTGGTACATTACAAGGGATTTCAGACTCAAGAGAAGCAGAACTGGTTAAGGACATGACTGTTGATTCAACTCACAGGTATTTTTCTCTCTATAACTTTCCATCTCGACTCAAAATATGCGCTGAGATCCTGAGCCATTTTATGGTATTGATTTCCTGGTGGGTTGTAAGCTATAGAGTTTGAAAATGTAAGACGCACATCTGCTGCGAAGTCCAAATGGACTAGAGTATTCATCCTCCACGCAGTCTGCTTCGTATCGTTCCAAGATCCATTGGGTGCTTAATCACAGTAAAGTAGTCTGGAATATTCAACAAAACTGGATCAACTGGATTGCGAAATGCAAACCCCAACTTATGTGACCATACACGATCAAGTAACGTCTGACACTCCTTCATCACTGAAGCAACTGTATAGCTTGTTGGGACATCTAATCTTGCAGGCTCAGAATTCCGAGATGGACCTTTCTTAGTCCGTTGCCTATTATCATTGCGCACTGGTCGGCGCTTTTTGCCCTGTGTACCACCAAGTGGTAGAAAAGTTTTCTTGTGGCGGCCTCCTAGACCCATCACTATGAAGATTGCTATATGGCGATAACAAAACAGTGTCTGAACTAATACATGCAATCTTCTTACGAAGGTCCCTGACCTGTTCAAGCTCCATCCTCAACTTGTGCACTAAATTCTTTCTTTCAAAGCTTGACATATTTGACAAAGACAAAACCTCTCTAGGAACACCATAGCTATCTCCATTCAAACTAAAACGACTCTTCTTCCGTGCAGGGGCCACCTCTGTCTCACTATCAGTTCCACGTGAATAACCAAATTCATCAGCTTGCATATAACCATGAACATATCCCGATGATTTACCTCTAGAATGTTTCCTTGCTTTACCCATCCCGCAAACTCTATAAAAGTCGATGCAATGAGGCTAGCTTCCAATGTCTTCAATCATATAAGAAAGAAACCTAACAGGTCACTGGCTATTCAGAGTTTCTGGTCGTCGCACTGGATTGAATCAGGAACTAGAATTTGGAACAAACTAAAAAATCTAGTTAGCTTGAATGTCTCTGCTCCAAAAATCCTGCAGGTATATGCTTCAACAACTGGCGTCAATCCAGGATTTCAAATTACTAGCTTCAGTCCCTTCCACGATCAAACCCTCCTTAATCTTCTCGCTCGAGTCAAGACCAGATAATTGGCCGGAACAGAATCACGACAATGTGATTACCCAAATCAATCCGATGATGGATTCCTATGAATTACTTACCTAATTGAAATTCGCAACCGGTCTAAGCTCCTTCCTTCTAACCCTCGGGTAAAAAAATCAAGATCTCCGACGGGGCGTGACCGAAGAGATAACCTTCCTCGACGATGAATTGGGGCAAAACCCCCTAATTGTAACCCTAGAATAAACCCTAGATTGAGTAAAGACTACAAAAATTGATCTCGGAAACCTAGATCCAGAGTTTCCAGGTATCGGTTCCAAGGGAAAGCAAATTCGTAATGACGATAGAGGTGAGAGAAAGAAAGAAAAAAATTAGAGGAGAGAGAGACTTACGCCAAATAACGAACCAATTTGCTTCTCTATTTATAGATCAGAAAGAATAATGAACCCGCCGCCTTAGTCGAATCTAAGCCGTCAATTGTAGCCAACCAAAATCTAAACGGCTAGAAATATTCCTTCAATATTTACCGTCAAATTAGATCCAACGGCTGTTAATGATACTACGAGCCATCTAATGGAATCAAAATCTCTAATTATTTGAGACAGATCTCACGCGCGCGAGTATAATATTCCCGGACTGGTGCGTCATTGGATACACTCAGCAATTGACACGTGTTGGTAAAGCGCGTGTACTACTTACCGACATTGCCTCCACTACCTTGACTAATTTATCCACTTAACGCGCCTTGTAAATCGTGTTTGAATAACGCGACCAATGGGATTAAAGCTTGATCCTTTTGAGGCCCTACCCAAGGCCCATTAATAAATATCATGAGGCAACCCATTAGCGACTGTAACCATTGCCAATTACAAATTTCTACGTGACTTGTGGAGAATGTTATGTTAGCTATTAAATGACATAACGTGATGACAAAAAAAACCATTAGGGGGTTTTATTATTAATTTTTTTCTTGAAAAATGATCTAAATTTTGAAAATTCCATCATATACTTCAGATTTAAATATTTGTTTTTTATTTATGTGATGCTACAATATTACATCAAAATAATAGTTATAGTGAATTCATATGTTTTTAAGATACTAAATAGCTATAAAGTATAAAATTTGATCTTCATTTTTTTCAAATGTTAGACTTGGATCAACCGCACGGTTTAACGAATTTCCAAACGAAAAAATTATAAAAAGAGATACAAATATACAACTTTCTTTTAACTTAAAAACATGAATTTCAGAATAGCAAAACTTACTAATATAGCATCATATAAGTCCAGAGAAAGAAACATAAGAGAAACAAAAATCCTAACTAAAGAAACAAGCAAGCTAAAAAACAAGATACATATGCTCGATGTGAAAATTAAATCAAACAAAGTCCAGCAGTTGCTACTTTTAGTTCTATGGAAGCCATGTGTATATGGCCGGGACCCTCGTCGGTCGTCACCGGCGGTGACCATTACAACATCACAAGCACAAAGCGGCCTTAACATCAAGCTTCCAAGCAAACCCTCCGCCGTCCATCCTCCACACATCACAAGGCACCGTGACTGATCCTCTTTCACGATCTTGACAACTGTAATGTAGTCTCACTCTACATGTGAATGCCGGGTACGTTAGCATCGGTCTCTCCTTCATCACCAACCGTACGATCACATGGTAGCTTATCTCCGGTGCACCTTCCTCCACCGGAATATTAATATCTTCCTTCGCCATCTTCCTATATGCCTCGTTGGTCCACGTGACTCTTCCTACACCGTCCGATATAAACCCAGGACACGTGTCTCTCACCAGATTCATCTTCCTCTCCTCATCGGTCTTCCCTAATCCATAGCCGTCGATCCACGCGTCGGTTACACTCTCAACCGTTACACACGATGAAACCACCACCGTTCTTTGTGATATCTCCGTTGTTTGGTACGGTGTTAGCATCCCACCGTCTCCGCCGCTGAAACTCAACCACAACGGACCGTTTTGCTTCTCCATCGGAGAAACATTCAAATCTTGAAAATCTTGTTTTTCAGGCGTCTCTGGTAAAAGAGACAGTGTAACCGCCGGTGTAGAAACAGCAACGCCGCCGTGAGATACATCCGATAACTTCCTCCGGTTGCACCTCCGGGATGAACTCTCCTTCTGATATTTCCTCTTTCCTCTCCCGGATTTATTAGAGACGTCGGAGCTTCCACCGCTCGTTGTAGTGGAACCATGCTTTCCAGCGCTTAGAGATCCACCTCCGACGTCGTTGGCCGGTTTAGGAGCAATCGGACGGAACCGAAGCATGATTCTGTCAGCTTTGGAGAGACTGTAACGACCACCGTAACCGCCATATCTGGCTATGCAACATCCTCCCCTACCATCCATCTCTACTCTGTTATTTTCTTGGTATCTATATAATGTTTAGAATAAGTAATGTTTAGAATAAGGTTTAATGGAGCTGAAAATGTTGAAGAGGTGTGAAGGGTTTTATAGGAGTTTGATGATGACAAGTGTTTGGTCTATACGCGTGTGTTTGTCTACATACGACGCTTATCACCGTTGCACATGGGTTTTTTTTATCTCTGTTATTTTTCTCTGATTAAAGACATGAAAAATTGTTGAATTTAATGTTTAAATACGAACTATTTAGAAATGTCATGACTCATGAGATATTTTTTTTTGTCAACTTCATGACTCATGAGATAGACAATCCTTTTTTCCATTATTTCGTTTCACATTAATTACTCTATTAATATATTATGTATTTCGTTATTTCAAAATTAAACTTACATTAACTAACATGTATTAAAATAAATATTTTTACTTATTTAAAATCTTGCATAATTAACTATTTTAATTAGTTATTTTATAGAGGAAAAAATATGATTTTAGCACCTAACTGGATTCGAGACTTTTATGATTAGGCCTGTAATACAAGGAATGGTAATTGATCACAGAGTTAATAATCACTCTTTCCCAATTGCGTTTACTACTTTAGTACTTGAACGGATTTGTTTGGCCTAAAAATAGATATTTTGTTCATTAATTATTTAAATTAAAAAGAAGATTACGTACTTACGTTTGCATACAAGCAGTTACGGATTCCGATTGTAAGTAAAATATCTAAGAGTTTAACATCATACTTATGTGAGAAATGAATTTTCTAACTATTAGGTGTTGAATTTTGGTCCAGTGTATTCACTAGTCGAAAGTAGTTTCTGAAAATAAAAAGTATTTTTTCCAAGGAACATGTTCATATGCTCAAAATTATATGTTATAACATTTGACTTGATGCATTGCTAAACAAATGTTTTATTATATATTAACCAAACATATTTCACACAATGTTTTATTAAACTAAATGGCATAGTCTCCTCTTTTTTCTCTATCTTCTCTCTGTAAGTTCTAACAACTAAATTTTTACCGTTTCATCGGTTGCCAGTCGTGGACTTTCATAACCACGTCGGTGTTTCGGTTTATATGTATTTTGTGTTTTTGTGTTGATTTTGCCGTACATCCGGACTCCTTTTCAATCTCAAATTGATTATGTTCTATATTCATCTTTTAATCGGTTTTTAGATTGGCCTTTTTGATTCCGTCTGTGGAATCGTACCGATCTTGAGCCACAAAGCTTCATAACCACCAAAGACACCAACGTTTTCTCTTCCTCCTCTATCTTCATCGTAAATCGTGGTTTAGAGTAGCTCTCCAATAAAATATTTATCCCGATCGAGTTAAATGGGACTCGGAGTAGATGTCTTCTCCGCCTCTCAAGGGACTAATCGTGAAGTTTTGGTTAGTCGAGGCTGTAAAATTCCCGAACTTATGAGGATGTGAAGAAGCAACTAATTAAGATCAAGTAGTCTCCGTCGCCATATTAGGTTGGCTTTTTGATCGGCAGGTTTGAATGGGGTGCAGCGATGGAAGATTTGCGGTGGCCGAAATTTTCGCCCATCACCATGCATGGTGGGTTACTTGCGATGGTGACGCGTGGAAGCAGTCAGTTCATGCTCAGCCTAAACATTACACGTGTTCTTCCGCATAACGACAAAATTTCTGTTTAACCTAATCTTAATGTAATGAGTCTGCTGTTTAGCCCAATTCCTGATCTATTTTGTAATTTGCGACTTTGTAAACATGTTTCTCAGCTTGTTTTCAATTTGAACTTTTAATGAATATATAGTCGACAAAAAAAAACTAAAATGACATATATTTTTTTATGATGCCGTCCAAATTTCATAATTTGCGTATATTCAAAAGGTGATGTAATTAAGTAAAAGTCTTGCTTATATTCATAACATGAAACTAATGTTCAAATATGTTTTCAGATAGTATGGATTCTTGTTTTCTAATTTATAATGTCTTGTATAAAATGCATGCTAAAAAAACATATAAGCAAAGGTTAGATATCATTTCGTGTTTTCTAATTAAATCCTAGCTATTTATCTTTATCATATGAATAATAAAACATTAAAGTTCAAATATATCATCTGAATTATGTATTTTCATATTGTTCTCATTCATTTAAATAAATAAATAAAAATTTAATTTATCATTGCAGTAAATATACTGATATGCAACCATGTTGCCTTTTTATTTACGAGACTTGAACATGAAAAATAATTTTATACTGCCTAGTCACAAATTTCTTACGTTTCTGCAGTTTTTTTTTTGTGTGTGGGTAAAACGAAATGTAGTTGTGATATCAACTTTCAATCATGAATAAATGCTAAAATTAGGTTAAAAATTATATGAGTTCATCGCAGTGGAAAAAAGGCAATGTTAGGCATGGTCCAAGAGACGAGGGTTCATATATTATCATTGACCAGTTCTGGTTTTAATTTAGTGGAATCTAAATTAACTAAAGGTGATCGTGACTCTAGATCTCAGATTATAATTGAGGGGACAAGATAGATGATCTCATGTCTAAAGACGAATTTTGTGCCAATAGAGTTAGGTCACCTCTTTTTGGGAAAGAATGAACAATATTAATTTTACATTGATTGTTGAAAATATATTTTGTAGTATAAGATAAGTGTTTTGGCCCTGTCAAACATTATCGTGGTCCTATCCCCATTTTGGAAAGTTATGGACATAAGAGTATATTAGATCATATATTAATAAAATGAAAATAAACTATAAGATAAAGTAGTAGATTCGGAGGGGAGTTCCAAGGAGCGATGTCATCTAGAAAATGTCATGGGTTTGTGTTGCGTTGTAACTTTGCATGGTAACACGCAAGGGGACACGTAGTGACATGTAATTAGCCGCATCATTAGTTAACTATAGTTTATTTTAAAAGCTTTTAATAAATTAACTAACCAGGGCTTAATAATTAGTCTACCATAGGATTCTCCAAATAGAAAGTAGGACGAAACTGATGACTGATGTTAAGACTTGAGAGTTAGGTTTGATCTTGTAATTAAGATTCGATCTCATCTTAAACAAACAAACACACTCACATAAACCTATTTCTCCAAAAGTTTGAGGCAGTAAAATTATTCGTAAGTCATTCATAGTTCCAGGCAAAATACTCGGACCTAAAATACCAAACCAAACCCAAACCAAAAAAATAGAATCAAATTCAAACCGATAAAATAACCGAACGGGTCTTTAAATTTATATAACCGAAAAATCGAATTCGAATCAAATCGAAAACCGAATGGATACCCAAAATATTCGAATTACAATTATATAACAAAAAATATTAATTATATTTAAACTTAATATAACAAAAAAATTCAAAATTATAATTATCAACTCAAATATATTGGTTATTTTAGATAAAAATAACCAAATTGCCAAAATAAACAAAATATAAGAAAATTTTTGTTATATTTGTCAAAATTTGACAAACTTTATTTAATATAATCAATTTTTATTTTTGTTTTATATTTTTTTGGGTACCAGAACGCGAACTAAACCTGAATAGAATCGGATTGAATCCGAGCCAAAATTCTAAAATATTCAAATATGTTTTATATATCTAGACCCGAAAACCAAAAAATAAAATAAAATAAATTAAATCTGAACGGATATCCGAACGTCCAAATCTAGTCATTCACCTAGTTAATAAATGTTCACATGGTCATTTACTCATTACTTTAGTACACATGTTTGATCCTTTAGTTAACTATATATATATTATTTTGTAGACAAGACCGACCTTGAGATTTAAAACGCCATAAATATTTTAGAGTAAATTTTAATAAAATTTTTATAATTTAGGAGCCATACAAATTTATATATATTACCTTTGTAAAATTTAGAGATCAGATCTAATATTTCATGTGGCTATGTCCAAAACCAACTTTGTTTGTTGACCATATACGTACCCTAACGTGAAAAGAAGTGATTGTCTTCTAATCAACTAGTTCAGTTCTTAAATGGTATATAATACATGTTAAGTACAAACTAGTTCGGCTAGTGGTTTCACTTTATAGATAGCAAGCGCAATTATAAAAAGCATGCCACACTTTCTAAAAGAAGAAGGATGAACACATATACATAATATTTTGGGTTGGCTCAAATCAATTATATATGGCCTAAAGACATTGATTAATACGTATTAACAAAATCTATTAAGTATTTAATTAAAACCATTTTTTTTTGTCAACTAATTAAAACCATTGATCGCCTTTGCTTTCATTACCTAAAGCTTTTATAACTATACAATTACAATTATAGCAAAAACTAGCCAACAGTTTCGACATAAACCACCATCAGGGCCGTGCCCATTGAAGAAATTTCGATTATTATATAAGTATTGTCCAATGATTTAACAATTTAATAAGCAGATGGGATGGGACAAATCAATCTTATCCGTTAATGACTATACATCCTTTTCCTTAATAGCTATATCTTATATGTGAAATTTTGTATCTATTTGTGTATTGATTTATTAATTGAGTACAAATAATAACTATATATAAATACATAAATATACTTGTTAAAAATATACATCATTTATATATAACAAATTCGTTTACACATAGATTTATTGATATATAATATATTATATCGCTTTATGTATATTATATCGCTTTACTGAAAATTTTCGATAAAATGACAAATTTCAATGAGCTTATGGACAGAGTGCTAAACCTATATCCATCAGTTAAATACCATAAACGTGAAAATAAGTGATTGTTTTTTAAATTAATGACTAGTTAAGTTATTACTCTCTCTGTTTCACAAAGAGTGTCATTCTATATTTTCTTTTCCTGTTTCACAAAGAGTGTCACTTTATATTTCCAATATCATTTTTTACATTGATTTCTTATTTTACCTTTCACCCAAATCTCGTTTATTTAAATCTAAGTCATTTTAGTTTAATTAATAATGTAATAAATAAGAGTATTTTTGTATAACTATTAATTTCTTTAATATGTGTGAAATATGTCAAAATGATATTCTTTGTAAAACATAGGAGTATATATTAAGTACAAACGAGTTCTAGTTGTTTCACTTTATATATAGATAGTAAGTGCAATTATAGTTAAGAACATGCCACACTTTCTAAAAGAAGAAGGCTGCACAAATAATATTTTCGGTTGGATCAGATCAATTATATGTGGCCTAAAGACATTGGTTAATACGTATTAACAAAATATAATAAGTACTGAATTAAAAGCATTGATCGCATTTAATCTCATCCTCATCTATATTGCTTCTACACCTAATTATATAATCACAATTATAGCAAAAACTAGCCAACATTTTCAACATAAACCACCATCTAAACATGTTGACATGTTTTTTTGTATCAACTTTTTCTTATTGAAATTCATTTTTTTTTGGCATTAATGCATTTTACATAATTTACTTAGTCTTACGCCATTTTGTTTAATTCTCCAATGACCAGTGAGTTGATCTAAAGAAACTGAATATCTCAATACTTCGATTATTATAGAAGTATTGTCCAATGATTTAATAAGCAGGTGGGATGGGATCATGGGACAAAGCAATCTTATCCATCAACGACTATACATCTCCTTTTCTCAATAATTGTATCTTCTATGTATAAAATCAAAACTAATATTTTAAAATCTCAAAATTTAAATATGACAAAAGTCACAAACTTATCGATTAGTGGGTTAATTTATTAATAAATAAGTATTTTTATCCTATTATATAAGAAGTTTTAATTTCCTTTTTGTTTTGTTTAGTTTAATTTTTCTCAAGTTTCAATGCAAATTTAAATTTATTTAATATATTATAGCTAATAAGATTTAACAGTATTTGTTATTATTGGTTATAATGTTTTATATTGAATGTTAAATAGTAAAATTTATGTAAAAGATAAAAATATTTATAATTTTTTTAAAAATTAAACTTTTAATTTAAACATCTTATAAAATGGAACATAAGAGTATATGAATACATTAAGAACTATACTTTTATTTTAAAATATATTGCTTTTAAATGGTAACCTCTAATCGTTGTGGTTAGATGTATACCGTTTTAATTGTTATCAGTCACAAAAGCGGTATAAAAGCTATAGTAAAAATGAATATTCTCAGCTTTTTGTTACCGTTTCCATTAACAGTTTTTTCTAACAGCTTCTTTTACAGTTTTGCAATATTCAACCGATTACAGCTTTTTTTAACAACTAATTTAAATGTTCCGTTTTAGTTCATCAATCAGATCCATAACTTTTATATAAATTCGTGAACAATAAAAAATAAATTTATATATATAACATATTATATCGATTTATGCATATCCATCCAATGAAATATCTTTTTTTTTGTCACTTCAATCATCCAATGAAATATCTATTAACCTGGACGAGTAGTATTATTTTATATAAAAAAAAATAGGACAAGTACTAAATATCCTATCAAATATCCTATCAACAAAGCAAAGTACATCAACCATGTTCCACCAATAAGAACCCAACAACTCAAGAGATATATGTAGAGCTCGAAGCCAAAGAGAAAAAGGTTGGACCGAATCACCACAAAACCATGCCCAAGAACCCTAATTGGTGAACGTGGCAAATGGGTTTGTGCCACGTCTTGATTTGTTTGTCTCGGAGTCAGTAAAGTAATAAAAAGCTAATGTGTGCTGTCCCAATAAGGGAGTTGAAACTGGTCGTTTTGTCTGTGACACATGTTCATTTATAGAAAGGTTCCATGACTAGCGCACTCTTTATAGTTTATTCCTTTTTGTGTGGTCATCACTCTTACCTTATACTCCCTCCGTTTCACGAAGATGTAAGTTTTAAGAAAAAAATTTGTTTCACAAAGATGCAAGTTTTGTATTTCCAATGTAAACTTTTTAGTTGTTTACCTATTTTACCCATATTAAATAAATAAAAATACACTTTTCAAGATAAAGTTAAAAGTAATAATAATATTATTGAGAGGTTAAAATTGACATTGCAAATTATTTCTTAAAATGTGTGAAAATGTTAAAACATGCATCTTTGTGAAACAGAGGGAGTATAGTTTATTCTAAACTTAAAGAAATTATTAGTTTACTCTTCATATGTTGTTCTAAATTTCTGTGTCGATTGATAGTATCAATGTATATTTCAGTATAACATGTTACTTAAAGTGCGTAATCTTATTTAAATTTTAGAATATCTGAGTACCAATTACATCAAAAAGGAAAATTTTGAGTGAATGCTTTGCCTGTTACTAAAACTACTTCTTTGTCAATGTTTAACCTTTTAATGACAATTATTTCTAACTTAGTAGAACGAAAAACAGGAAAAGAAAAGTAGCAGTAGACTAAAACTATCTCCAACCCCCACTTTATTTTTCATTCTAAACTCTATTTTAGAGTATATTTTTAATTTTATTTCATTTTTAACTCCAAAATAGAACAAAAAATCGAATTATTCTAAATATAGAGTAATTGTGTTTATCAATCCTTTTTTTTATATTTATGACTACATTTTTATACTCTAAAATAGAATAAAGTTGGAGTAGAACTTCAATTAAATTTTAAGTGATTCTATTTTAAAATAAAATGAAGTAATACATTAAAGATGTCACTAAAGATTATCAATAAAATTTTCAGATTTAAATAATAATAAAATTTGGAAAAATAAGAGAGAACAAGAGTTCTCAATTAAGAATTCATGAGTTCTATTGCGAAACTGTTAATACACATATCATTATTTTATTGGTTAGTTTTTAATTAAATAATACAAATAAAAATAAAATATCACTATTTTATTAGTTTAGAATCCCTTACAAGTTTTAAACCAATATAGATGCTCTAAAGAGTTCATAAAAACTGTGTTTGCTTCCTCATCTGATAGTTATTACATAAATTAAATGTTTTATAAATGGTTGTTGTAATGCATTTCTTAAAAAGTCGCAATGTAGGGTTTGTGAAACTACATGAGGTACAAGCACATAAAAATGAAAATATAAATTATGTTGACCATATAACTCTTTCTCGATTGCTTATTTGGAACAGATGGGCCTTTTGAAATGTCGGCCTGTTTTATTACGGTGCATGTCTTTCAAAATTTGATTGCACACACAAACCATCTTTTGTTTTCTTTACAACGACTAGTCTCTCTGATTCTGGTACCTACTCTACATATCATATGTAGACAATTGGCAGAGAAGAAACTAAGATCTCTAAGAACCAGGAGAACTAAATCCAAAACAGAGACTTGTTACTATAAGTGTATCATTAGTCTTCTTTTCAAAATCGTTATTATGTTCAATGATAGCATGAAAATCTAGTTACCAACTACTACATGTTATTTAGGCTCACGGAAACTCACCAGGTACCATCTTATTCTCTTTGCCATGTCCCAACCTTGAAAAAATGAAAGAACAAAGCGAGACAGATATCGAAAAACAAACCAACTCTGGTATAGATAGTTAATAAGTAGTCATAATCTGTCAGATTCAGGAATCCCACAAGTAAATTGAAACGTTCGGCTTATCTTGACTTAGTTTAAAGGAGTGTAGATGACAAAAAGTTAATAAATAGTCAAAAAAACTTACGGATGGCAACTTTCTTTCACATTATAAGTAGTCAAGTTTTTTTTATTTCTTTATCATCACATTGATTGTTTGCTGAACATGTATGCCCTGAAATGAGAAAACAATATATTATTCACCAACAAAACAAACATATTACAAAACTAATATTTGACTTGTAGACAAAACACTTACGGTTTGATTTGAAGGCTCAGATCACTTTGATCTTTTTGTCAAGATTCAGTGGAACGAATGAATTTCCATAAGCCACCACCAAGTTGATCTCCAAAGGCCCTGAAAATCCATTTTGTGCTAGACCCTCAACAATATCATAAAATTTTGATGGCTCTAAATCAAGTGGAACAGGTGTGTTCTCATAATCCCACAAAGCTATTGATTTCATTGTCATTTGAAATGTTTCAAAACGAAAGTTTCTTTCTTACATTCTCTCTCTCTGACTCCATTTTTAATTGTTTAAATTATCAAATGTATCTCGAAAGTGTATGCTGATATTCTTATTAAAAGTACACATTTATATATTAAGAAGTAGTTGTGTGGCTCTGGTTACGAGGCAATCCAAATTCTCACACCTTGAATTTATTGAGCAAAAGTTGTACATTATAAGTTCATGTAAAATATGTTTGTCATGGATTCTTGTGAATTATATAGAATTGTCCATCAAAAATTGTCATAATTTTTTTTGATAATTTATAATAAAATAGTAAAAATAAAAGTAATCGTTTTCATATCAAATATACATTTTTAAAACTAATCATTTACAATTTTATCAAGATTTTAATGAAAACGAAATCATTTAGCCACTACCATTAGTTAACACAACTCTCTCGTTAGTTAGCACAACCTTTGACTTCCCTCATCATTCATAGATCCATGTATGTTACAACTTTCTTTTTAATTTTAATGTATTTGGTGGTTTAGTGTCATGTTTACTAATAGAATCTCTACATCTAATGTTTGTTTAGCCAAAGAAAACCATTGTCTGGTGGGATTACGAGAATGCTAGTGTTCCTTTTGACTTACCTCCTGAGTAGGCGTATGAGCTCATTCTCCAAAGTTTGAGAGATCGAGGAGGCTGATATGGGCCAGTAAAGATCATTTTGGTAGTAGATTTTAAAAATTCTATCGTGTCATCTGGTCTAGACAAAAGGATTAAAATCATCCGTGCTAAGAAGTACTACCGTAAGTTGTTGTTATTTTTGAGTTTCTTTTACTCTTTTTGTAGTTAAGAGAATAATGATTTTTTTATTCTTTGTTCAGAACCCCAAATTCAAAGAACTCTCAAATCGCAGATAGGAAAATCAAAAGGCATGTAGGAAAGTGGATTCGTAAGAAGAAGGAGCCACATAATATCGTGCTCATAACCGGAGACAACGATTACATCCATATCCTACAAGAGCTCTCCCAAGATAAACACACAACTATGGTGGTGTTCCCTAAAACAAAAGATCAAAAGGTTAGTTCAAGACAGCTGGATGGGAAATATAGATGGACTTGGAATCCTTTTTGCATCTTGATGAAGGCGTAACTCGAGGTCGAAAAGGAATAAAAAGAAAGCGAGGTGGAAGAGGAAGAAAGCTAGGTCGAAGAGGAAGAAGAGCAGAAGAAAAAAAAATGGATTGAAAGGATTTTAGTATAGTTTTAAGTTTTTCTGTAAAAACCTATTTCAATCAAACAATCTTTTGGATAATTTTCAAGTCTGGGTTTGTTTGTGAAATCAATGTGCTAGAATCAATCAATTTCACAGATTTTTGATGCAGTAGCTCTCGATGTTATTGGTGTGGGAGTGACGGAGACAGAAAAAGATAGACTCCACTGGTGGAGACGCTCTGATGCTAGGTTGGTGGTATTAGTCTTTGGATGGTACGTTTTGCATCTTTGACTGATTGGTTTTACATTTGCCAGCCAAGAATTTAGCAAGGTCTCTGATGTTATAAACAAGATAAAGAACAATCCTCATGATCATAGAATCTTGCTTTAGGCTTGTAATCCCTTAGATTTCACTTCACAGGTATCTCCTTGTCAAACGTTCGCACATGTATGTTTAGTCATTTGATTAGAAGCTTAGTGTAAAGACTTGAACACATTTGTGGGGTTTCTTGTGATCAACGCAGGATCCAATACTCAAATTAGCTGCAGAACACTGAAACTTGTTGTTGATGTAGGATTAGTGGTGATTGTATGGATATTCACACAATCACACTCATTATCACCATAACAATCACCATAAGGTGATTGTTCAGTTTTTGTACTGTGGCAATACCGGGTGATTTGTGTTTTTGCGTGGACTGTTACTTTTGACTCAACAAAAAACTAATAGATTTGAAGTATCTTCAATTCTTATTTGGTACATCAGAAGAATCTACTCAACCATACACGAATCACATATGAAAACATCTGATGAGATCAACGACTATATAAGAACAAAGCTAATAAAATACTGAAATCTGCAACATTCAAAGTTTTACAATGACAATCTATCCTCTAATACATGACTACTGAACTAAACAATTTTGATGATTTGAGATTCGGTGTTACTAATCAGTACCGGTTCATTCCTTCCAGTCCTTGTCTACATGATCCTGAGCCCATTTGATAGTTACCCGTGCGGCTTGTGGACCTCCAAGCAGTTCCCTTTCATTGAGAGTATCTGCCATGTCGATGAAGGGTATGACCAAGAGTGTTCCAGGTCCTCCCTACTCGTTGCCCAACCCTATTTTCAACAAAAAAAGTTAAAATTTCTTCAAGAAGAGAAACAAAAAAATAAATGTTTAAATAAATATTTTTTGAAAGAAGAAATTTTTTGCAACATTAAAATTTCGGTTTTTATATTAAAGTTTTAAAAATAAAATTTATAAACAGATCTAAACGGATTAAAATAGACATGTGTTATTCCTGATGGGTTTAAATGGACGGATCTAAATATGTCTTAAATATAAACAGTCTAAACGGAACAAGTATACTCATTTTAACATCAGTAAAACCACATAAAAAATATATAAAATTCAAAAAGTTAAATTTTGCAAGACGAATATTTTTTTTAAATAGCTCGGAAATGTTAGATTAAATCAGAGTAAAAATGTATAGAAAATACACAAAGTTTGATTTTTTATATTGTATTAAAAATTAAGAAAAAATTATACAGACATACATAGATTTAATATGTGTTACTTCTGCATGGTTTAAATGAGCATGTCTAAAAATGTCTTAAATATAAACAGTTTTAAACGGGCCATTTGTATGTTGTAGCTTCCAAGACATGTTTTTACTCATTGACATTTGTATGTTGTCATTTCAAAAGTTACTTCCAAAACTGGTTTAAAGATATTGATCACAAATAAAAAAGGAAAACCAATAAAAAGAACAAAGAAAGTTGTTTACAAAAAGTGTTAAATAACATTAAATAGAGTTTTTATTAGATTGTATATATTTTCCAGACTATTGTTTATTTTTTATAGATCGTAAAAACAAATTATGAGTTATTTTTATTTTTAAGTAAATTGTTTCATGATTTTGTTTTATGAATTTATGCATTTTTGGGTTATGTTACGAATTAAATTTTAGCTCGGTATATATAAAACTAATTTGTTTTCAATTGTATTTAAAGAAAAACAAAACTATAACATATTTAATACGATAACAATAATGCAATGATCATTTGAACATTGTAATTATAAACGTATGTCAACTAAATGCCTCAAAATAAATATACATGTTACAATTTTAAGATTTATATAAAACGATGAATAAAACCTTATACCACATATTGTTTTAACACACAAAATGAACATATAACTTAGATCAATTTCCAAATAGTATAACGTCTATCACATGCGAACAAACGCGATATCACACACAAACCTTATAACATTTGCACATGCATGCGGGCCGGTCACAATATTTTTCTATAACAAATTTTTTATCACATATTAGTTTTGACACTCAAAGCTAACAAATAACGTAGTGAACTTCCAAATAACATAAAATAGTCTAATATTCGCACATGCGTGCGGGTCAAGTTAACTAAACTTATTATATGAGACGAAACACAATTGATGAGTAAACATTGTTTTATGACTCTATGATTTTATTCGTTTCGAATGTGCATAAAATTCGAATGCGTATATAATTATGTAAACGATACATCGCAATGTATTTACATCCGGATGTGCATATTAAAAGATGAATTAAACCTATATTACGTTTTGTCTTAACAATAAGCAAAAATTACACATAGATTAACTAACAACAAACTAATGCCCGCACATATATGCGGGTCAATCACCTAGTATTACTTTAAATTAAATGTTTTATAAATGGATGTTGTAATGCATTTCATACAAAGTTGCAATGTAAGGGTTGTGAAACTACAGGAGGCACAAGCACATAAAAATGAATAGATTATGTTGACCATATAACTCTTTCTCGATTGCTTATTTGGAATAGATGGGCTTTCAAAAATAATTGGTTAGGGCCTTTTGAAATCTCGGCCTGTTTTACATTTGATCTCGGCTGCCCTAGTCAGTGCCGATGATGTAAAAACATACAGTACTTTTACAGAGCGATATATGTTTTCTCTCATATTTGATTGCACACACAAACCATCTTTTGTTTTCTTTACAACAATTAGTCTCTCTAAATCTGGTACCTACTCTACATGTAGGAACCATGAGAACTAAATCCAAAATAGAGACTTGTTATAACTGTATCATCAGTCTTCTTTCCAAAACCATTATTATGTTCAATGCTAGCTTGCTAATTACCAACTACATGTTATTTATGCTTCACCAGCAACCATCATATTCTCTTTGCCAGGTCTGCAACCTCGAAAAAAATGAAAGAACAAAGCGAGACAGATATCCAAAAACAAACCAACCTTGGTATATATAGTTAATTAGTCATAACCTTTCAGATTTCGGAATCCAGTAAGTAAACCGAAAGGTCTAGTCTATCTTGATTTTAAACTTAGTTTAAAGGAGCGTAGACGACTAGAAAAAGTTAATAAGTAGTCAAAAAAACTTACTGATGGCAACTTTCTTTTCCCATGTTTTTGTATAACTCTTTCTGTTTACCTTGTGAATAAAGTAAATGCACATTAGGACATAAACCATGAAACAACACAACACAATTACTTGAAAAAGTAAACTGAGATCTCTTCCAATAGTTATGTTTTCATGAGTCACTCATATATACACATGGTCCGAAATAAATCGCAATGAGCTAAGCAACAGAGAAATGAAAAACAGATCTTTTTGAGTAAAAATGAAAATACCAAAAATAGTGTTTCTCAGCTAGCGCCTTGGAGGAAATGTCGGCATGAAATCTTGGGATTTTGGGAGAGGGACTTCATGAAACCAACTATGGTTGAGAGCTTCCTCCACTGTTAAACGTTTCTCAGGATCCAAAGTTAGTAAACCATTCAACAAATCAAATCCACGTTCTGAAAGAATTTGACCACCTACAAATGATATAGCTGGAAACTTCTTACGCAACAAATTGTACCTGTACAAGACCAAAAAGATCATTAACATTAGGATCGAGTAAGAGCAAGCAACAACATCATAAGCACATAAATTAGTACTCACGGTTGTGTAGGAAACTTGGCTTTAGCATTGGGTAACGATGAGAATCCAGGCCAGATTGAATCGTTTGGTGTGCCAAGGACCGCAAAGATCTACGCATATACAAGCAAAGGATCAGATACTTGGTCACAGGAAAAAAAAAGATAAAGAAACTTAAAAGAAAAAAGGAATTACCTTTTGAAGTTGGTCAAGTTCAGTCTTGCCCGGGAACAAAGGCTTTTGAGACAACAGTTCGGCCATAATGCAACCGATTGACCACATATCAACTGCTGTAGAGTACTGTTTTGCTCCTAGAAGAAGTTCAGGTGGTCTGTACCACTGAGTGATAACCATCTGTGTGTAAGGCTTGATAGGGCTCCCATACTGGCGTGCCATACCAAAATCACATATTTTTAACTCCCCACTGTTGTTCATTAGGAGATTAGATGGCTTCAGATCCCTGTGGATAATCCAATTGGTGTGAAGGTAGTTCACACCCTCCAAGAGCTGCATCATCAAGCACTTAACCTCGCTTGTGCTAAAAGGTTGTTTCTTTCTTTCCATTAAGCCCTTTAAGTCATGTTCCAAGTGTTCCATGACCATATAAACATCACTATCGTTTTTCCCTCCAACCACAACCTCCTTTACGTTCACTATGGAAGGGTGATTGCATGACAAAAGTATGTTAATTTCCCTCAATGATGTCAAAGGGAATCCGTACTCTTCTTCATACTTATCTTCCTTCATCTTGATCTTTTTGAGTGCCACAATCTCCTTTGTTTTCTCATCCCTCGCTTTATAAACAATACCATAAGTACCTTCGTTTATCTTGTTTAGCTTCTGAAAGCCATTCACAGACCTGCTACCAAGTAGCATATTCATCCCTCCTTGAGCTGGAGAAGCTGGTTCTTCATTTTCTAACTCATCATCAGCAGAACTACAATGCTCATGATCAGAATATTCATGAGCACTAAGCTGCTCTATGCTGTGACGTCCACTGCCAGATCCAGATGAATTGCATTGCCGTTCTTCAGACACCACGAATTCACCGCACTCCGGAGTCAAACTGTTCCTGTTCCATCTGCTAGTCTTGTGAACATTAACAGAATGAGATATTAACTCCTCTTTGGGGGAAGTTAAACCTGTCTCCCATCTAGATTTCTTAATAGGCGGTGTCTGCTTCACCTGTTGTTCTTCCTCCAACTGACCCTCCTCCAATTCATCAACAGGATGTATCCCAGGCAGCTGAGCTTCTAATGGCTGCACTGGCGACAAGAGAACAGGTTCTGGTGACATCACAACATTGACCTGATCCTCTGAAGAAGTCTTCCTAGTAAGAGTTACATCAACATCCTGATTAGGTAGCACATTAGTAATCGGAGTAGTGAAAGGAGACCTGGTCTTCTCCCTCGACGGAGCTTTAGCCACTTTATCGTCTACGTCCCACAAGATAGGGGAAAACTTCCTCCTTTTCTCAGGGGGTCTCTGAACCTCCTCTTTATCTCGTGGTTCCCCTTTCTCAGAAGCCAACAGTGATCGGTTACGGCACATCATTCCTCCTGAGATCTTGCTCCTTCAGGCCGGTTGATTTGACGCATCTCGCCATCTCTACCACTCTGTCGCAAATACGCATCACGAGTACGATTCCTGTAAAAGTCGTTGTCTTTTTTGACGGTAACAGAACTTCTAGAAACATCAACTCCCCCTGCTGCCATCGTATTCTTCTCAGTGAGAAATTGAATCGTATAGAAATCAAAGAGATAAAAGAGAAAACCGACACTAGAATCAAATCACGATAAGCAGATTCGATGGGGTTGTTCAATTATTCAATCGAATCAAAAAGACGATCAATCAACGAATCAAAATAAAAATTAGAGAAAAACGAAACCCTAGAAACTCAATTTCCAGGAACGCGATATTTTTCCCCCTTCTTCTCCTCCGATTCACACAAGTGCCGGAAGGTCTTACCGGACGGAGAATAAGAGAACGGAGGACGAGACGGAGGAGATCGATCTACGAGCAACCTCGTGAAGCTTTTCTCTAAATTCTTCTCGGAGGCTCAAAGACGCGTTTTCAATTGTCTCGTTTCGATTAACTTTCCTTTTGTTTATAGGTCCGACGATAATGGTCGGCTGCGCCAATAATTTCCTTTTTTATTAACTACTTTAACGATTTATACGGTGTGTGCGAGTGTACATTAGAAATAATTTGTGACCGTTAGATTTCATCACTCAATCCAGGACGGTATAGAACCGTTGGATTTGATATGTCGACACATTGATTGAACGGTTTATACTTAAGTTTAAACCAAAAATACAAATCACAGTATATTTGCTTATATATATCGCGATTATTCAACAGCCCAAGCTATAAAATACAAAAAGTTACGAATATATGGGATGAAATTGAAGAGGTAAAGGAAAACGATGGAGAATTTCATCCAACCCAGAGTTAGCCGGATGCATATGATCATTGAGGACCGATACAATCATATTAAAGCCGGCCGGGCTGGTTATCTCAAAGCTTAGAGGCATTGCCATCCACGGCGATTTTAGTAAGCTCTCGACGTAGAATCTTGCCAGCAGGATTTTTGGGAATTGCGTTTATGAAAGCAACTCGTCTTACTTTCTTGTAAGGAGCAACCTACACAGACAAGTACCATAAGCAAAACCAAAAACATCAAATCTTTAAACCAAACTAATTGTTATGTCTTTTATTTACACCAAAGAAGAACAAGACCATAAGCATTACTTGTTTAGCAACGAAGTCAATGATTTGTGCTTCGTTGAGATTGCTTCCTGATTTTCTCACTATAAAAGCCATTGGAATCTCTCCTGCATCCTCGTCCGGGAACCTTGAATTTGATGATCAATGTGTCGGTATGAGAAAAAATCACACTATCAAAACTTACCAAATTGGAGTATAAAGATTTTGCTTAGTATACTCACGGAACAACTGCAGCATCAATTACGTCCGGATTGGACTGAAGAATCTGTTCCAACTCTACCGGAGGAACCTATGATGATGCTTATTGATTAACTAATAAAATATTGATTAACTAATAAAAAAAATTAAGCATTAATATTAATATGTAAACTGTGGAATGGCGGAATTGTGTGTAAAACGCGATGACGTAAAAATTTTATCAAACACTAAAACTTGTGGAATAAAAAAAAACACGAAAACAATAGAAAATTTATGTTTAGTTATTCAACAAAACATATCTAATGGCACAAATTTTTTATTCTGCAAATTTTAAAATTTTCCGCAGTTTAGTTTTATTTTCCACTCTTCCGCAATTACTCAAATGTTACTAATCCAAAACTTCTATTTGTTGGAAAAACATTTACCTGATAAGCCTTGTATTTGATAAGTTCCTTTAGCCGATCAACAATATACAGAAAACCCTCGGCATCAATGTAACAGAGATCACCAGTCTTTAACCATCCCTCTTGATCTAATGTCTCAGCAGTTGCTTTCTCATTTTCCACATAACCTGATCAGTCCAACCAAGTCTCAACACAGAAAGATAGTGAAAGCTCACTCGCATGTTCCTCAACTATAGCATTATATATATACCTTTCATGATGACTGGTCCTCGGAGCCAGAGCTCACCGTTCTTCCCCGGTGGTAAAGCTTCTCCCGTGGATGGATCAACTATTTTGGCTTCTATATTCTCAGAGATACGACCAACTGAGCCGTATCTTACCATCTCTTCAGGTCCAAATGTCGCCGCTGCTGGCCCGGTGCTCTCTGTCAAGCCATAACCCTGTGGAGCCACCGTACCAGGAAGTTAAAAAGTTATACAATGATCAAAATCTTGAGGATTCTCAAGCAGTACACACACGAGGAAGCAGTCCCGTGAGAAATTAGATTCCAAGAATCATGAAATTAGATTCTTATCACCTGAACAATATCCACGTTTGGGAATTTCTGCTTGAACCTCTCAGCGACGTCTTTACCAAGCGGAGCACCGCCGCAGCCTAGGGAACGTAACGATCGGAGATTATACTTCTTCGTTAACTCCGATTTGACCAGTGTCACAATCAGCGGCGGAGAAACAGGCATACCAGTGACTTTATATTTCTCCACTGCCTTTAACATCGCCTCGAGTTCGAATCTCTCTAGCATCACCAGTTTCTCACCAAGCGAGATAGCTCGGATCATCATCCCGAAGCCAAACACATGGAAGAGTGGAAGCGGGAACAGCCCAACGCGGTCGTAATCAACCGGATCATCGAGTGAGCGTTGGTGAGACACAGCCGTTGAGGCGATTAGGTTACGGTGGGTGAGGAGAACGCCTTTAACTCGCCCGGTGGTACCGGATGAATAGAGGATAGCGGCTGGGTCGGTTTGGTTGACCCGAATTTGAACCGGGTTGAGAATTGAGGATTCCGGTCGAGATAACCAATTGAGAAACTCAGGTGAGTCCATTAGAACGATTCCGAGAGGGAAGGTAGAGGAACGGAACTTCTTAACCGTCTGTGATGTCGCGAACGCAATTACCGGTTTACTGACTTCGACTTGGTGACTCACCTCCAAATCAGATCCGATTGGGTTAGCCGGTGATACCACAACTCCGATCAACATTAAAGCTAAGTAAACCACCGGTACATGTAACGAAGCTGGGGAGAGGATAAACGCGACATTGCCCGACGAAAGAGAAGGGAACCGCTCCCGGAGAGACACGGCGAGAGAACGAACCTTGCGAAGAAGCTCTCCATAAGTGAGACTATCACCAGAGCTCGCGTTGACAAGGTAAGTTAAGGCTTTAATGTCTTTTCCGGCGGTGGCTGGTGGTGAGGAATTACGGAGGAGAGAAAGCACGAATTCGGTGGTGGACAGAGGTTGATCGATAGGAGGTAAAGATAAAGAGGAACGAAGGCTGTGATAGATTCCTGTCCGTTGATCAAAGCCGGAGCTCCGGTCAATCGAACGGCTGTCGTTGTTCTTCGTCTGCATTCTGGACGGCGGTTAGATGTCTCCTTCGTTAGCAGATGGTGTGCGCATGCCAGAAGCGATATTTTAATTATGATCGTCAATTAAATTATTATATTACGTGGCCACGATTTAAACCAATCAAATATTTTAGTTGTTTTTTTGTTTGTCTAGAAAAAGACAAAAAAAAAACAAAATCCGGTAAAGTGGGAAAAAAATCTGCAAGCCATGCAACTAGTTTACATGTGCCTCACTGTAATCCAGCAAAGGCTTGTATCCTTCACCGTTCGGCTGTTTCCCCTCTCCTCCTCCGTCATGTTCCCGGAATGTTCTACCCTCGCCGGTAACGGAAACAAGGTGGAAGCGCCGGAGACGGCGAGTGAAGTTACGAGGAGAGTGGTTGATTCAGTTAGTTACAGAGACTTGTGTTCCCGGGAAACTAACCAATTGAGAAAATTCCAAATCGCCCGCTGTATTTTTTTAGTTTGTTACGATTACGGCCTTAATTATGTTTTATCATTAAATTACCCCTAATATTTTTACTCTACTGTTAAACCTTTGCATAACAAATACTGAATCGGTGATTATGATGTTTCAAATTAGTGTAAAGTCGAATTATATTCTTACAAATTGGAGAATTTCAAGTTATGACCGGTCAGCGTTTCGGTTAGTACTTGACCGGTCATGTATCAGATTCCGAGTAGAAGATTCAATAAATTACTTGTGAAAGAGCAATGTAAAGAGACTGAATATGCAGAAAAAACTCCTGCTTCAGACAGGAGACAACAGAGATTATCAAAGATCATTTCGATCGAAAGTATAAATTATTCTCCAGAAGTTTAAAAATTAGTCAAAAAGGCTAATAAAAACTGTAATTCCCCAGATGAGTAGATATATAGATGTTGTCTCTCTCTTGTAGGAAGGAAAAGAATGGATTCTAACCAGAAGAGATGACTGGCTGCTTGATCAATCTTTCATCATGAGGACAATGCTTTTTGAACCTCTGATGTAACTTCTTGGGGAGGTTTCTCGGCATGGATGTTTGTAAGAACAGCCTTCTTTGCGTAGTAGTCAATCACCTGTGAGCAATCAAAGAACATGAACATGAAGATGCTCACAAAACAACAATGAAGCTCAACACGGGACAAATTCCATTATGATAGATATATGAATCAATACCGGTTCAGTTTGACTGTGGAAAGCTGCAAGCCTCGACCTTAGAACCTCAGCATTATCATCTTTGCGTTGGATCAGAGGCTCTCCGGTAATCTTCAATGGGAGAAAATCAGTTGGTTAACAGATATTTGGGAAGAAACTTGAATAAACATACGAAAGATATCAAAGGTTTCTTTATTAGTCATACATCATCAACTCCAGAGGTTTTGGGAGGCGCAAATTTGGTGTGGTAACTCCTGCCACTCGATGGGTGAATCCATCTCCCCGTTATTCTTTCCTCCAGGACTGAGTCATCAATAGCAAAGTTGAGAACTTTGTCGATTCCAGTTCCTCGCTTCTTAAGCATCTCGTCTAGCTGCAAACAAAAAGACAACAATAAGAACAAGATAAAGAAACAGAAGAAGCAGTGATGTTTCTATTGCACAGCACCTTCTCTGCTTGAGTTACAGTCCTGGGAAACCCATCAAGGATAAAACCTTTCTGACATTTTGGCTTGTTCATGGCTTCATCAATTATACCAACAACCAAATCATCAGAGACAAGCTCTCCCTGTAAACAAAATGATAATCCAATCAACAAAGGCAATGGAAACATTGAGCAAAGTGCACGGGTACTTCTAAATGTATGCCGTCCCCATACCGGAAACATTTCGGAGACGGGAAACTTGGGGGCAATGGAAACAATGAGCAAACAAAAGAGCTGACCTTTTCCATAGCTTCTTTGGCCTTGAGACCAAGAGGGGTCTTAGAAGCAACAGCAGCTCTTAACATGTCTCCAGTGGATAAATGACACAAACAATACTCATCCTTCACTATTGGAGATTGTGTACCTTTCCCTGACCCTGGAGGTCCTGCATTCACACAAAACAAAGTATTCTCATAAATTTCACCTAAAATCTTTGCCATGGTTTAAAATTTATGTGACAGAGCCAAATAATGAAATTTTAGATCTACAAAGCCTCAGAAATCACACAGGAGAACTAAGCTCCATCTTGACTCTCCAAGGAAAGAGACAACTTATTCAAACTTTCAAAACACAAAAGAGCCCTAAATAGCTTCATTAAAACTCCAAGCATATTTGCCATGGTCTTAACCTTAGATAGCAGACCCAAATCATGAAACTTTAGATCTACAAAGTCTCACGTCATAAAACCAAATCGAACCAATTGAGAATAAACTTCAGTGTAATATCACTTGGAGTTATTTATTTCAATCATTTCAATTGCAGCTCGTTCAAGCACACTGATACCATCTCTCAAATCTAAAAATTACCCTCGCAAAAAGTTTTGAATTTTCAATATAAATACAGTATAATTCTCCACAGACAGACAATCAAACCAAACAAAATTCTGGATCCAACGAAATTACAACGTAAAACGAGCAAATTTAATCGTCGCAGAGAGATGAAAAAGGAGGACCGATTGATGTGTACCTATGAAGATGAGGCGTTTGTCGGGCTTTTGTGCACATTTTAGGCGGCGGAGGAGCTCGGACATGAGATCCACCGTCTGAACATCTTCCAAATCCGCCATAGCTGATCTAGTTTAGCGTCTGTTTAGCTTAAAGTCTTCGTTTTTCTCGAAAGGGTTTTTGCATTCGCTAGTCAAATGGATATAACCGTAACCGGAGCCGGGTTTCCCAAATTTGGGTCGGAGCTCCTGATCTTGTTGATGATTCATGATTGTTATTGGGTGTTCGGTTCTTTGGTTCGGTTCGGTTTTAATATTTTCAGCTTTGGAAGTTTAGAAATTTATATCAATTATTTAGAAAATTTTGTTTGGTTTCAGTTCAGTTTTTCGGTTTTTGATTTTTGGTTTTCGGTTCGGATGATAAATTTAAAAATCGGTTAATACTAGAAAAAGTCACGTCCGGTTCGATTACGATTTGATTTGTTTTTTTTTCAGATAATTTTAAGTAATTGGGTATATATTTATGTAATTTTGATAAAATCTGGATAAATTGATATAAATTTCGCTAATTCGGATCAAAATTAGAATAATTAGGATAATTCGAGTAAAAATCGAATATTTTGAGTAATTCAGTTAAAAATATTTGAATAATTTTGGATAATTCAGTTTGTTAGAATATTTGATTAATTTTAGTTATTTAGTTATTTTAAATTTAAATATAATTAATATTTTTAGATATAAAATCATATTTTAGTTAGTTTAGGTATCCATTTAACTTTCGGTTCCGTGTCAGTACATTATTTCGGTTATGAAAATTTAAGAACTATTTAAATACTTATAAAATTCAGATCGATTTCGATTTTTTTTAGTTCTATTCTTTAGTTCTCGGTTTTTATATCGAGGCCTGGTGACTATACCCTTAAAAGCATAGTAATTTACATTATTGCCACATTGTTAGACTTTTCAGTCTGTAACTTTGACGTTTGACCATTGAAGATCTCATCTCATGGTGCTATTTATTTCCTTTTTCAATCGTTCCATAAATAACAGTGGACTTCCATACACACACAATTGACAAATACCTATGAAGAATGTAAAAGTTTTTAAAGAGAACAAAGCTATATACATTAATATTGGTCACCATCTTCAGCCTGCAACTGAGAAGCATACTGTAAATTCCACAAGATATCTTCAAACGATGGTCGACTCAACGATTCCGGCGAAACACATTTGTTCATAAGAGTTATCACTCTTAACAAAGAACCGTTCCGACAAGTAGCTTGTACTGTCGGATTCACCATTCTCCTCCTTCCTTCTTCGCTCTCCAATGATGCCTGAAAAAAAAAGATCATAACTTTTTAACAAGTACAATGATTCAAGTCTGGTTCGTGACTACGATCTTGCCAGAAAAACGTACCAATTCAAGAAAACCAAAATGTCCGGCCTACTTTGACTTAGATTAAAAGCATAGATGACAAAAAACATACCAATTCATCTCGGAGAAATGCTTCTTCTCTTGCGGAAACAGATGGTCCAACGATTGATTGTAGAAGAATTAATCCGAAACTGTAAACATCGTCTTCTAACCTCGACATTTGCCATGATTTTGCGATTTCCTGCTCAACAAAGTTGCCATGGGAGTCAATGTTGAGATCATAGCCACTAAGACTAATCGTGGTTTCGGTTAAGAAAACCGGTTAACAAAAAGATCAAGAACAAGAAGAGAACCACAACACCAAGTGGTTTGTATAAAACCGGTTCAGAACAGAAATATAACATAAGAGTAACGGTCTTAACTGTATTATGTCTGGTTGCTTCAGAGACAATGGACAAACCATAATCACTCAGCTTAGCAAACCGGTGTTGGTTAAGCAATACATTGTTAGTCTTGAGTCTGTTACTAAAGAATCCAGGAATAACTCCAGTATGAAGATAATGAACAGCCTTTGCAACACCTGTAAGAACATTCAGTCTCTCTGACCAATTCATAGCCTTACCCCAACTATCATCTACACAAAACCCGAAAACCGGCATTAAGGTTTTGTTAGAAATCTTGAATCTTTAACAAAGATTTGAGCTTTAAAACAAGATTAAACCTGAGAGACAAGATTGGAAGTTTCCATTTGGAATGTACTCATAAATCAAAAACACTTTTTCGACGCTGTAATCATCTTTTCCTCCACAGTCTATGCAATGACCCAACAAGCAAACGAGATTCGGATGTCTAAGCTTCGCGAGCAGATCCAACCGCAGTTTTAGATTCCTTATCGAATATTTCTTTGATGAAGGCAAACATCTTATAGCCACTTTGGTTCCATTCTCAAGATTTCCTTTGTAAAGCTGAAACATATAAGCAAGTCTAAGAATCTATAGGCTGAAACACACAAATTATTCATGAGCCTTACCGTGCCATATAATGAGCTTTCACCGAGAATCGCGGTCTTATCAAAGTTCTTTGTAGCTTTAACTATCTCTTCTAAGGTAAACTGTCTACATACCGGTAAATCCTCTGTACCAAACTTGGATGTTTCAGTAATGAACCCTAGTAACAAACATAAAAAAAATGTAAGTCAATCTTTTTCACAATATTTGAGGTTCTTTTGGGAAGAATCTTACTTGCATTTGTGAGTATCTCAGAGGAAAATCCAATTGATGGACGAGTATCTTGAACTGTCTTATGGCTCATATGATTCTTTGTTACTCCTTTTCTCTTAAGCAAGATGAATACACCACAGATTAGAACCAATGCAGCCATTGAAATACCAACGATCAAACCGATTAAAGCTCCTTTCCTCCCTTTTCCTGATCTATTTGCAACATCAGCTTCAGCTTTAGCTTCAGCTTTTTCCGCGGCACGAACTTCTTTAACACAAAAAGATTCTGGATGCTGCTGTTTCTCTAAAGATAAACAGTTTCCATTGAACCTCACCGCCCAATCTTGCTTGCTGTTTAAGCAATGAGGGACTTTTCCAGTTAACTTGTTGTCGGAAATGTCAACAAACCAGAGTTTGCTTCCACATTTCAGATCATCCGGAAGTGAACCACTCAGAGAATTCGACCTCAAATCGATATACTCTACTGTCGACAACGTGAGTAATGAAGAATGTAGCTCTCCAAATAGCTCATTACTCTTAAAGCTAAGAACTTTGAGATTTGAAAACGAATCAAACCAGCTAGGTAACGTACCATTGAAGAAGTTATGATCAAATCTCAAAGTTTCAAGCTTTACCATTGTAGACAACTTGGGTGGTACAGATCCAAACAGAAAGTTGTTGCTCAAATCCAAATACTCAAGTGAAGATAACCGATGAAGTTTCTCAGGGAGGTGACCCCAAATCCCTAGAGAAGACAAAGTAAGAACCCTAAGAGACTTCAGCCTTGCCAGTGTAGTGACAAATGATTCAATTGAGAATCTATCAGATAAAGTGACATTTGGGATAGCAAAACCCTCAAAGCTTTTAACTTTTTCTGATGATTTATCTCCCAAGATGTTTAGCTCTGAGACTGAGTTAGAGAAACAAGTGATGTTCATCAAAGGTGATGGTTGTAAATAACAGAAACTTGTCTTGTGATCATACCAAGATTCAAGCTGTTTTGGGTATTCTAAGTGTTTTTTCAGCTGGAGAAGGACTTGTGCTTGTGAAGCTTGTAGTTGAGATGAGCCTAAACTGTAGAAACTCCATAGAAGTGATGACAAGAAGATGAATTTAAAGAAACCCATTTGTCAATTCTCAGAGAAAAACAGGTTTCAGACAAGATCTGGGTGTTTGATAAACCTGTAACAAAATAGAAACACAGACAAAACACTTCAGAGATTCAAAGTTTTGTGATTTTGATCAAAACCAAATAGTACAAAACACTTCAGAGATTCAAAGTTTTGTGATTTTGATCAAAACCCAATAGTACAAAACACTTCGGAGATTCAAAGTTTTCAGCTTTGTGATTTTGATCAAGACCCAATAGTACAAAACACTTCAGAGATTCAAAGTTCTGTGATTTTGATCAAAACCCAATAATACAAAACACTTCAGAGATTCAAAATTTTCAGCTGTGTGATCTTGATCAAGACCCAATAGTACAGAAACCAACAGAAACAAAACAGAGTAATCTTGAGAACTAATTAGTACCTTAAACTTCAAAAGTTTCAGACTCTTTGTTTCCTTTACTCTAAAGACTGGAACAGATGACTGAAAGAGTTGATCTAAACCCAATAGTACAGAAACCAACAGAAACAAAACAGAGTAATCTTGAGAACAGAGTAGTACCTTAAACTTCAAAAGTTTCAGACTTTTGTTTTGGGTCTAAAAAAGTTTCAGATTTTTTTGTTTCCTTTACTCTAAACACTGGAACAGATGACTGAAAGAGTTGATCTAAACCCACTAGTACAGAAACCAACAGAAATAAAACAGAGTAATCTTAAGAACAGAGTAGTACCTTAAACTTCAAAAGTTTCAGACTTTCTTTTGGGTAACTTTTTTTTTGTTTCCTTTACTCTAAAGACTGGAACAGATGAGAACTCTTTCAGTCACCGACACATATTAGTGATCGTGTAAGAAGAAGAAAAAGGCAAGAGGGTAGCAGTCAGAGAATGGGTAAGTGTGAGAATTAGCAGTAGATATATAATATACAAGAACAAAGAATCTTTCTTTACAATATGCATGAGTTAAATTTCATGGTGTTACTGATCATTCATACCTAAAGAAAGTGACTTTATTTAATTTTTATTTGATTATTAGTGTAACATGAAACTAAAAGACAAAGATTTCTCCATAATGCATTATACAATTATTTAAACAAGTGTACTTATAATAATATTGATCTACATTATATTTTTGGACATTTAGTAGAGAAGCTTTTGTATTTGTATGTATATAATTGGGACCAAGTTATTCCGGAAGAAACCAAAGGGGAAGATGTTAAACATCACATATGTAATGTGATTTATCATTTTCTCTTTTAATATGATAGAAATATATAATTCAATGAAATAGTTTAAAGATTTAAACAGAATATAGTTAAGGCGGAATCATCACAAAATTTCAAAAAGAAAATATTCTAAAATTATTTAGATTCTAAATGTTTCCACTTTTTAAAAGTGTGGGTAGGTTGTATGCTACTATTTATTATGTTTTTTAGTACGCATTTTTCATTAAAATCATGTTTAAACATATTGTATAGTATTATCCGTTCAATTTACACCGTTCTAACTGATGTTATTATTCAGAATTTTAATCATTAAAATCGATGATTTATAATTGACTTAAATTAACGTGATATTCTTTCCATTTCATAATAAGTGTCGTTTTAACATTTTCACGTAAATTTAAAACATATTAAATTATATTATATTTTTACTAAACTAATTTGATTTTTGGTATCTTTATTTTTTATTGGTTAAAACTTAATACTAAAATTAAATTAAATAATATTATCAAAAATTGTATTGAAAATCTAAAACAACATTTATTTTAAAACGAGAAAATAATTTTACAATAACATTTTTTGTGAAACGGATGGAGTATGATTTAGCACACACATTAGTTAGTAACCTATCTATTTTGTGACTGAAATCTAAGAAAATTAGTTGTGATCAATAAATGACATTTGTCTGTTAATGTAAGTTATAACCACTAGTGAGTAGTGGTGGGTGAAGTTTTAAATGCAAATGGTTGAGAAGGCATAGGGAATTGAGTTTTTTGTTTGCTACACTATGAAGTCACAGTCTGTCCTTCCAATTCAAGTGTTTAAAAGTCAAAGATGTGTACCTTGTTTACTCTTCTATTCACATTACTATTAGACTTCAAACGATAACAATCAATTGTGGTGTTTGTGTGAGTGTGAATTCTCACTTCTCAGTCGTCTTTAATTTATAAATTTTTAAAATAGTTGATGATTACAGCAATGAAGTTGTAGTTTGATACGATTGATGTGTTATTTTTGTATTGATTTAATAATAGAAAGGGCCCTCTTTTTTTAATCAGATTTTCAATCAATGAATGTGGATAGAATAACTTTATGCACATTTATTTTTATATATATTGTGGGGATAATAAAAGAATAAATAGATTTCCATAATTTAATCAAATGTAGGAAAATAGTGGTGCTGGCTTGCGTATGTATGAGGTAGATGCCATATCTTCCTGTCATTAATAATTCATAGATAAGTCTATTTTTATTTATGTTTTATTAGTTTAAACTTTGATGTATCATAATCTGTTATTATTCATTTGAATTTCGTTAAATAAAGAAAATATTATGCTGACTTGGTCAAGTGGTCCAATCTTTTATCTGTCCACCCATGTGTATAAAGAACTACCAAACTAAAAGGTGATTTATGTATAGAATAAAGTTGATGGAATAATGTTTATGTTTGCTGCGTGATTATATACTTCAATATAAATCTAAAAAAAAAAAAAAAACAGTTTGCAGCAATAAATTTGCAGTGCTATATTTCTTCAAAGAATTTGAAAATTGACTTTCATTTTAATAGATATCTTTGACATTCGGGTGTTCATAACTATTTATTATTAGGGTTTTTTAGTCAAACATGTTTTGACTTTGACCATTAGTGAGTTGCTTAGAACGAAATGTTTTGACTTTGACCATTAGAAAGAAATCAAGAGGATGGAATATAGTTTTATCTTATTCATAAACTATGAACGATGACATTAAAAAACATTTTTCCAAGTGAATTTATTAAAATTTATTTTTAAATTATCAATTACATAAATTTTCTATAAATGACGGTTTTTAAAAAATAAAAATTATTTATATTTCTCAAAACAAATAAAAACCGTATTTGTTCTACAAATATATTTCTCTCACATATATGGTATGACAAAAAAAACACATCACACTCTAAAACCATCCCATAAATAGGCTATTACCATTTGGATCCGTGGTTCACTTTGAACTACATCACATTCAGATTAAAAATATAGATGACAAAACAAAATACATCAAACCATCCCGCAAATACATTTTTACCATTTGCATACGTAGTTCACCTTATTATTTTGGTCCAAGAATTATACAATTTTCTTTGATCTCAAACTCTAAAATGCAATGAACCTTTATCAAGCTTCTTTTTATAAGGGAATATTATAGTAACATTAGAAAGAATCTGCTCTTTGATTTTTGGATGACAACTACAAATGGGAAGTTCAAATTGGATGATTCTCTGATATAAATGAAACACCTAACAAACATAAAAAGATTCTTAATCAAATACGAGTCGGCATGATCTTGATGCTCGGTAAGAAAGTGACAACTCCTTGAGCATCTCATATTTTGGAGTATACCTATCATCAGACAAGATTGTTGCAGTCTTCAATCGACGAGCGTTTGTCAAGATGTAAACCGCAATATCTCTGTCTTCCGGTATTCCCAAGTAGCTTGACCAGTTGAATGTTTGTAAACTCGACCTAATACATTTAGGAACAGTCTGCGGTTGGTTCCAGCTAACCACAGGACACTGTTTATGATCCTGCAACCAAGCAAAACCAGTAGATTATAAACCCCACACTACCGTGGATTAGAGCAAATATAATAGTTACATACCATTTCAAAAAGGTCTAGTTCTCGTAAGTTGGGAGAACTTTCGAGTAACCGGACAAGGAGATTAGACGCATTAGCAGTGCTTAGACATAGCTTCAAATGCTCAAGCTGGTTGAAAACAAAAGTACCACCATACACAGCCTGCATTTGAATGAAAAAGTATTAACATATGACTCTACAACTATGTTGTACCGAGACGATACGGGTACAGAAACGGGGATAAAAAACGACAAAACTAAAAAATTTACAGATACATCTATAAATATATATAAATATCCATTGATTTAATATATATACAAAATTGTAACTTATATAAATATAGTTAAAACTTGGAAAATATCAAAATGTGAAGAAATGTAAAGATAAAATATATTTTCTTCAAGTGTAATGAAAGATCTACAAGCTCATTAGAGTAGAATAAGATAATTAAAACTCAGATTTTTTATGTTTTGGAAACGTTCTATAATATCATCTTTATATCCCATAATAGCTAGTGTTCTCAATTTATTTTCGATTTATTGGAAACATAAGAAATACGTCCTCATGCCATCTTCACGAAGTATCCATCCCCGAAACGTTACGGGTAAGGATACGGACAGCAAAATGCCATCCCTATGCTACATACCTCTACAAACGAGACTAAAGAGTTGGACAGAAACTGATTTACCTCTGATGTTAACGTAAGTCTCTTGACAGATGTGATTGAACCAATAAGTCTCTCGATATCAGGGTAGATAACATCTACATATGCCTCCTCCAGCTTAGGCATATCCTCAATCAAACATGAGTGATTGTACTTATTATGATCCACAAGCTTTAAGTACTTCAAAGAAGGGGTATTTATCACAAAACCACATACATGACCACCAATAGGTATATAGAGTGATAAATTCTGCAATGACGGGACGATAACAGTGATGGTTGCCATATTGATATTAAAACCATCCCAGAATTTCAACAACAGATGTTCAAGAACAGGGCAAATATATAGAAGCCGTCGAAAAGATTCTCCATCTAAGAATCTCACATATTGAAGTTGTAACTCTTTTAGAGAGGGCAGACCAACCAGACGAGGAACATCCAAGAGAATGTTTCCGACAAGTTTCAAAGTCACTAGAGATTTGCAGGCGTACAAGCTACTTGGTAATATGTTTCCCTTGTACATATAATCATGATGAGTAATCTCAAGCTCTTGTGGGGACCGAGAAACTGCGATTACAACCCACAGTTTGACATCTTCAGGTTTAAAACTTGACCAAGCTAAATCAAGACTGAAGCTTTTGATAACGGATGCTTTATGTAATGGCAAACTTTTGTCAAGAAAACACCGTAGTAAACTCTCGCGTTTAAACATCCAAAGCAACTTGGAATCATCACGGTCAAACGACGAAGGATTTCTGCTAATGTACTTGAGTTTTGGCAACCACATCCAAAGACACTCCCATCGTTTAGACAACATGCTAGTGGATACCGCAACTTTTGTCGGAAGAAACGTTAATATATGAACCAGCAACTCATCTGATAACCCATTGATTCTGTCCATATCTCTACAAACTCAAGAGAAGATACTGTTACACAAAGACGCAAGGGAAGACAACAGTTTAGCAATAAAAAACAGGAAGAGAACAAAACCCTAACCCTAGAAAAAGCTAGATTGTTGGTGATGTGTGTCTCTCTTACCTGTCAAGACTTAGTGGAGGCTCGAACTCTGATCCAAAACCAGAATCAGAAGATGAATCCGAAGAACTGCGAGAGCATCGGATTATCGGGGCCGCATCCTTTTGCTATGGTTAGGGACAAGAACTGCATTATTTATACCCTAGACAATCTAATTTATATAAAGCACAAGTCATGAGAGAGAAAAAATTTCTTCTCCTCCAATCAAAACATCCTATTATGCCAGCGTGTCAAGCATTTTGGTTACTACTCCAAAAAATTTTTTTGATGACTATTCTGTTTTTTTTTTCATTTTTTTCACTCTCTCCCGAAACAGTTTCTCTCTATCCCTTTCTCTCTAAAAAATAAATCGTAGACACCACTGTCAGAGATCTCATCATCAATCCATCTCCAATCCTCAATCTCATGCTCGATCCTTTTATCGAAGAGAGCTTCAACCACCTCCTGTATTAGCTTCTGCTTTTTGGTGACTAATAGGAAAAAAAATTCTTTCACCCAATACTGGTTCTTTCACGATAGAAAAAAAAAATCATCTCTAATCTCATAACCGCCTTAATCTTCTTCATCAATGCTCTGAATTTTGTTTTTTTTCTCAGGAATTTCGTTAGTCTTCTCTGCATCTGATCCAATTTCCATAACCGTTCATAACTTCATCACCTTCATTTTCTTAAAAGCAAGCGCTTTTTTCCCACCATCTCGCCATTTTTTATTCACCATCTCCCCACAAGCTCTTCTTCTTCGATTATTCTGTTCGTACTACTGCAATTGATTATTTGTTTTATGCAATTCAAAGATTTGTGGTTCTTTCTCTTGATTTCGTGAATTAGAGATTCTAAAAAAATTCAACAAAAAAACCGTCGCCTACTTCGATCTCTCGATAGAAAACGGAGATGAAGAAAGGTGATGAAGTTTGTAACCAGGGTTTTACCCGAGAATCGACATTGAGATCTGTTTTCTTTTCAATCCGCATTGCTGTGATTTTACGAGTGTCTGTGAATCATTGAGCAAAACGAAATATTATATAGAAGAAAGATGAGATTCTTAGGTCTTCGATGTTTCTCGGATTACTGTTTCGTTTTTAAGAGTTTCGTTTCCTTTAAAGTTTCGAGATTGCATTTATGGCAAGCTCAACTGATGCTTATTTTTTCCTTCTTTCTTTTGTTAGGAGAAGATGGCAAGTGTAGTCAGGAAGACTTAAAGCTCAGGTTTCGCTTATAGATTCAAGAAATCCTTGGTACTGCTGCTGCTGCTGCCAAATCCATTGAGACAAGGAACTCTACGAACATCAGTCCTGTCGCTTCTCCAGCACTTAACATAGCTCCTTCTTTCTCGCATAGGATATCATTGTAACAAGCTCTCTTATGAAGGACATGGACAGTAAAATTGATATGTTCCGAGCCAATGCTATTCGTCTCCTCTGCCGGATTATAGACGGAACTCTTCTTACTCAAATTGAGCGATACTTGAAACAAGCCATTGTGGATAAGAATCCTGTTGTTTCAAATGCAGCTTTAGTCAGTTGGCTTCACTTTCTAAAGGTACCTTTTACACACCTAAACTGTTCCACTGTTTCTTAGTTCTTATTTCTTAGAGTTTAGCTTAACCAACTTTCAAGATGGTCTTTTGTCCTCTGCGTTTATGGTGGGTCTTCTTTTTCTTGCATCTCATCAACAAAGTTTGAGAATGGAACCAGGTAGCCATTGTATTACAAACCTATTGGAAACAATATGAAGACAAAGCTATTGGAAATAGTTTCCTTAATTATTGTCTTTCATTGATGCAGAGGTGAGAATTAACACTTTGTCTAAACTTTCGCAAGTTTCATTACTCAATTTTATTGCCATAAGGTGGTATGTTCGTCGTCCTTCGCCTTCGTCACTGCTTCTTTCGCATGTATTCATTGTCTACATATCTGTTTCGATCTTGCGAACTGTCTTTAGAGAGATTGAGCTTTTCGTTTTGTAGCTTTTCGAACATTTTATTTTAACTGATTAGATTTTCATTGTTTCTATCAAATTTGACAGATTTTTAGTGGGAAGAATCATCTTGAGCTATGTCTCCGGGTTTGCACTACAAAGGGTATGTTTTTTAGCTTTCTTCTTCGATCCAATTGATCTCTCCTTTTTCACTCATTAGTACATGGTAAAACTGTTTAACACTATACTCTTAATTGATGATTCTTTGCTTTGGTAATGCAAACAGAACATGAAAGAGTATGGTGATGCCAACCGTTGTCAAATTCTTCAAGTCATTGGGAAAGGAAGCTGCGGAGTTGTTTGTGCAGATCTTGATACACATACGGGAGAGGAATTCGCCATAAAGTAGATTTCGCAAAGGTCAGTTTGTAGATTTTACCATTATGGAGCCTTCGTCATAACCAATTACAACCTTGGAAAAAGATATGGTATTATCAAAGAATTATGTGTGAAGATAAGTGTGCCTTTTGGCAGGGTATAAATATTGCCATAGTGAAAGTTCAGGAACTTACCGTTGTGACTCTTTCATGTGTCCAATAGCACAAACCCTCTCAAGGCCATAGTTCAATGTGTTCTGAAGCCTAAATGTCAAATATTAAGTAAAATTGTTGGCTGAATCGACTTACAAGACTTATGAAAAATATAAGACCAAATCAATAGAGCTCCATTATATATCATATGAATTACCTGTAAGTGGTGGCATCATATACGAACAGTTCCATCTTCGGATCCCGTAATAATTATTGGGAGCTATGGATGGATACACACTGCAGAGACATTATGTGTATGACTGTCAAGTGTCTGAACACACACTTTGTTTGGTAGTCCCACACCCTGGAGGGACCTATATACAAAGCAAACATACATACAAGCCCACATATATATCGCAAACAACTTGCAAAGAAGCAAGACCGATCAATACAGACCTAAGCAGTATGATCATCAGAGCCAGTGATTAGATATGGTTTGCCTCCGCCATTGAAATAGTCTACACAGTTGACCCCTTTCAAATGTGCATCCTTAGTAAAATTTGGATGCAGAGAACATTTTTTAATGTAGCAGATTTTTGTTTTACATTTTTTATGTCTTCTCACTCCGTCTAAAAAATGTATTAGAAGATTTTTGTTTTACATTTTTTAAACAACCAGACTAGCTACTTTCGACTTTGTATTAGCAATGAACGTTCAAAAGTCTTTGGTGTTGAGAAATATGAATCAAGCACGTTTACTTATACAAGCACAGAAAAAAATAAGCCAACAGTGGTGGAATAAGAGAGATGAACAGACTCTCTAATGGCTCCAAAAAAGCACTGCATCTGATTTTCCCGGAAGCTATTTGAGACCTTATAATCAGCACATATGCAAGAGTCTAAACGGCTTTGGTGATCTTAGTATCCCTTTCTCATTTATGGTTTGGAGACTGAAAACAATAGCTAGGAGAGCCACCACCATATTTAAGAGATAGAATTCCGGTGAGTAAGATATTCTTTACAAAAATCATTTTTTTTAAAATTGTCTTTTGTCACAATATCTTTTATTCAATATACAATGCTTTGTTCAATATACCGTTAGGTGCAGCAAGACATATATTTATTTTATTTTATTTACATTGATCTGCAAGTCATTTTCAACATACCATTTTTTTCATCATCATCCTAGCCGTATATTTAAACCAACAAAAAAATATTAACTAAAAATAGTAATTATATTGTTTCACCGTCTATTTTAAACAAAATAACACATATGTCCACAAGTAATAGCCGGCGTTTTCTTTGAACTTAATCTAAAATTTTTATTTGGCGTGTTATTCTATTAGCAAGAAGAAAAAGAAAGATATTAATCAAATCATATATGGTATATGTCTCACCCATCCTTATAATATAATGCAAAAAACTACAATGCATAGTAATTTTTCAACATTTTAGTTTATGTGACATTTCTTCAATTATAAACTTCTCCACTATTAAAAATATTTAAAATCTAATCAATTTATTAAAATAACTATTTTAAGATTTATAGAAAATAAAATAAAAATAATTGAATATGTACTCTACATCGGAAAAATATGAGCCAGATGAAGAGGCTTTGCGGGAATTCTTTTGTAAAATTATTGTTAGATAATGACAATAAAATTAAAGAAAAAATATCGTAAAAATATATGTAATGATGTTCGATATAAATTTATGTTAACTAGAAAGTATTTTTGAAGTTGTTTACAATAAATTTAAGATTTTATGATTAATATGTTTCTTATTTTTGAAATTGGTGACTTGGTGAGTCGTTGTTATATAACATCAATAACATTATTAGTTTTAGCACAAAAAATATCTCTGAACCCAATATTTTTTATTTATCATAAACCAATTCTAATTAAAAATCTCTTGGACCGTTCAACAAGATGGACCGTTCAACAAGACGACATTTTTTTGACATACTGGCTTTTTAGCTTATTTTATATATTCAAGTTATAATTTTGAGTATAGAAGGAGATTCAAAGATGGTTGTAGTGTTAATATGCTGTGGCATTGGTCATCTAAAATACCGATGTTAATGTTTAATTTATAAAATGAAGCCATAACAAACTCTATTCCAACTATTTCTTTGGATGATTAGGAGGTTCGAGTCTGTAGGACCGTATGTGTCTCTAAAACGGATCTAAACCAAAACCATATTAGAAGGAAAAGATTCTTCTTAATTAACTTTGTATTTAATCCAAAAAATCATTAACTAAAAATATTACTTATATTCTTCGACCGTTCTAAACGAACTCTAACATATATTCCGTTATCAAGTAATATCCGATGTTAAATACATTGCACTCATATTCTTTCGAATTCTGCTATAATATTCCATATGAGCAATCACAATGGTGTCGACGTACTTGCATAAGTGTGAAGGGCAAACCATAGTAAGCATATAACTTGGTCACTACGATCCTCCCTAGACTCACACAAGTACGTCACATAATTATGTAACTGTTGAGAGTATAAAAATAATATGGTAGTATTAGATCATTTACGAGATTTATACCAATTAAAAATAGATGGATGATGGGGAGATATATGGGAAGAAGATAGAGAGATAGCAACTCAAACGGTAGATAAAGGAAACACGCTTCAGTTATGGATAGATAGGTTTCTTGCATTGAATTTTTAAGCGTTTATGAGTTTGTGTTAGCCACTCACACTATATTTTTGTATTGGTCTAGGTCAATGTAAAATTTTAGAGCGGAATAAACGAAGCAATGGAAAGAGCATGGAAGACATGAGTGTCAACCGAAAGAGAATGGACATAGAGTAATACTTTATAACTAAATATTTCTATTTTAAAAAAAACATATCACAGAATAGTGAAATTATTTTTTTAGTTCCAAAAAAGGTGTTGTATAATGGAAGACTTTTCCAAACATTATTATTTGGAAAAGTAAATTATAGTCCATGTCGTACGTTACTATTAAATAACATAAAATATCTTATTTTTGGTGCTATGAGAATAGTCGAATAATAGATGTATAATAGAATGATTTTGTACGCAGATATAGAGTTCATATTAAGTGTCAGAAATGTATAGAACTAAAACATTTATTTTCTTAATATTTTTTTGATGATTAGAATATGTTTTTAATTCTTACTATTCTTGCATTTCCAAACTGAAGACGATAATGAATCAATATTTTTAGTACGACATTCCCATTTTTTTCTTTGTTGATCGAATGTTAGTTTGATTCTTTTAGACCATCTTTTATGGTTATCTGTTTCGTTAAATATAATCACAAAATATGACTCTTTAACACTTCTTCAAAGTATCCTTTTAATTCGAATATTACATTGTAATGTTGTCTTGGTCATACTTTAAAAATTTAACTTAATTAATTTAACCGAAATCCAATGCCCGTGCAACGCACGGGCCAGAATACTAGTGTCTAATATTACCGAAAGATCTATATTTTCAATCCCATAAACCCTAATCTCCGGTTTAGAATGAACCGGTTTATATTTTCATTATTTAATATAAAATTCTAACCATAAATATATATATATTACACATTTAGTGATATTTATAATTCTTTATAATTTTGTTGTGTTATAGATTAAAATTATTATTAAAAAAAACTCCACCTCCCATGCTCTTTGATTTTTTACTGATTTTTTTCCTAAGTTGTTAGGCTCGAATTAGTCGCGCATATAACACCTAACGAATTTTCGAACAAGTTAAATAGCACACAAATAAGTTGCAGCAATAAATTTGCAATGAGATATATTTCTTCAAAGAATTTGAATATTGACTTTGATTTTAATTTATATCCTTGATATTCATATTGCGTTCATAACTTTTTTTTATAGGGGTTTAGTGCAATGTTTTGACTTTGACCATTAGTGAGTCAAACATGTTTTGACTTAGACGTTAATATATTTCTAAATATATTATTTATAGTTTCACAGGTTGATACAGCCTCAAAGGCAAGATCTTCAAAGTGTGGATGATGGAACCAACTGCTTGTATAACTTTTTCAATTTGATCAATAAATGGATCGATGTGGAGTGGATGGAGCCAAATCTGCTAGTTGTATAACACTTTCATAATAAATTAATAGATCAAGCATGCCACTCCTAAATCATCTTTTTGGTATGGCTTGCTATGCTAAACCGCCTTTCAACCACTGATCGTATGCTGTCCTAGGATCCGGGAATCAACTCGGCTTGCGTCCTTTGCCAAGCTCCGACAGAGACTAGAAATCACCTCTTCTTCTCATGTCCTTATTCCTTGACAATCGGGACTGCTCTGACTCAGGGTCTCCTCAGGTCTAGCTTCACGGCGGATTGGGAGCACTTAACTTCTATCTTCTATGTCTCTACTCAGGATAGGACAACTCTGTTTCTTGTTCGTTACACTTTTCAGACTGCTGTCCATGTCATTTGGAGAGAAAGGAATAAATGCAATCATGGTGATGACCCTTTTCCGACATCGTGTATCATCACTCAGATTGACAGACAAGTTCAAAACCGGCTGCTTTCTATCCGATCCACAGGTGATACAACTTTCGACTATGGTATCCAACGTTGGTGTGCCACAAGAACGTGAGAGATTGACTTTTTTTTTTTAATCTATTTTCCTTTCTTCTGATGCTAGTTAAGCTTATAGATCAAAATTTTCTTTGGCTTACAGGTCACACAAGTTGTAAATAACGGTTTTGGGTTTGAATTAATTTTACTTTCAATTCAAAAAAAAAACTAAGAGATGAAATGAATTTGTAATCAAGAGGTGGAGAAAGCAAAAGAAAGGTATTTTACACAATTTCTTTGAATTCACACAAGTGTTTATGAACACAAAATAAACGAATTTATTATCAAAATGGGTCTCTTTTACAATGAGGTGAACGGAGCCTTTTATAAGCTCACTTCCAAGTTCTACAATAACTGTAAAAGAATAATTATTGACATTTTAAAATAAAGAATAGACAAAACTTTAGACAAACTACAAATGTTTTTGATATTTTTAATTTGAATATAGATCCTGTCAAACGTGGACATCTGGTTGGTAATGGTTTGAATGTTAGATCTTGATGAGATATTGTATGTAATGTAAGCTGGAGCAATGATAAGAATATCCCATGCCTTTTAACCAAAAATAAATGAGATCGTGGCCAAATATGATAAAGTTTTTTTTTTTCCTTTGTATCTTGAATACCTCTATTTATTTTGTGTTCCACCTTTTCTATAAGCCTTTATTTGACTCATATGATCTCCTGGACTCCAAGTAAATGTTTGCAAAGAATCATAACATTTATTCATAACACTTGACTTAAATAGATCCGAATAAGACCAATTGAGTGTATCTTCAATTATGGTTGGTTCAGGTCTGGTCCAGTTCGATTCATAGATGGTCTTGGGTCCTTGATATGTCAAGGATATGGCCCAAGTAATATCTGAGCTTAACTCCTCATAGTTGGGTTTGTATGCTTCAATATTAAACCATCAGTCATCTTGTTAAAACCGTCTTGTGAGAACAAATTGTTGAAACAAGTTTTGGTGTCTTCCACTTTGTACTCCTTAGTGTCTTCACGAAAGACTTTGGATTTGATGAACTCATCACACGTAGTTCACTTTAATATTTTGGTCCAAGAATTATACAATTTTCTTTGATCTCAAACTCTAAAATGCAATGAACCTTTATCAAGCTTCTTTTTATAAGGGAATATTAAGTAACATTAGAAAGAATCTGCTCTTTGATTTTTGGATGACAACTACAAATGGGAAGTTCAAATTAGATGATTCTCTGATATAAATGAAACACCTAACAAACATAAAAAGATTCTTAATCAAATACGAGTTGGCATGATCTTGATGCTCGGTAAGAAAGTGACAACTCCTTGAGCATCTCATATTTTGGAGTATAACAATCATCAGACAAGATTGTTGCAGTCTTCAATCGACGAGCGTTTGTCAAGATGTAAACGGCAATGTCTCTGTCTTCCGGTATTCCCAAGTAGCTTGACCAGTTGAAAAATTGTAAACGCGACCTAATACATTTAGGAACAGTCTGCGGTTGGTTCCAGCTAACCACAAGACCCTGTTTATGCTCCTGCAACCAAGCAAAACCAGTAGATTATAAACCCCACACTACTGTGAATTAGACCAAATAGTTTCTCCAAGAAGTAAGCTTACCATTTCAAAAAGGTCTAGTTCTCGTAAGTTAGGAGAACCTTCGAGTAACCGGACAAGGAGATTAGACGCATTAAGAGTGCCTAGACATAGCTTCAAATACCTAAGCTGGTTGAACACAAAAGTACCACCATACACAGCCTGCATGCCAATGAAAAAGTATTAACATATGACTATAAACGAGACTAAAGCTTTGAATGGTAACTGTGGTTGGGATCCGCGAACGATAAAGACCGTTTTTTTTACCATTCACAATTTTTGGTCCATAGCGGTGTAAACATAAATAAATCAAAGAAGTCCACTGCAGACCAAGTGCAAACTAGTTTTGTGAATAAACAAACTTGGTCCACAGCGGACCACATTCCACCGTTTTTTATACCATTCACAATTTTTGGTCCATAGCGGTGTAAACATAAATAAATCAAAGAAGTCCGCTGCAGACCAAATGCAAACTAGTTTTGTGAATAAACTTGGTCCGCAGCGGACCACATTCCGCCCCAAAAACAAAGTGCTTTAGTTCGCAGTTGATTTAGTCCGTTGCGACTAAAATAACCATTCAAAGCCTAAAGAGTTTCAGTTAACTGATAGATGGAAACTGATTTACCTCTGATGATAACGTAAGCCTCTTAACAGATGTGATTGAACCAATAAGTCTCTCAATATCATGGTAGATAACATCTACATATGCCTCTTCAAGCTTAGGCATATCCTCAATCAAACATGAGTGATTGTCCTTAGTATAAACCTCAAGCTTTAAATACTTCAAAGAAGGGGTATTTATCACTAAACCATCCACATGACCACCAAAAGGTATATGGAGTGATAAATTCTGCAATGACGGGACAATAACATTGATCGTTGCCAAATTGAGACTAACACCACACCAGAATTTCACCAACAGATGTTCAAGAACAGGGCAAATAGATATAAGCCGTTGTAAAGATTCTCCATTTGAGTACTTCACTTGTTGAAGTTCCAATTTTTTCAGTGAGGGAAGACCAACCATACGAGGAACATCCAAGAGAATCTGGCCGTGAAGTTTCAAAGTCACTAGAGATTTGCAGGCGTACAAGCTGTATGGTAATATGTTTCCCTTATACAGATCATCATAATAAGAAATCTCAAGCTCACGTGGGCAGCGAGAAACTGCTATTACAACCCACAGTTTGACTTCTTCAGGTTTAAAACTTGACCAAGCTAAATCAAGACGGAAGCTTTCGATAACGGAAGCTTTATGTAATAGCAAACTTCTGTCAAGAAAACGCCGTAGTAAACTCTCGCGTTCAACTATCCAAAGCAACTTGGAATCATCACGGTCAAATGGTGAAGGATTTATGCTAACGTACTCGAGTTTTGGCAACCACATCCAAAGACACTCCCATCGTTTAGACAAAATGCTAGTAGATACCGCAACTTTTGTCGGAAGAAACGTTAATATATGAACCAGTAACTCATCTGATAACCCATTGATTCTGTCCATATCTCTATAAACTCAAGAGAAGACACTGACACATGGGAAGAGAACAGTTTAGCAAAAAAAAAAAAAAAAGAAGAGAACAAAACCCTAACTCTAGAAAAAAGCTAGATTGTTGGTGATGTGTCTTTCTTACCTATCAAGACTTAGTGGAGGCTCGAACTCTGATCTAAAACCAGAATCAGAAGATGAATCCGAAGAACTGCGAGAGCATCGTCGGATTATCGGAGCCGCATCCTTTTGCAATGGTTAGGTACATGAAGTGCATTATTTATACCCTAGACAATGCCAAAAGATCTACGGCTTTTAATGCCCATAAACCCTAATCTCCGGTTTAGAATGAACCGGTTTATATTTTCATTATTTAATATAAAATTATAACCATAAAATATATATATTATAATTACACATTTAGTGATATTTATAATTCCTTTTAATTTTGTTGTGTTATAGAATATTTTTAAAAATAAAACTATTATAATAAAATTCACCTGGCGTACTCTACCGATTTTCTACTAAGTCGTTAGGTTCGGATCAGTCAAGCGTATAACGTCTAGTGAATTTTCGTACAAGTTAAATAGATTGCAACAATAAATTTGCAATGAGACATATTTCTTGAAAGAATTTGAATATTGACTTTGATTTTAATTTATATCTTTGACATTCATATTGCGCTCATAATTTTGTATAGGGGTTTAGGGCAATGTTTTGATTTTGACCATTAGTGAGTCAAACATGTTTTGACTTAGACATTCATGGAATATATTTCTAAATATCTTATTTATAGTTTCACAGGTTGATACAGCCTCAAAGGCAAGATCTTCAAAGTGTGGATGATGGAACCAAGTTGCTGCTTGTATAACTTTCTCAATTTGATCAATAAATGGATCGATGTGGAGTGGATGGAGCCAAATCTGCTAGTTGTATACCATTTTCATATTAAATAAAGAGATGAAATGAATTTGTAATCAAGAGGTGGAATGAATGACGCCACAAAGTGTATAAGAGAAACCTTCATAAGTCTAAGAAAGCAAAAAAAAAGGTATTTTACACAATTTCTTTGAATTCACACAAGTGTTTATGAACACAAAATAAACGAGTTTATTATCAAAATCGGTCTCTTTTACAATGAGGTGAACGGAGCCTTTTATAAGCTCACTTAGAAGTTCTACAATAACTGTAAAGATGTAATTTTTAAGACATTATAAAATAAATAATAGACAAAACTCTAGACAAACTTCAAGCGTTTTTGATATTTTTAATTTGAATATAGATCCAATCAAACTTGGACCTCTTGGCTGGTTAGTAATGGTTTGAATGCTAGATCTTGATGAGATGTTGTATGCAATGTAAGCTGGAGCAATGATATGAATATCCCATGCCTTTTGACCAAAAATAAATGTGATCAGGGCCAAATATGGTAAGTTCTTTTTCCTTTGTATCTTGAATAACTCTGATTTATTTTGTATTCCACCTCTTCTATAAACCTTTATTTGACTCATATGATCTCTTTGACCCCAAGTAAATGTTTTCAAAGAATCATAACATTTATTCATAACACTTGACTTACATAGATCCGAATAAGACCAATTGAGTGTATCAGAAGATGAATCCGAAGAACTGCGAGAGCATCGTCGGATTATCGGAGCCGCATCCCTTTGCAATGGTTATGGACAAGAACATTACTTACACCCTAGACAATGTCTAATATTACCGAAAGATCTATATTTACATGCCCATAAACCCCTAATCTCCCGTTTAGAATGAACCGGTTTATATTTTCTTTATTTAATATAAAATTCTAACCATAAAAATATATATTACACATTTAGTGATATTTATAATTCCTTTTAACTTTGTTGTGTTATAGACTAATTAAAATATTTAAAATATAAAATTATTATAAAAAAACTCCACCTCGATTTTTTACCGATTTTCTGCTAATTTGTTAGGCTCGAATTAGTCTAACGAATTTCCGAATAACTTAAATAATAGCACACAAATTGGTTGCAGCAATAAATTTGCAATGAGATATACTTCTTCAAAGAATTTGAATATATTGACTTTGATTTTAATTTATATCCTTGATATTCATATTGCGTTCATAATTTTTTATTATTAGGGGTTTAGTGCAATGTTTTGACTTTGACCACTAGTGAGTCAAACATGTTTTGACTTAGACGTTCATGGAATATATTTCTATCTTATTTATAGTTTCACAGGTTGATACAGCTTCCAAGGCAAGATCTTCAAAGTGTGGATGATGGAACCAAGTTGCTGCTTGTATAACTTTTTCAGTTTGATCAATAAATGGATCGATGTGGAGTGGATGGAGCAAAATCTGCTACTTGTATAACACTTTCATATTAAATTAAGAGATGAAATGAATTTGTAATCAAGAGGTGGAATGAATGACACCGCAAAGTGTATGAGAGAAACCTTGATAAGTCTAAGAAAGCAAAAGAAAGGTATTTTACACAATTTCTTTGGATTCACACAAGTGTTTATGAACACAAAATAAACGAATTTATTATCAAAATGGGTCTCTTTACAATGAGGTGAACATAGCCTTTTATAAGCTCACTTACAAGTTCTACAATAACTGTAAAGATATAATTTTTAAGACATTCTAAAATAAAGAATAGACAAAACTTTAGACAAACTTCAAGCGTTTTAGATATTTTAATTTGAATATAGATCCAGTCAAACTTGGACATCTTGGCTGGTTGGTAATTGTTTGAATGCTAGATCTTGATGAGATATTGTATGTAATGTAAGTTGGAGTAATGATAGGAATATCCCATGCCTTTTGAGTTTTGACCAAAAATAAATGTGATCGTGGCCAAATATGGTAAGTTCTTTTTTCCTTGTATCTTGAATACTTCTGATTTATTTTGTGTTCCACCTCTTCTATAAGCCTTTATTTGACTCATATGATCTCTTGGACCCCAAGTAAATGTTTGCAAAGAATCATAACATTTATTCATAACATTTGACTTAAATAGATCCGAATAAGACCAATTGAGTGTATCTTCGATTATGATTGGTTCAAGTCTGGTCAAGTTCGGTTCATAGATGGTCTTGGGTCCTTGATGGGTCAAGAATGTGGCCCAGTAGGATCTGAGCTTAACTCCTCGTGATTGAGTTTGTATGTTTTAATAGTAGACCACTGGTCCATCTTGTTAAAGTTAGGCTTGGGCAAAAAACCCGGAACGGAAATACCGAACCGAACCCGAACCGAAAAAGAGGAACCGAACCCGAATCCGAACCGATAAAATATCTGAATGGATCCTAAACTTCTATACCCGAAAAACCAGAACCGAACTTGACCCGAACCGAAAACCGAATAGGTACCCAAAATATCTGAACTACAATTATATATCCAAAATATTACTTATATTTAAACTTAATATAACATAAGTATCCAAAATTATAATTACAAACTTATATATATTGATTAGTTTTAAACCAAAATAGCTAAAATACCCAAAATAAATGAAACATACCAAATTTCTTAACATATTTGTCTAAATTTAACAAATTTTTGTTTAAATTAACCAAATTTTATTTTTGTTTTATGATTTTTCGGATACCTGGAACCGAACCGAACCCGAATCGAAATTATAAAATACCCGAATGGGTCTTATATGTCTAGACCCGAAAACCAGAAAACTCGAAAGACCCAAACCAAATTCGAACGGGTACTTGAACGCCCAGACCTAGTTAAAGTTGTCTTGTGAGAACAAATTGGTAGAACAAGTCTTGGTGTATTTCAAGATGACTTTGTATTCCTTAATGTCTTCATGAAAGACTTTGAATTTGATGACCTCATCACAAAGTAGTTCACTTAAATATTTTGGTCCAAGAATTATACAATTTTCTTTGATCCTAAACTCAGAAACACGATGAAACCTCTATTGGAAGATTATAGTAACATTGGGAAGAATATGCTCTTTCCTGGACGACAGATATAGATGATAAAGTTAGAATTGGATACTATTATATAAACGAAAACATCTAATAAATAAAAAGATCGTTAATCAAATATGAGTCGGCATGTAGTTGATGCTCGGTAGGAAAGTGACAACTCCTTGATCATATCATATTTTGGAGTATACCTATCATCAGACGAGATCGTTGCAGTCTTCAATCGACAAGCGTTTGTCAAGATGTAAACCGCAATGTCTCTGTCTGCCGGTATTCCAGAGTACCCTGACCTGTTGAAAGTTTGTAAACTCGACCTAATACATTTAGGAACAGTCTGCGGTTGGTTCCAGCTAACCATATGACCCTGTTTATGATCCTGCAATCGAGCAAAAGCAGTAGATTATAAACCCACAGCACTGTGAACTAGACCAAATGTTATAGTTTTTGGAAGAAGCAAGCTTACCATTTCAAAGAGGTCTAGTTCTCGTAAGTTAGGAGAACTTTCGAGTAACCTGACAAGGAGATTAGCCGCATTATCAGTGCCTACACATAGCTTCAAATGCTCAAGCTGGTTTAAAACAAAACCACCACCATACACAGCCTGCATATGAATGAAAAAGTAGAAAAAGTATTAACAAATGACTTTATAAACGAGATTAAGGCTTTGAATGGTAATTGTGGTCACAACGGACCATAATCAGTCCCAAAAACAAAGTGGTTTAGTTCGCAATTGATTTCGTCTGCTGCCACTGCGACTGCAATAACCATTCAAAGCCTAAAGAGTTCCGGTTAACTGATAGATGGAAACTGATTTACCTTTGATGATAACGTAAGCCTCTTGACAGATGTGATTGATCCAATAAGTCTCTCGATATCAGGGTAGATAACATCTACATATGCCTCCTCCAGCTTAGGCATATCCTCAATCAAACATGAGTTATTATTGTCATTATAATCCTCAAGCTTCAAATACTTCAAAGAAGGGGTATCTATCACTAAACCATCTACATGACCATTAAAAGTTTTTGGTATTCTGAGTGATAAACTCTGCAAAGACCAGACGATAACAGTGATCGTTGCCATATGGACATCAATATCAATGAATTTCACCAACAGATGTTCAAGAACAGGGCAAATAGATAGAAGCCATCGAAAAGATTCTCCATCTAAGAATCTCACTTGATGAAGTTGCAACTCCTTTAGAGAGGGAAGACCAACCATACGAGGAACATCCAAGAGAATGTTGCCTTTAAGTTTCAAAGTCACTAGAGTTTTGCAAGCGTACAAGCTACTTGGTAATATGTTTCCCTCGTCCATACTATCATGATAAGTAATCTCAAGCTCACGTGGGGAGCAAGAAAGTACGATTACAACCCACACTTTGACATCATCAGGTTTAAAACTTGACCAAGCTAAATCGAGACGGAAGCTTTCGATAACGGAAGCTTTATGTAATGGCAAACTTCTGTCAAGAAAACATCGTAGTAAACTCTCGCGTTTAAACATCCAAAGACACTTGGAATCATCACGGTCGTCAAACGGTGAAGGATTTATGCTAACGTAGTACTCGAGTTTTGGCAACCACATCCAAAGACACTCCCATCGTTTAGACAACATGCTAGTGGATACCGCAACTTTTGTCGGAAGAAACGTTAATATATGAACCAGCAACTCATCTGATAACCCATTGATTCTGTCCATATCTCTACAAACTCAGGAGAAGATACTGTTACACAAAGACGCAAGGGAAGACAACAGTTTAAAAAAAAAAAAAAAAAAAAAAAGAGAACAAAACCCTAACCCTAGAAAAAGCTAGATTGTTGGTGATGTGTCTTTCTTACCTGTCAAGACTTAGTGGAGGCTCGAACTCTGATCCAAAACCAGAATCAGAAGATGATTTAGAAGAACTGCGAGAGCATCCTTTTGCAATGGTTAGGGACAAGACCTGCATTATTTATACCCTAGACAATGTTTAAATATTACCAAAAGATCTACGGCTTTTAATGCCCATAAACCCTAATCTCCGGTTTAGAATGAACCGGTTTATATTTTCTTTATTTAATATATATATATATATATATATATATATATATTACACATTTAGTGATATTTATAATTGCTTTTAATTTTGTTGTGTTATAGATTAAAAATATAAAATTATTATAAAAAAATTCACCTCACGTACTCTTCGATTTTTTACCGATTTTCTGCTAAGTTGTTAGACTCGAATAAGTCGCGCGTATAACGAATTTCCGAACAAGTTAAATAGCACACAAATAGGTTGCAGCAATAAATTTGCAATGAGATATATTTCTTCAAAGAATTTGAATATTGACTTTGATTTTAAATTATATCCTTGATATTCATATTGCGTTCATAACTTTTTTAATAGGGGTTTAGGGCAATATTTTGACTTTGACCATTAGTGAGTCAAACATGTTTTGACTTATAGACGTTCATGGAACTAAATATCTTATTTAAAATTTCACAGGTTGATACAGCCTCGAAGGCAAGATCACAAAGTGTGGATGATGGAACCAAGTTGCTGCTTGTATAACTTTTTTCATTTTGATCAATAAATGGATCGATGTGGAGTGGACGGAGCCCTCATATTAAATTAAGAGATGAAATGAATTTGTAACCAAGAGGTGGAGTGAATGACACCACAAAGTGTATGAGAGAAACCTTGATAAGTTTAAGAATGCAAGAGAAAGGTTTTTTACACAATTTCATGAACACAAAATAAACGAATTTATTATCAAATGGGTGTCTTTTACAATGAGGTGCAAGTTCTACAATAAATGTAAAAGAGATAATTTTCAGGACATTTTGAAAAAAAAAAGAGACAAAACTCTAAGACAAACTTCAAGTGTTTTTGATATCTTCAATTTGTTGACCCAAAAAAAAAAAATATATATATTCAATTTGAATATAGATCAAGTCAAACTTGGACTTCTTGGCTGGTTGGTAATGGTTTGAATGCTAGATCTTGATGAGATATTGTATGTAATGTAGACCGGAGCAATGATAAGAATATCCCATACCTTTTGACCAAAAGAAAATGTGATCGCCAAATATGGTAAGTTCTTTCTCTTTTGTATCTTGAAAACCTCTGATTTATTTTGTGTATTAAGTTTTTAATTGACTCATGCGATTTCCTGGACACCAATTAAATGTTGAGTAATACTTGGGTTCACCCCTAGAGGTGAACCCTTTTGTTCACCTCCACCTTTTCTAACCAATCAAATAATTCCACATAATCTAATATTAAATATAACTAAAATTTTAAAAATGTTTTAAGAATAAAAAAATAAAAAACGAATAAAATAAAATATATATATATATTATTTCGGACAAAACTTAAAAATAATTTTTTCTTATAAAAAATACTAAAACCTAAATCTTAATCTATAAACCCTAAATTCTAAATCCTAAACTCTAAACGATAATTTGAACCTAAAATATTAAAATTAAAACTAAACTCAATATGTAAATCTTAAAAAATAAAAAATTAAACCCTAAACCCTAATCCAAAGAGCTTAAACCCTAATCCATAAACTCTAAACCCAAAGAGTTTAAACCCTATACCATAAACCCTAATCCCTAAACCCAATATGTAAATCTTAAAAAATAAAAAACTAAACCATAATCCCTAAACCCTAAACCCTAATCCAAAGAGCTTAAACCCTAATCCATAAACTCTAAACCCAAAGAGCTTAAACCCTATACCATAAACCCTAATCCCTAAACCCAACATGTAAATTTTAAAAAATAAAAAACTAAACCCTAATCCTTAAACCCTAATCCAAAGAGCTTAAACCCTAAACCCAAAGAGCTTAAACTCTATACCATAAACCATAATCCCTAAACCTTAAACCTCAAAGGTTTACATTCAAAGGGTCCTTAAAATATTTGAATGTCTTTAATTCCCTGATTTTAATTTTATAATTTTATTTAAAAATAATATTACATGGCATATGTTTATTGGTTAAAAAAGAGGAGGTGAACAAATGGGTTCACCTCTAGGGGTGAACCTAAGTATTTTCCTTAAATGTTTGCAAAGAATCATAACATTTATTCACAACACTTGACTTAAATAGATCCGAATAAGACCAACTGAGTATATCTTCGATTATAGTTGGTTCAGGTCTAGTCCAGTTCGATTCATGGATGGTCTTGGGTCCTTGATAGGTCAAGGATATGGCCCAAGTAAAATCTGAGCTTAACTCCTCATAGTTGGGTTTGTATGCTTCAATATTAAACCATCGGTCAATCTGGTTAAAACTGTCTTGTGAGAACAAATTGTTGGAACAAGTTTTGGTATTGGTGTCTTCCACTTTGTACTCCTTAGAGCAACTCCAAGCAAACCGCATATCACCAAATTTGGTGCAAGAAGTGCTCCAACCGGACGTTAAAAAAGACGGCATATTATTTTTTTTAGTGTTTTATGAACAGTGTCACACCAAATTTGATGTGGCACTGTTCATAAAACACTAAAAAATAATAATATTTTATTCTTATTTTCTATTTAAAAATATAACATTAAATTGATTATACATATTAAAGATTAGTTAAAATACTTAAAACTTAAAATTGCATGATATTAAAAACAAACACACATAAAAATTACATAATTAAAACCAAACACACATAAAAATTACATAACTAAAATCAAACACACATAAAAATTACATAATTAAAACCAAACATACATAAAAGTTACATAACTAAAACCAAACACATACTTCGTTTATTTATAATTTATGCATTGTAATTTTTAATGTTATGATGGATTGTAATCTTAAAATTTAATTTTAATTTATTACTTAATAATTAGTTTTTGTTATTTTAAATTTATGCATTAAACTTTCTTTTTTATTTTAACCGTTTGTAATTTTAAATTTTATTTTTAGTTAATCAATTATAGAACAATTAGTATTTATTAAAACTATTAAAAAATAAGAAGAATCTAAAATTTAATAATATAATATTAGAGAATATTTTTTAGCGTGACATTTAGTGTTGTGGTTGAAGATGGAAAAAAAGTAGAACACCAAAACACCAAATTTGATGTTTTGGTGTACACCAAATTTGGTGTTTGGGTTGGAGATGACCTTAGTGTCTTCACGAAAGACTTTGGATATGATGAACTCATCACACGTAGTTCACTTTAATATTTTGGTCCAAGAAACTGCTCTTTCTTGGAAGATTATAGTAACAATAGGAAGAATCTGCTCTTTCTTGGGCGACAGATACAGATAATAAAGTTAGAATTGGATACTATTATATAAACGAAAACATCTAATACATATAAGATCCTTAACCAAAAACGAATCGGCATGAGGTTGACGCTCGGTAGGAAAGTGGCAACTCCTTGATCATCTCATATTTTGGAGTATAACAACCATCAGACAAGATTGTTGCAGTCTTCAATCGACAAGCGTTTGTCAAGATGTAAACCGCAGTGTCTCTGTCTTCCGGTATTCCACAGTACTCTGACCAGTTGAAAGTTTGTAAACTCGACCTAATACATTTAAGAACAGTTTGTGGTTGGTTCCAGCTAACCATATGACCATATTTATGATCTTGCGATCAAGCAAAAGCAGTAGATTATAAACCCCACGCTACCATCGATTAGACCAAATATAAACTTAAAATTTTCTAAAATTCCAAAACTTATTTCTAACATTATAATCTATCAAATCTAACTTTGAAAAACATAAATCTAACATCACAACTACACAAATCTACACATGCAAAGTAAAGTTTCAATTCCATGACCTAAAACTCTATTTAAAAATTTTAAAATTACACAAAGGTAAAGGAAGAGTTACATGATTAAAGGCTTTGGACGGTTGGAAATTGAGAAATGAACTCAAAATCGCCGGTATTTGGAAGAGAGAAGTTGAAGAATTTTTTTGGGAGAGAGAAAGAGAGAGCTGAAAAACGCAGAAATGGGGAAGAAGATGAACCAAAATCTTTTATTTTCGATTAATGACGGAAAACCGGCGGCCAAATCCGTCGGTTTTCCAACATTAACCAGAAATTTTGGCGGTTTAATGAATTTTTTGGGCGTTTCTTTTAGGCGGTTAGTAAAAATTTATGCGGTCCAATGGAATTTTTACTAAACCGAAAGATTAGTGACGGATATGTAGTATCCGTCACTAATCCGTCTGTTTTTACTGATGGATTAATGACAGTTTAGAGTATAGTTTTAGGGTTTATGGGTTTGAAAACTTCGAGAACGCTTAATTAGACTGATACAAAGTTAGATTGATCAATGTTTAACAATTTAAAAAACTTTTCGGACATCAAAACACGGATTTCAAATATAGTCGTTATTCGTAAGAAGAACGACTTGTTAATATATAATATACATTAAGAAACACCTTTGGATAAAGTGTTGAATTTCTGAAATTTCGTCGTATAAGTGTCTTTACGGGAGTAATGCAATATGTTGTATTGTAAAAATTGTTAAGAATATGTTTACGGTGGTTTTGCAAATCTTTTTTTTTCAAAACTAACCCCTAAACCCTGAATTGTCGTTAATCTGTCACTTTCCGTCAGTAAAAGTGACTGATCTATTAGATATGACGGATTAATGATGAAAAACCGATGGATTAAAATCCGTCACTAATTCCGTCATTTTACCCCTCGTTTTCTTGTAGTGTGATCCGAATAGCTTAATTTTCGAAATTCGGATAGTAAAATTGTTTACATTTTTTAAAGCAAATAAAAATCCGTATTTTTTCCGCATATACATTTTTCTCACACATACTACATTTGAACCGCACCACACTATAAAATCGTCTCACAAATATGTAGTTACCATTCAGACCCATAGTTTCACACATAGTTTTGAATAATTTGGTCCAAGAATTATACAATTTTCTTTTATATCAAACTCAGAAATGCAATGAACCTTTATCAAATCCTCTTTTTATATTGGAAGATAATAGTGACATTAGCAACAATCTCTGCTATAAATGAAAACATCTAATAAATAAAAAGATCCTTAATCAAATACGAGTCGGCATGTAGTTGATGCTTGATCATCTCATATGACCATATTTAACTATCATCAGACAAGATTGTTACAGTCTTCAATCGACAAGCGTTTGTCAAGATGTAAACCGCAATGTAACTATCATCAGACAAGATTGTTACAGTCTTCCCGTATTCCAGAGTACCCTGACCAGTTGAAAGTTTGTAAACTCGACCTAATACATTTAGGAACAGTCCGTGGTTGGTTCCAGCTAACCATATGACCATATTTATGATCCTGCGACAGAGCAAAACCAGTAGATTATAAACCCACAGCACTGTGAACTAGACCAAATGTTATAGTTTTTGGAAGAAGCAAGCTTACCATTTCAAAAAGGTCTAGTTCTCGTAAGTTAGGAGAACCTTCGAGTAACCGGACAAGGAGATTAGCCGCATTATCAGTGCCTACACATAGCTTCAAATGCTCAAGCTGGTTGAAAACAAAACCGCCACCATACACAGCCTGCATGCCAATGAAAAAAGTACTAACACATGACTCTACAAACGAGACTAAAGAGTTGGAGTTATTTAATAGATTGAAACTGATTTACCTCTGAAGATAATGTAAGCCTCTTGACAGATGTGATTGATCCAATAAGTCTCTCCATATCAGGGTAGCTAACATCTACATATGCCTCTTCCAGCTTAGGCATATCCTCAATCAAACATGAGATGTGGTTATACTCATTACAATCCTCAAGTTTCAAATACTTCAAAGAAGGAGTATCTATGATTAACCCATCTAGATGACCATCAAAAGGTATATAGAGTGATAAATTCTGCAAAGACGGGACGATAACAGTGATCGTTGCCATATGGACATCAATATCATAGAATTTCACCAACAAATGTTCAAGAACAGGGCAAATAGATAGAAGCCGTTGTAAAGATTCTCCATCAAAGAAATTCACTTTTCGAAGTTGCAAATTTTTCAGTGAGGGAAGACCAACCATACGAGGAACATCCAAGAGAATGTAGCCATCAAGTTTCAAAGTCACTAGTGATTTGCAGGCGTACAAGCTACTTGGTAATATGTTTCCCTTGTAACGATAATCATTATAAGAAATCTTAAGCTCACGTAGGGAGCGAGAAACTGCGACTACAACCCACAGTTTGACTTCTTCCGGTATACAATCTGAAAAAGCTAAATCAAGACAGAAGCTTTCGATAACCGAAGCTTTATGTAATGGCATACTTCTGTCTAGAAAACACCGTAGTAAACTCTCGCGTCGAGACCAACACTTGTAATCATCACGTTCGCACAAAAACTTGCTAACGTATTCGAGTTTTGGCAACCACATCCAAAGACACTCCCATTGTTTAGACAAAACGCTGGTAGATACAGCAACTTTTGTTGGAAGAAACGATAGTATCTTAATCAGCAACTCATCTGATAACCCATTGATTCTGTCCATATCTCTACAAACTCAAGAGAAGATACTGTTACCGTCAACAGGAATTGAAAGACCGTAAAGGATTTGTCGGGAGGCAACCAACCAAGATTGGTAAAAACTGTAAACAGAGACACAAGGGAAGAGAACAAAACCCTAACCCTAGAAAAAGCTAGATTGTTGGATGATGAGTCCTTACCCATAAACTCGGCTTGCTTATAATATGGGTTAGCGAATATTTAATGCCCATAAACCCTAATTTCCGAACCGGTTTATGATTAAAACGGTTTACAATCATTATAAACCGGTTTATAACGGCTTGTTGCATATACCGTAATATGGGTTATCGAATAATTTAATAGTAGTAGAACTATTATCCGAGATCCGACATCGGATTCAAGATTTATTCCAATTTGTTTCAAAATTTTGAATATTTGAGTGGATCCAAGTTTGGATAATAAAATTTATGATCCGTCCAAACTATATTCATAACTTAGTTTTGAGGTTCGGGTATTTAGATTCGGATTTGAATCATGATATATATATATATATATATATATATTTAAATAAAAATATTTTTAAGTAAAAGTATTAATTCAGATGAAAAAACATACATATTTTTATGGGCGTATATATATTCCTATGTAGTAAACTATGTCAATATTCAAACTAATGTTATTATTTTCTTCATCTGTAATTTCAGATTTTTGGTGGATGATATATCCCTATAAGAAGATACCCATAAAAGAGTGCGGCTACATTTCCTTTAAGACCAATGTAGCCGCACTAATCTGTTTAGAGTATAGTTTTAGGGTTTAGGGTTTATGAGTTTGAAAACGTCGAGAACACTTAATTAGACTGATACAAGGTTAAATTGATCAATGTTTAACAATTTTAAAAACTTTTCAGACGTCAAACCCCAGATTTCAAATATAGTTGTTTTTCTTACGAAGAACGACTTGTTAATATATAATATACACTAAGAAACACCTTTGGATGAAAGTGTTAAATTTCTGAAATTCCGTCAAGTGTATTTACGAGAATGATACAATGTGTTGTATTGTAAAAACTGCTTAGAATATGTTTTTAGTTGTTTGCAAATCATTTTTTCCGGAACGAACTCATAAACCTTGAATCGTCGTTTATCCGCCACTTTTCCGTCAGTAAAAGTGACAATCTATTAGATATAACACATGTTCTAAAATCAGCGTCAATGACCAGAAAATCGCCAGCCGGAGTAGAGTCGTGCGATTAACGTGAAATCAGCCAGAAATCGGATCTAAAGAAAAAACCTCAGTTTTTGTTGATTTCATTGCTAAAATCAAATTTTCTTTCACATATTTACCAATAGTTGCTATAGATTTAACTAAAATCTAGAGAAAACATAATAAAATGGAGAAAATTGCAGTCGCCATAGATTAGGTTGCAGAGCACGACTTTGAAGAAGAAGATGACATGAAAATGACATTTTTAACCTTCATTAAACTTAAAGTTGGAAAATGACTAAAAATGCAGAATTGTGGCTCGAACCCTCAACAAGTTGGTTAATGTAGGAGTCATAAGCCGCTAGACCAACTAAGCTTAATCCCAGATTTTTGCATTACGCTCTGGATCGATGTTAGTCGCTCGGATTAAAATTTGTCACTAATTCCGTCAATTTACCTTTTGTTTTCTTGCAGTGTGATCCGAATAGCTTAATTTTCGAAATCCGGATAATGAAATTATTTACATTTTTGAAAACAAATTGAAAATTGTATTTATTCCGCAAATACATTTTTCTCTCACATACTATATTTGAACCGCACCACATTATAAAATCGTCTCACAAATATATAGTTACCATTCGGACCCATAGATTCACACAGTTTTGAATATTTTGGTCCAAGAATTATACAATTTTCTTTTATATCAAACTCAGAAATGCAATGAACCTTTATCAAATCCTCATTTTATATTGGAAGATTATACTGACATTAGCAACAATCTCTGCTATAAATGAAAACATCTAATAAATAAAAAGATCCTTAATCAAATACGAGTCGGCATGTAGTTGATGCTCCTTGATCATCTCATATGACCATATTTAACTATCATCAGACAAGATTGTTAGAGTCTTCAATCGACAAGCGTTTGTCAAGATGTAAACCGCAATGTCTCTGTCTGCCGGTATTCCAGAGTACCCTGACCAATTGAAAGTTTGTAAACTCGACCTAATACATTTAGGAACAGTCCGTGGTTGGTTCCAGCTAACCATATGACCATATTTATGATCCTGCGACAGAGCAAAACCAGTAGATTATAAACCCACAGCACTGTGAACTAGACCATATATCTAATAGTTTCTCCAAGTAGCTGACTTACCATTTCAAAGAGGTCTAGTTCTAGTAAGTTAGGAGAACTTTCGAGTAACCGGACAAGGAGATTAGACGCATTATAAGTGCCTACACATAGCTTCAAATGCTCAAGCTGGTTGAAGACAAAACCTCCACCATACACAGCCTGCATGCCAATGAAAAAGTATTAACACATGACTCTACAAACGAGACTAAAGAGTTGGAGTTAATTAATAGATTAAAACTGATTTACCTCTGAAGATAATGTAAGCCTCTTGACAGATGTGATTGATCCAATAAGTCTCTCGATATCAGGGTAGGTAACATCTACATATGCCTCCTCCAGCTTAGGCATATCCTCAATCAAACATGAGTGATTGTCCTTATTATAATCCTCAAGCTTCAAATACTTCAAAGAAGGGGTATCTATCACTAAACCATCTACATGACCACCATAAGGTATAAAGAGTGATAAACTCTGCAAAGACGGGACGATAACAGTGATCGTTGCCATATGGACATCAATATCATTGAATTTCACCAACAGATGTTCAAGAACAGGGCAAATAGATAGAAGCCGTTGTAAAGATTCTCCATCTAAGATGTTCAAGAACAGTTGCAACTCTTTTAGAGAGGGAAGACCAACCATACGAGGAACATCCAAGAGAATGTTGCCATCAAGTTTCAAAGTCACTAGTGTTTTGCAGGCGTACAAGCTACTTGGTAATATGTTGTCCTTGTTACCATAATCATTATAAGAAATTTCAAGCTCACGTAGGGAGCGAGAAACTGCGACTACAACCCAAAGTTTGACATCTTCAGGTTTAAAACTTGACCAAGCTAAATCAAGACGGAAGCTTTCAATAACAGAAGCTTTATGTAATGGCAAACTTCTGTCAAGAAAACACCGTAGTAAACTCTCGCGTTCAAACAAACACTTGTAATCATCAAGGTCAAACGGTGAAGGATTTCTGCTAACGTACTCAAGTTTTGGCAACCACATCCAAAGACACTCCCATCGTTTAGACAAAACGCTAGTAGATACAGCAACTTGTGTCGGAAGAAACGTTAATATATGAACCAGTAACTCATCTGATAACCCATTGATTCTGTCCATATCTCTACAAACTCAAGAGAATCCAACAGGAATTGAAAGACCGTAAAGGATTTGTCGGGAGGCAACCAACCGAGATTGGTAAAAACTGTAAACAGAGACACAAGGGAAGAGAACAAAACCCTAACCCTAGAAAAAGCTAGATTGTTGGATGATGAGTCATCCTTACCCATAAACAGTTCGGCTTGCTTATAATATGGGATAGCGAATAATTTAATGCCCATAAACCCTAATTTCCGGTTTATAATGAACCGGTTTATGATTAAAACGGTTTACAATCACTATAAACCGGTTTATAACGGCTTGTTGCATATACCGTAATATGGGTGTTAGTGAATAATTTAATGGTAGTAGAACTATTATCCGGGATCCAACATCGGTTTCAAGATTTATTCCAATTTGTTTCAAAAATTCGAATGAATCCAAATTTGGATAATAAAATTTATGATCCGTCCAAATTATATTCATAACTTAATTTTGAGATTCGAGTATTCAGATTCAGATTTGAATCATTATATATTTAAATATTTTTAAAAAATATATAATTTATAGGTATTTATATAAATGTATAGATATAAATTTTAAATTTAGTTTTGTTTTATAATATATTTTATGTTATTTTAAAATATTATATAAATAGTATTTTTATAATTATATTTAAATAATAATTATTTTATATATTTATTTGTTATTTTTAAATAGATTCGAATATTCCCAAATATTATGATTTTCAGGATAAACTCCAGATCCAAACAAGCATAATAATTTTATGGATCTGTCGGAAAAGGATTCATATAAGTTTTCTGGGTATCTCTTTTGTCAAAGCGTATAATTTAAGAGCAGCTCCATTGGAGTATATTAGGGTGGGTCTCTTAAAAAAAAATATTAAAATAATGTGGGTCTCACGTGGGGTCCACATTTTTTTAAAAAAACCGTATCCACAATCGCTTGTTTAAGAGACGTTTTTTGTCTCGTCTCGCCACGTGTCGCCATTCTATTGGTCGATTGTTTTTTTAATTTTTTTTTTTCGCCTTTACAAAAAAAAATAATAATAATAAAAAATTTGAGTTAAGAGACTTACCTTGCGTCCGGTGGAGATGCTCTAATGTCCATAAACCCTAGTTCCGGTTTATAATGATTGGAACCATTTATGATGAACCGGTTTCCTATCATTATAAACCGGTTTGTGTATTCGTCTCCATCCGATAAGAAAGAGGAGATAGTTTACAGTCACAAAGGTCACATAGATATTTTTCTCATCTCTCTCCATTTCCCGCTTCCTCTAATCTCCATCCTTAAACCCCTTCTCTTCTTCGTCACAAAAACCCTTATCTCCATTGAGGGTTTCTCTGTTTTCGTTACACAGTGATGAAGTCTGCTGCCTCTTTGCAAGGTTTCTTCTCTTACCCTTCTTCCTCAATCTACTTCGATGCTCGGAGACCAGTTACTACTTCTCCCTCGAAAATGGCAGCTTTTAGTACTCTATCGCTTTGTCCTTACACTTTCACCTTCCGGCATAGCTCTCGAATTAGACCTACCGTTTCCTGCTCCGTCACCTCTCCTCCAGCTTCTGGTCTGTTGTTTTTTTCCACTCTCTTCTCTTTTTCGTTTCTGGGTTCCTGTAAAAATGAGTTATTGATAATGTGTTTATAGTATTTTTGATTGGTTCAGAAAAAAAATTGAAACTTTTTTGAGAAACGAGGTTGATAGTGGCATAATTTGATTGAGTTTCATTGGAGATTCTTCCACATTGATCATATGATGCTATGAATTTCTCACTCGGATTGAAATTTTGTTGTTAAAGTTCTTGATAATAAGTGTTCACTATGTGTTGTAGTGACTCTTTGTGTTGAAATCTTTTGCTTATTCCCTGGAAAAATGAGTTATTGATATTGGGTTTATAGTATATTTGATGGGTACAGAGAAAAATTGAAACTTTATATGATGCTATGAATTTCTCACTCGGATTGTATTGATAGTATGACTAGCTTTGAAATTTTGTTGTTTAAGTTCTTGATAGTAAGTGTTGTAGTGACTCTTTGTGTTGAATACTGGTGTTATGTTTTCTGTTTTGCAGGTACATCTTCTTCTTCATCTAAGACACCTCGTAGAAGATCAGGTCGACTAGAAGGAGCTGGAAAAAGCATGGAGGACTCAGTAAAACGTAAAATGGAACAGTTTTATGAAGGAACCGATGGACCTCCACTCCGTGTTCTTCCCATAGGTGGCCTTGGTGAAATTGGAATGAACTGTATGCTTGTTGGAAACTATGATCGTTACATTTTAATCGACGCCGGTATAATGTTCCCTGAGTAAGTCTGTACATAGATATATCTCGTTAATACTGGCCAGAAGTCTTTTTCTTTTAGTGTGTGGTCTTAACTTTCTTTGTAAAAACTTGCTGTCTAAAACTACAGTTATGATGAGCCTGGGATCCAGAAAATAATGCCAGACACAGGATTTATCAGACGATGGAGTCACAAAATCGAAGCTGTTGTTATAACGCATGGTCATGAAGATCACATTGGTGCGTTGCCTTGGGTAAAGTCTTCTTCCACTCCACAAAAAAGGCCATAAAAAGCCGTAGACCTTTTGGTAATATCTAGACATTGTCTAGGGTATAAATAATGCAGTTCTTGTCCCTGGACATTGTAGGTTCTCTCCTTTTTTAACCTATACTCTTTTACATGAGCAGGTTATCCCTGCTTTGGACTCTAATACACCAATATTCGCATCATCCTTCACCATGGAGGTGAGTTACACCTTGATCCTTTATATTTCTTTTGTTCTCTCAATGTATTTTTAACAGCTACTAAGCTTAGATGTATAGTTTCACTTCAAGATGTATGTACCCCGGCTTGCGTTCTAATCCGTCAGAATTGTCATGTTCAAGCATTTAGTTTCCTAGATCAAATAATGCCTAACCTTCTCTTTGCATTTTATCTCAATAGCTAATAAAGAAGCGTTTGAAGGAGCACGGGATCTTCGTTCAGTCTAGACTTAAGATATTTAGCACCCGAAGAAGATTTATGGCTGGACCTTTTGAAATAGAGCCCATTACAGTTACACATTCTATTCCTGATTGTAGTGGTTTAGTCCTCCGTTGCGCTGATGGTAATATTCTTCACACTGGAGACTGGAAGGTATAGTAACCCTCTCAGAAATTGTTTCATATTCCTTTGTATAGTCCTCAAGCTGCATGAAATACATTGATTAATAACAGATTGATGAAGCACCATTGGATGGAAAAGTCTTTGATCGTGAAGCTTTAGAGGAACTCTCAAAGGAAGGAGTCACGTTGGTAAGGATTCTGTGCAGAGAGTCATACTCTTGTTATGTGTTGATAGCATATCAGCTAAGGTTGAAATTGTTATACACAGATGATGAGTGACTCAACAAATGTATTGTCACCGGGAAGGACAACTAGTGAAAAGGTGGTAGCAGATGCTCTGGTAAGGAATGTAATGGCGGCCAAGGGGAGAGTTATCACAACGCAGTTTGCCTCCAATATACACCGCTTGGGAAGTATTAAAGCTGCTGCTGATTTAACTGGTCGAAAGTTGGTATGTCTTTCCTCCATCTCATGTTAGCAAGTTAAACGTCTGCTAGCAATTTAAAGCTTCCACCTTTCTATGTCATATGGTCAGTTTTTCCTCACATTATGCAGCAACAAGTTTCATTTTGGAAGTTAAAGGCACACAATTTCATTTGTTTTTTTTCCATCCAGGTCTTTGTTGGCATGTCCTTGAGGACATATCTAGAAGCAGCTTGGAAGGATGGAAAGGCTCCAATTGACCCGTCAAGTCTGGTATGTGCACTAGCCATTAATGATGCTTAAAGTTCGTTTCTAACATTCAAACGACCAACACCTGCCATCTGTGAGGTTGATGATTATAACAAATTTTGTTTTCTAAGTTCACACTATATTTTTTTCCTTCTTCAAAAAAAATTCAGGTGAAAGTCGAAGACATTGAAGCATATGCTCCTAAGGACTTGCTGATTGTCACGACTGGATCACAAGTAAGTTAATCTCGTTCATTTTGAGAGTGGTGGTATTATTTCGTTTTTCCTAGCTAATTTAGTTGGTACCCTTGACTCTGATCAGGCGGAACCACGCGCCGCCCTGAATCTTGCATCATATGGAAGTAGTCACGCATTCAAACTTACCAAGGAAGACATAATTCTTTACTCAGCCAAGGTAGTAGAGAGATATTATATGAAACTGTACATTCATATGCTAAAGAGCATCTAATAAGATGGAGGATGTGACCGCTGACATCTTTTCTCGGTCTAATGTTTTACTCAAGGTAATCCCAGGCAATGAATCACGAGTAATGAAAATGATGAATCGGATAGCAGATATCGGACCAAATATTATCATGGGTAAAAATGAAATGCTGCACACATCTGGTCATGCCTACCGTGGAGAGTTGGTAAGTGGCTGCTTCTCTTAAGATTCTGTTGTTACATTCAAGTTTTGTTGCCTTTCTTTTTCTTTCACTGCAGCAGTTTTAGGCTCATATGCAAAGGAATAAAGTAAAACTTGTTTATTTTTTGGTTGCAAATTGATGAATGTTTAGGGAAAAACTTGTTCCTAATGATGATTTCAATTCAACTTGTTTTGAAGGAAGAGGTTCTTAAAATAGTGAAACCGCAGCATTTTCTACCTATACATGGAGAACTTTTGTTTCTTAAGGAGCATGAGTTGCTTGGGAAGTCTACTGGGATTCGACACACTACTGTAAGTCTCTCACCTAAGACCAATGAGAAGTTAAACCTAGGAGCTTTTGCTGAATGTTCTCACCTTTTTTGTTTGCTTTCTCCAACTTCAGGTTATAAAGAATGGAGAGATGCTTGGAGTTTCTCACTTGAGAAATAGAAGGGTTTTGTCCAACGGATTTAGCTCTCTTGGGAGGGAGAATTTGCAGGTTGGTTTATTATCACCGTTGTGTTCTGTCTGTCTTTGCGTAAATGACTTGAGTAGATACTGAATTGAACCTAGTCTTACTGCAGTTAATGTATAGTGATGGTGATAAAGCATTTGGCACATCAAGTGAACTCTGCATTGATGAGAGACTCAGAATTTCATCTGATGGCATTATAGTTCTGAGGTATGATATCTTCGGAAGAGACTTCTGTGCCAATGGATTATCTATTGCTAACTCTTTTCCTTGTATGATATAAACACAGTATGGAAATCATGCGCCCGGGCGTCTCGGAAAACACTTTGAAAGGAAAAATAAGAATCACAACACGCTGTATGTGGCTTGACAAAGGAAGACTTTTAGATGCACTTCACAAGGCAGCACATGCTGCTCTATCAAGTTGTCCTGTGACTTGTCCATTGTCTCACATGGAAAGAACAGTCTCTGAAGTCCTGAGGAAGATTGTGAGGAAATACAGTGGTAAAAGGCCTGAAGTCATTGCTATAGCTACTGAAAATCCCATGGCAGTCCGAGCTGATGAGGTCAGCGCAAGGCTGTCTGGTGATCCAAATCTTGGCTCTGGAGTTGCAGCTTTAAGGAAAGTTGTGGAAGGAAACAACAAAAGAAATCGACCGAAGAAAGCACAAGATGGTATAATTGATGGTGCAGGACTACTAGCTGAGGAAGAAACCACTTCATCAACATACACAGAAGATGTTGATGATGTACCTGTTCAGAGTTCTTCAGAAGAATCAGATGATTTTTGGAAATCATTCATCAATCCATCATCCCCACCTCCTGGTGAAGTAAAAAACGTGAATAAGGTAACTGATGCAGAGCCTAAAACAGAGGCCGATGATCCATCAGATGCTGCCACAGATTCTCAAACCAAGTCATCATCGAAACGTGTGAGGAGGAACAAATGGAAACCTGAGGAAGTTAAGAAGGTAATCAGAATACGTGGAGAGCTACACAGTAGATTTCAGGTGGTGAAAGGTAGAATGGCTTTGTGGGAAGAGATCTCTTCAAATCTATCAGCTGAAGGTATCAATCGAAGCCCGGGTCAATGCAAGTCTCTGTGGGCATCTCTTATTCAGAAATACGAGGTTCATCTCTAAACCAAACAACTTTGAATCCAGTAGCTGTTGTTTTTGATGTTCATGTTTACAAGATCAAAAGCTCTAAAACTAGCATCGTCTGTTACTGTCCAAACTTTAAAGCTTCCTATACATGTAGAGTTGTGTGACCGATTGTTCTTTCTGTGGCAGGAGTGCAAGGCTGATGAAAGAAGCAAGACGAGCTGGTCACATTTTGAGGACATGAACAACATTTTGTCTGAGTTAGACACACCTGCGCCTAAGTAATGTGATTTAATTACATTATCTGGCGAAAAGAATCATCTTCAACATTAGAAGATTGAACAGAGACATTCATTATATTAAAATGTAACAATGTAAGATGATTTTGTCTGTAGAACTAGAAACCATCAACGCAGGATGAAGTCAAGGAAGAAGAAAGCCTGTCTTGGTTTGGTTTTAAATTCAATCTGGTTAAAAAACATGAATAACCGAGATTGTGTTTTAAACCGAACCGGAAAATCTTAAATAAAAGATAATTAACCAAAAAACATTGACGGTTTTGCCACTGGAGCTCCGTAATTTGCCGGGTCCGTGGGCCACCGTGGATCGCCGGTTGCCGTGAACAATCCGTTTATAGGCGGTTTAGTGTAATTTATCAGAAATTTTCTTTTTTTTTTAAAAGGAAAAGTGAAAGTGATTACAAAGTGAGAGCTGAGTTTGTGGATCGACTAGGAGAGATGCCGAAGAGAACGACACATACGTACTCGAGCGAGGACGCGGCGCCGGACGGACCTGACTCTGACCTCTTCGTTTATTACTGCAAGCACTGTGGTTCTCATGTCCTTATCACTGGTTCGTTTCTCCAGTTTCCCCTACTTCCTTGACCTTTTTTTTATCCGAGTTAGGGTTAGTTGTCTGAAATTAGAGTGAAACACTTCGAATTGGCGTAATGGAATGATTTTGCAAGATTGCTTTGTTGGGTTTACATTGAATGGGAACGAGAATTGAAAGATTCAGTCTTTGGTTACTTTGAATGGGAATGAGGATTGAAAGGTTAAGTCTTTGGTTACTTTGAACATTCGGCCATGGTAGTTTTGCAGTTTTTGAGGTGGTGGAGAACTTCATGCTGATGTAATGCTTGAGTTAAGGTTACCCATCAAAGTAGTTTTAAGTCCAAGCACAGATTCTGGGTGGCTTTTTCCTCGGCTATAAACTCTGATAATGTTCATATTTGTTGATGAGCTAAAAGTTGGTATGTGTTAAGAGACTTGTAACGCTCTCTGTGGCCTTCTTTTGGCAGCTCACTGCATGTTTCATGTAATTATGTAGATTTTCTTATGTCCTGAATCTTTCTTATTGTTTTGGTTACTCTTTGACTTTAGGTTAACATCAAAGTACTTTTAGATCCAAGCACAGATTTTTCATGACTTCGATTTAGATTCTGGGCGTGTATTTCTATCAGCTGTAAACTCTGCTAATGTTCATATTTGTTTATGTACTAAAAGTTGAAAATGTGTTAAGGTTTGTAAAGCTCTCTGTGGCCTTCCGTTGGCAGCTCATTGCATGTTTCATGTAAATATGTAACATGTCGTTAATTGGATTAAGAGTGTTTACTGATTGGCATATATATGTATGGTATCCTTCTATAAGGTTTTTATACTAAATTAAATTTGTTACAAGATACTCAATTGCAGAAGATGCCAAAAAGGAAGACCGACAGATCCAATGTGCTAGACAAGACGAAGCACCTTGCTAGGTTGAATGTCAGCGAGGCAGGAAAAGTTTTATTAAAACGGTAAGGTTTGATTTAAGGTTAATGTGCTTATCTTAAGCACCAAATTTGAGTTTATCATCGATATTTTTAACAAGTTTCTTTCTTTATGTTTGATTTGTTACCAGCGGCGAAGGGAAAATGGAGAGACAATATAGAATGAACTGTATTGGTTGTGAGCTTTTGGTTTGTTATCGCGCTGAAGAGAGTCTTGAAACAGCATCCTTCGTTTACATTGTTGATGGAGCACTTAGTGCTGTTGCTGCAGAAACTAACCCACAGGATGCACCTGTACCTCCCTGCATTTCACAACTCGACGGTGGACTTGTTCAGGTTGCAATAGAAGTGGAAGACCGTGCGCAACGTTCAGCAATCACAAGTAAAACATATTCATATGACACGAAATATAACTTCTCTACTCTCTCGACATGGACTTTTGATTATACATTTTGATTTGCTCAGGAGTAAACGCTGATGATGTTCGTGTTACTATAGCCGCACCAGCAGCTCGTGGAGAAGCTAACAACGAGCTTCTGGAGTTCATGGGAAGGGTATCAAAACAATCGTTTATTAACCACTTTTTTAGAAATTTGTTCTCTAATCACAAAGTTTCTTACTTTGTATTTTAACAAGACTTTACTTAAGCTAATGCAAGAGCTCTGTTTTTGCTTTTTCAGGTGCTTGGTTTAAGGTTGAGCCAGATGACTCTCCAAAGAGGTTGGAATAGCAAATCTAAACTCCTCGTGGTACGTTGACACTTCCTTCGATGCTCATGACTTATGAAAAGGTCTCATTGATTCTGTTGAGAAGACCTTATGAATATTCATCTCTAGAAAAGCTTAGTGGTTGTTTTAGCTTTGTACTAATGGCCCAAGGTCCTTTAAGAATGATGATCAAAGATTGGTTGTCGCTTTGAATGAATTACCCATTTTGGTTTATGTTCCTCTGAACCAGGTCGAGGATTTATCTGCTAGACAAGTGTATGAGAAGCTGCTTGAGGCCGTTGTACCGTAAACTCTGCGGTTCGTGCTGGTTGGTTGCAACCCTTTTGTTATCTTTTCTGTTTTCATGCTCAAGCGACCACTACTCTTTATACAATCCCCAATTATTATAGATTATAATTTTTTGAATGTTTGATACTTTTAAAAGTGTTTAAACCGCAAATTGGAATAATCACATTTGATAGTTTAATTTGGGTCAAACAAATACCTTTGATTATTCAACAAAACCTTGAATAGGACCTAGATTGATGTGTATCTCATTTTCAATCCAATTAATTATTATTTTTTTGTCTTTTCAATCCAAATCGTTTCATATCTCGTGTGTTGGAATATCGCATTCATTGTTTATAAAATAAAATTTGTAATGGAACTATTAAATAAATTAAACATACGATCACTAATATAAGAATAGATGTGAAGAGGAGAATGATTTAAAGCTTAAACTTTGTCGGTTTGTGTTTACAAGAAGAAATAATTCTTATTTATAAGGGAAAGACAAATCAATAAACTCAAATACAATTACTTAGAAAACTTAAAGGTGTAATAACTTGTGATAATGTTAATGTTATTTGTGATGGATATCATTAGAACCCTACAACATGTTGAACCTAACCAAAATGTTGGTAACTAATGGTAATACAAGAGGGTTGTTTTCTTGTCACCCATATTGAAACCATTTTTATATAGTGTATGATTCTTTAAATTATAAGTTTCAAAGACTAATTCTTGATTAGTAGGCGGTCATGGAGGTTTATATAGATCTATGGAACTTGAATCATAATTAGTTGTACCAGCGTTCGTTGTTGTGTCATAATCCCGGTTAAAACCTTATATATTTAACACCCATAACATCATTTTCATTATTTTCAGTGACATGAGAAACAAATTAATACTCCATGTAAAAGCTGTAATGGCTATAAAAAATCACTATCAAATTAGTTTATTTTTTGCTAGAATATTTTTTATTAGTTATATAAAGATAAGATACATTTTTGGGATAAGGTTGGATACAAAATTACAAAAAATAGAATTTAGTATCACATAATGATATCGGAGCTAAAAGCCTACAGCACGAGAGCCAAAAACGACTAATACTCTTACACACAAAAGACTGTTAGGTAATATAAGCTAACAACGATCAATAAAAAGTAAAAGGCAAATCATAAAAAAAAATATATAACAATAAAAAAACAGCGAGAACCAAACACCGGAAGAGAAAATGAATATATAATCTAAAGTTGATTATTATTAAAATTAGTCCACCGACATTTATTATATTATTATATATATAGAAACCACGAACAAATCGTATACAAGTATACAGACTAAACCAAATGACCAAATTGTTAATCATTCCCCAAAAACGACTAACACCTTTACACTATCAAATTAGTTATATATCTCGCTCCCACTTGGCACTTGCAGCAAAAAGAAAAGAAAAAAAGAAAGATCATGGAAGCAAATAATTTAATTATATGGATTATGACACTATTGTGCTTTGTGTATGTGTGTGTGTTTTGTTTTGTTTGGACAAGAACAGCATTGTGATGTGTTTAGTTCCATCACTTCGCTGTATGAACCAATCGTTACTGTAGCCAGTTTGTAATTATTATATATAAATCTGCCCCATTTTCCTACTATTTATTGGACCCATTTTAATTTAAAAATACATTCACAAATTGTCCGTTTCAATTTCAATACAAATCTAGATGACAAATAAATACTTTACAAATTATAGACACATACATTTCTATCAAACTGATTAATATATTGCATCCACTTTGATATAACGACAATCTTGATTTATATATTTTTCTATTCAAGAGCAAGCTGTGTCAAACTGTGAATCATACAAATGCATATTTAATTTGATTTAGTATATAAACCACACATTTTACATAGTTGTTGGATATTCTATAAGGATATGACTTGATTAATTAAATCGAGATATCACTAATTAGTTATTTCTTCTCTTGATCTTCACCTTAAGCCCACCAGCCATGTGAGCTGTTAGAAGAGGAACAAATACCGGCCGGTTGCCACAAACCGGTATGATCTCAAACCGACTCAAAACCGAACCAACCACGTATTTCATCTGCATAAACGCCATTTCCTTGCCTATACAAACCCTTGGTCCGGCTTGGAAAACAGGAAACTTGAACGAGCTCACACTTTTCAAAACCGGTTTTGTACCGTAATTTTGTTCTTCTTCAAACCATCGGTTCGGTTTAAACTCGTACCAATCTTGACCCCAAACATTCTCCATCCTTCCCATACCGTAAGGGAAGTAAGTAACTTTGTCTCCTTTTTTGACTTGTGTCCCGTCTGGTAAAACGTCGTCGTTTGCTGCATGCTTTGAGTCCCAAGCCACTGGTGGGTAAAGCCTCATGGCTTCGCAGAGACAAGCTTTCGTGTAACTCATTTCTTTCAAATCTTCAACCCCTAACCCTAATGATCCTTTGTTTCTTACTTCTTCAAGAATCTTCTTCTCCACGTCATCGTTTTTACTCAGCAACCAGAACAGCCACGTCATCGCCGCCGACGTTGTATCTCTTCCCGCCATGATAAAGCTGATTACTGAATCTCTCACGGCTTCCTCGTCGTGGCCGGCGGCGAGAAACCTCGACAAGAGGTCTTGCTTGTCCGACACGTCACCATTAATTTCGAGACTTTTCTTCTTGGCCCGGATGATTTCAGAGACGGACATGTGTACGGTCTTGATCGCTTCTCTGAGATTCTTTTCGCTTCCTACGTTCAACAAACGCTTCAGCTTCCACACGGCGTAAACTGGCTCCGTTGCGCGGCGAGCACTAATCGCCGCCGCTACATCAAAAGCCTCGACAAGAGCCGGAACGGGTCGGGTCAAATCAAGACAATCTGGATCCCAACCCAATGAAACTTTGCAAACTACGTCGAAAGCAAAACGTTTCAAGATCTCTTGAAAGTCCACCGTCCTTCCGCCGTCGTAGTCCGCGGCGGAGGAAAGCACGGGAACGAGGCGGGTTTCAACTTCTTCCCGGAGGATTTCGAAAGTGAATTCTCTAAGTGAACGCATTGTAAACTCGTGGCTCGCAAGTTTTCTCTGCGAGCTCCATAACTCGCCGTCCGAGTTAAAAATACCACCGCCGAGTAGATCTCCGAGGAGGTCGGTGAAAGGTTTACCTTTAGGGAAGTTACAAAAGTTTGTTTTGAGAATGTGCTCAACGTTTTCGGGGTTGGCCGTGATAATGGTTCGGCGGTTGAGGAGGAGATCGACGGTGATGGTTTGAGATGGAGAGAGACGGAGGAGATCGGTGTACCATTGGAGAAGACGGTGGCGGTTTTTCTTGAAGGAGAGGATGGAGCCAATGAGTGGATACGACGTCGGTTTGATGGAGGATTCGGTTTGTTGTTTTAGGGCTTTTGTTGGAAACGAGAGTAGTATAAACCCTAAGATTAGAAATATGACGAGAAATGCAGAGAGAATTTCCATTTTGAAATTCTTTGTTTCTTCTTTTAGTAATATGAATTATGTTTTTGTTGATGTGTGTTCCTGGTCTGTAAAGGAGCTATATATATAGGATTGGATGGAAAATATACAGAACACCAAGTTGTGGCTCCGACCATATAAGTCCAGAAAACGACATAATAAAGAAATAATTATTTCTTTTCTTTATTCTTTTTTGGGTCGTCTTTATATTAATTTATTACAGATTTAGATCCTTTTAAGCCATATACTTATATAGTTTGAATCATTTATTACTATAACAAAGTTTGAGATAGCATAAAATATTTTAATTAATAAATAGTAAAAAAAAATATTAGTTAATCTTGTAAATAAATAAAATTATCAAAAAATCTTCCTTAAATATTGACAGCAATGTTTATCAAATCACTATTATATAAAAGGGGAAATATATAAAGGAAACAAACAATCATCTAATTAATCACTTATTCAATGGGCAAAAACATTAAATATTGACAGCAATATTTATCAAATCACTACTCCCTCTGTTTCACAATAAGTGTCATTCTAACATTTTTCACACATATTAAGAAACACATTAAATTTTCTATTATACCCCTAATAAATAATTTGACTTTTGGTATACTTATTATTCATTGGTTAATATTGAGGTTAAAGTAGGTAACCTATATTAAAAATTGCATTGAAAATCTAAAACGACACTTATTTTGAAACGAGAAAACAACTCTAAAATGACACTTATTGTGAAACGGAGGGAGTATTATATAAAAAAGGGAAAAGAAATGAAGGAAACAAACAATCATCTAATTAATCACTTATTCAATAGGCGAAAACATTAAATATTGACAGCAATACAAAAAAGAAAGGAAATGTTGGGTAAAATATATAACTATATATTATGTCCTATATATGTGTTGAAAGGAAAACAAAAATATAAAAATGAACAAGGAAATGGGGGCATCGAACTCTTGAACTCACACAATCACATAATTTATTGAGTGCAAAAAGTTGCTAATTATTGAGCTAATTAAATATTACTATAACAGTGGATTAGAATAGTGCAAGTGCACCCACTCTTCACAAAGTGGATCCACCCCTGAACCCCTACATCGATTAACACAAACAAGTTGTATAATTAAGCTGGAACAGCTGAAGCAAATAAACTATAACAATTAATAACTATCAAAATGTATTTGATTCATTCTTTTCTGTTTTGATCTCCTTCTAAAAGAACAAACAAATAGATAACACTTGATGTAAAATGTCTTTGATCGAATAAATTTTACATTCATTAAAAAAAAAACTATCAAAATGTTAAGGAAATATTGAAACGTATGTATATTGATAGACGTCGACGCAGCAATAAAATCACTTATTGACCCAAAAGGAAATAAATAATATATAGATGTGGACAAGGACAATGGCCAGTAACCTCAGCACTGGTGGCCAAATCTCCGGCCGAAATTTAGTAAGAAAATGTACACACGTCTCAGATGCTGAGAAAAAAAGAAGCAAAACGTTTAATTTGTTTTTCTTTCAGATTTTTAGTTTTACTCTTATACTTGCCGAAATAATGATAAATATATGTTACAGTATTAAAATTTAGTGGGATTGTTTCTTCTGTTATGCGAATATTGGTCTCTGAAGTCTCTAATTATATAGTTAAAAAAAAATTACAGTCTTTAATATATATATGATGCCAAAAGAAAAGACAACATTTAGGTGGTAAAGTTGTCAATTGCATATATTAACAAGCAACATGTAATGAAAAAAATAATCAAATCATTCCACCAAACTGGATTAGTACTATATATTATGACATAATGTCACATATTGGTAGTTGGAAATGATCATTAATAATATATAAGTGATATGAATTACTTCACTTATCACTGATTGATATTAGGTTGAAAGCTCATATAATTTAATAAGATATCAGTGTTTGATTCATGTCAGTCCAACCCGATCCGACCCAAAATTGATCCAACCATCACCAAACTAGGTCTATAATTGGTATCGTCGATTCAAGCCCAAACATTCCAAGATTAATGATCAAAAAACTATTATCTCGAGGAGACGCATATTAAGACATAATGTCTCACATTAATAATTGAAAATGATCATTAGTAATATATAAAAATATGTCGTACTCCACTTATCACCAATTAATATTAGGTTGAAAGCTCATATAACTTAATTATTTTAGAATTTCGTTGGGTTAATAACCTATTTTTTTACAAACCCTAGTAGTCTAACCACTAAGTCCTCCACGTGATGACATAAATGAATGATCTGTCAGTTTTGTCAAATTAATAATGAACTTTGATTCTTAGGAGATCCTGGAGATTTTTTGAATCAAGGGAGTATCAAATATATAGTTATGTTATGTGCAAGTACATAATGGAATTGATCTGTACAGTATATATATGTTATCATAGACCAGAAAGACCAAACTAAAATAGTTTTTTTTTTTTAATGAGACGAAGAACAACACACAAAATCTTAAGGTTTCATCTTGATAAGGGTTTTTCACAATTTTTAATGAAGTCTAAGACATAATTTGATTTTCGTCTAGCCAAATAGAAATAATATTGTTTTCAGCGAAAATCGAACTCAACATAAATAAGTTTACACTATGTCTCAAATTGATTAATACCACAAGGCTACTTAGTTATCTTGATAAGCTTTCCGATCATCATAAGTTAGTGACATCCTTTTTAACCATACTAGAATCCTCTCTTTAAACAACAGTATTTAAAATTGGATTTTATACAGTTACGTACAACGATATTTTTATTTAGAAATTGGACAAGTGTTAGTTCGACTGCTAACATGGATGTGTCGGATAAGATAAAGCACGTTGATTAAATTCCTCAGCCGAAATTAAAGACAAATAATTGCAAGATGATCAACTGGATGAAGAAAAACAATAAATATACACTTTTTATGTGACTACTAGTTACTTATCGAACTCAATATTCTTATTATATTTGTGCACGTGGTTCTCGTGTTTTGAAAGTTGAGTTTATCTCATCAAGGAAAAAGTGAGAATGAACTACTTCCACTGACTTCTTTTCAAACTCGTGTTCCCCAAAAATCAACCACATTTTAATAAAAATCTTATGATGCCTCTTATTTTTACTATTCCTCTTTCGCCTAATTTTATTTTTCTTTTTAGACTGAAATCTAAATTTCATTTTTTTATTTTTTTATATACACACTACTATGTTTTTACTAGCTCATAATATGTTTTATAATATTTTATATTTATTTCGCAAACCTAATTCCTATTTAATAGAATCTAGTGATAATTAAACATGTAAGGAAAAAACAGATTAGAATTATTTTAAAAATCTGGAACATTTTGTTGACCAGAAAAAAAAAATATATATATATATATATATAATTGTTAACAATATACAATTTTCATGTTCTTTAACACTATTAATACTTTTGTTTAATTTCTTTTTTTAAAATTAATTTAAGAGTATTTTTGGACTATAGAATAGCTCAAACTAATTTCTAAAAGAAAGTGTGACTTATATATAGACATTTTTTTGGATATTCAAATGAGCTGAAAGCAAAGATTCATATTTATGCGGATATTCGAAAAGTATGTTTTAATTTCACATAACAGTTGAATCAAACTTAAAACGTGCTGGCATCTTAAATCCGTCTTTTTACCACTTGATCACAATGTTTTGTTTGAATTCTTTAACAAACAGTTTCTTATATGGCATAAAGATACACATATATTTTGTATTATATAATGAAAATTACGATTTATTTTGAGATTTTGAAAGCTATAAACATTTTATTATAAATTTTAATATAATTATCTTTTCTAATTCGAGGGTCATAAAACATATATATATCAACTTTTAAAAAATAACTAATGTTTCATTAGACTTTGCTCAACGCCGCCCATACATCACAAATGCAGATTAAAAATGATGCATGAAATACGAAAAATCTTCTCTCAAAAAATAAATATCTAAAAACATTGAAAATTAATTCATATGCAAAATATGGGAGATTGATGTGAGCCATTCACGTTATGACAAGAAAACGGCGCCATTTAGACGATTGTGACCATTTATTTCATAACCATTTCTCTTCCTTGCTTTGATTTGACAGACAACTATTAGTCTTTAATATGAACGACAAATACCAATAAAAGAATTGACATTTTAAGAAAAGAAAATAATACTAATAATTAAAGTGCTTCCTCTCTATTTCATATCTCACAAATTTATTTTGTCATTTCCACCGTCCAAAGAAGCTCATGGTTTTGAGACATGATTTTTTTTTTTAAATTAACAAAAGTTTTTGTTTATTATGCTAGGAATCAAACTTATTATAATAAAACTGAACCAAGAAGAAAGAGCAATAAAAATAGACAAAGTCTTATATCTTAGATATCTTAGAGCACCTCCATCAGTAAAACCCTCAAATGGATTTCTTAAAAATAAAATAATAATCTTTTATTTTTTTTTTCCCTAAGATGATGCAAAAAAAAAAAAAAATAAATAAATAAAAAAGGACCAATGATCAAGCGACACATGGCATAACAGTAGAAGAGACGCTCCTTACCTAAGGATTTCAAGCGACGGTATCTTAACAAATGGTAGACCCCACACTATATTTTATTAATTTTTTTCTCAAAAACTGAGCCAAAAAACTCCAATGGAGTTGCTCTTATATTTTTAAAATAAAATAAAACATTTTAGAATCTAAAATAAACTCTTATATGATGCAGAAAAAAAGATAAGAGAAACTTTTAAGAAAAATAAAATGATATTTTTGTTTATTTTAATAGGCTAAAAATAATTTTAAAACATTACTGAACTTTAGATTTTAAGATATTGTTGTTTTCTTAAATGCGCTAAATTAAATTTATCTTGTTAAATGAATTTACTTTACTTTACTTTGTTTTTCTCTTTGGGTTTTACCTAACTTTTACAATGGAAGTAAATTACATATTATTTTGGGTCCACTTGAAAAATTAGTTTGAAAATATATATTTTTTAAATGTAGTATATATATAATTCTTAAACTGTTAATCATTGTATCATGCGTTAGTAACCCAAAAGGCGATCGTAAACAAGACACACTTCCCATTAACCAAAACCAGTTCCATTACACATTTGGTTTACACTTACTACAGTGGTTTGTTTTGGTTTACAGCTCACTGATCTAACCCTCCTTACACGATGAGTTTACATGTTACAAAAGCTACTAAATCTTTGTTGAAAGATAACAAAACCAAAACCAGATTCATAATTTAGCACCTTAATAAACCAGTTCCCAAAAGAGGATCAAAAGTATATGTATCGATCAAGAACAACAATAATTTTCGCCACTTCTTGCCTATCCCAAGACCTCTAAAGATACATATATATTCACCTGACCGTTTTCTCAAATCTTCAAATGGCATTCTTCAGACGTGCAATGAGCTCATCCTGCAAGACCAATCAAGTTTCTTAATCCATCAGTAAACAATAGAACAGAAAAGATACACCAACCGGAAGAAACATCATATAATAGACGACTATCTTTAAGATTCTATACAGTGAATACATTGAAACTTTGACTTGCCTTTCTTCCTTTTGTTGGAAGACCTTTCTCCTTGAGAAGAGCACGGAGCTTCTCAACAGTCAAAGAATGAAAGTCTTTTTCTCCTGTACGACTGCTTGACCCTTCTGTGTAGACAAATAAAACACTGTTATAAGTCAAAGAGGCCTGTGAGTTCTTGAGAATGAAGTCAGGTAACCTTGTCTAGATACATTAGCAGCTCTTTTAGCTGAGCTTCTGTCTTCCAGAGCCCTATTTGCGGACCTAGGATTTAAGAGAAAGAAAAAGATGAACAAACCATTTTTAATAGCCAATAGAGGCTAATTAACAAACAATTCCCTTAAGTTTAAGGACCATCAGGGAGGCAAGAATCAGTCTGAGTGTAGCTGTTACCTCTTTTTATGGCCATCTTCAGCAGTTCCTTTTGAACTTGACTCACCCTTTTGTTTCTTTAGCAAGAGTGATCTGATTAGTATGTTTTGCTGGTTTGTTTTAATATGCTGTCCTTCTAGATGCATGACCAAAATCAAGTTAGGACAGTTAAGAAAATCATCAGGAAAGAATGAAACACAGCTTATTCTGAAATTGATAATCTTTCACCCAAAGAAAAAACTAAAACGAATTGCTTTTAAGAGATTCCTGCTAGAAACTGTCTCTTAGAGAATGATTCGTCGAAATGGGAGTTTTGAAGATGAGAAATACCTGGGGGAGATGTGTCATGTTCACATATGTAGACCCTCAAGCTTCCCTGCAATCTTAAACAAAAGAAAATTACAAAAATGTACAATTTAAGACTGAACCTTAAAGCTACAGCTACACATATATATAACAAATAACTTAATGGAAGAAAACATATGAGAGATCATGGCAAAATTTCTGTTCTTGCTTGGATTTTGTCAGCACCATTGGATATATAAGCTTGAATCACACAATTCGATTACACAAGGAAGCATATATACATCAACGAGCCAAAATCCAAGCAAAAAAGATTCACTTAGAAAGAATAAGACTCGAACAAACAATCTAAATTCCTAGAGACAGCCTACCTACCAGATAAGACTCATATCATACAATCGAGTGGGTAAGATCTGTTTTTTTCAGCGGCATCCGAGTTGTCTATATCGCTGATGTGTTATCCATTTCGAGCTAAATTGAAGAAGCCAATAACTTTCCAAACCACCAAAATGTTTCAAAATTAGGCCTTAGAACTACAGATCAACGTGTAAGTCAATTCGCAGTAAGATTACCGGATTAGAGGAAACGACGGTGGAAGATAAGAAACCGCGAGATGGAAGGTCGGAAAGGAACTTAGAAGCAGTTTGATCTGAAGAATCTGATGGACTAGAAGATGAGGCATCCATTGCCAAACCCACTGATAAACCGCACACGAAGCGAGAGAAGAGATCGACAAAGACAATTGCAAAGCGGCACCAAAATAAACACACAAGATACCGCTCGATGGTGTTGCCAAATGAGGGAGATATGGGCCCTTGTTGGGCCTGATGATATTATTATTTACTTTTCAGGCTGGGGCCACTGGGCCTTGTGATATTTATTTCCATGTGCCTCCATTTGATTGCAACTTGAGTAGATGCCGAATAAGGGAATTACAATTAAAATGCGATTCCGTAAATATTGCATTTCAATACATTTCCGACATTCTGCAAATTATTAACTAAACTAATAATAGTTCCACAAATAATCTACCTTAACCTCACTCTATGCATAATGGTAACTTTTTTACGAAATTGTATTTTTAAAGGCGATTTTCCATCATAGTGCACTTTATCAATCAAAGCCAAAACTAGCAATTTCTATTTGACAAAAGTTTTTAGCAATTCCCAAACTGGCATCTATTTTTACTAAAATCATATTCCTCCTACCCCAACAGTATGAAAAGTACAAATATAACCCAACAATTCACTATCAAACCGAAATCATGTAACAGAAGCGAACCAAACAGCAGTAAACCGGTAACACATAAGAAATTGAGCACAAAATATCCTAAACTACACCAATATCCACCATTGCCTACAAGCTTATCTATATAATCTAATGATCAACATACCTTTACAAGCTCTAAAACTTCTCAACCTTCAAAGAAACCAAGAAAAAACTCTATATCATCATATGTATTCAATTCATTACCAAGAATCAAAGAGTAGGAAGAAGAAAGAAAAAACAAAGCGTACATTAGAATCTGCACATTTGGATTATATAGTTAAGCAAGTCTGCAGTTTTGCTGCAATAAGAAGAATGAAAGAGTGTTCTTTTGTTGTCATTCAATCACAAACAGACATAAGACTCAGACACATGCGAAGCTCAAGGCAGGGTGGATGATTAATCTCAGCTTCTGGTTTTAAGAACAATGCAGCATCTGAATCCTTCTTCCAAGCTCTCAACTGCAGAACATTGGTACCAAATTATTGTGTCAAATGAAAGATCAATATCCAAAACTGTGCAATTTACAAAGTTCTTGTTTATGAGTTATAAAGCTGAAGAATTGAGCAGAATCTTAAACAAGAAAGTCTATAGAGAGGAAGAACTAGACAATGAAAGAAACTTCACAATAGTAATAACAATATGAAGATCTCTTGAAAATCAATGTAACAGTTCTTGAAATCAGGATTTAGACTAATCAAAGCAGGCTCATGAATAATCTGAAAACCCTAGATGATTGATTCAAACAAGGTACATTGCTGTAAATTCGAATTGGGAGAAAAGTTAGTAACTATACTCACCCTTGGTTATCAAGATTGCCATGGCCGCTATTTCCTCCGCTACCGTAAGACACATCATCACCGGCCCCTGGATTCTGCCAAACGCTTTGCCACGCCTGAGATGGAGACTGAGCATAAACACCAGTCGGATCCATCGCTGGCCTTCCAATCATCATCCCAGGAACAGCAGGCTGACCCATCGGCGGGTAATAATAAGGAACACCACTCGCGGCTGGAGCCACCATACCTCCAAGACTCGCCTCTTCATCCTCCTTGATCTCTTCCCTAGGAACGATATCAACGAGGAAATCGAAGATCTCGGTTCTTGTAATCGCAGCAGCGATATCGTTTTTCTGAAGCGTACGACGTTTATTCTCTTCAGCGTGAAGCCAAGATCTGATTGTAAGCTCGAGGATGAAAAGCTCACAGGCTTTAGCGAATAGGATCGGTGCTTCGGCGGAGATCATACGGACGTCTTCATCGGCTTTCATGATTTTCTTGATCCGAGCGAGAGGGAGTTGATGGTTTTTGAAATCGTTCACCTGTTCGATTTCTTTTCGTTGGTAGGTCCAGAACATTTGAAGCTGTTGGAGTTGTTGCTGGAGGAGCTGGTGGTAAGATGCTCCTCCTCCGGGGACTATTGATGTAGATCCAGAAGGAGGAGGAGGGATTGAGGTGGCGGCGGAGGCGGGAGGATAGATGGAGGGAGGCGGTGGTTGCTGGTTGTTGTTGTCCATTGGATCTACGCGTTGTGATTGGATGAAAGAGCGTTACAAAAGTTTTGTTAAATGGATTGGAGTAATAGTGGATAAGGTGGATAACGATGTAGCTGATTATTATTTATAGGCATGGGAATTCGGTTATCCATTCGATTTCGGTTTGGTTAATTTGAGTTTCGATTTTTTTTTTCCGGTTATTCTGTTTAGTAATCAAATAGAAACCGGAAATGATTAGATCGGATCGGTTTGGTTACCGTTCGAATTCGGTTTGATATGGGCATTTGTGTTAAGAAACGAAAACATCCAAAAACTATCGAGTCCAATTCTCATTTTTCTTCGTTATTTTCGATCGGGTTCAGTTCGGTTTTGGATCCGGTTAAAATGCTCACGTCTAGTTATTTCGATAAAAGATCTACACTATAAAAATTTGCAAAACGACGCCGTGCTAAAGTGCTCAGCATTGCGATAGCTAGAAGACGACGACGATGACGACACAAGAGCTTGCGATGGAAGGGGAGAAGCATTTGGAAGAAACTATCGAATCTGCTTTTCAAATTATTTCCGCAATGAACGATGAGCTCTGCAATCCGTCTATGTGGTCTACTCCAGCCACCGCGGCGAGTTCCGCCGCTCGGACGGGTTCTAACGGGACGACTCTCGTTTCTACCGACGCGTCTGCGATTGATGGAGCACTGCATCATTCGGAATCTGGTGGTGGTGGCGGCGGCGGAGGAAGTGGGAACAGCGTTCTGGATGAAGCTAGTCTTCGGTATAAGAACTCCATGACTTCTCTTCGTGTTGTCCTTGCTGCGATTCCCAATTCACAGAAGGTAATGAACATAATGGTGTTACTAACTATTTGAGAAGCCTTGCGAAAATTTTTAATCAATAGTGTAACAATCACTAGCTTGATCTATTTGCAAAATCTTGAGCAAGATTTGAATTTAGATGAAGGATCTATTGCTTGTTGAAAATATCTTGTTCTACACCTAATTCAAAACCTGAGCTTTTGAGGATACCTAGTTTTGACTTACAGGTAAAAGTATCTGAAACGGAAACCAGTTTAGGAACTTTTGAGAGTGAAGAAGAAATCGAAACGTTGGAGGAGCAAGCGTTGAGTCTCAGAAAGGTAAGCTTTTTGCAATATCTACATCACTTCTATCAGAATGCAGCTACATTGCTACAAGTTTTGGTATCGATTTCTGTAGATTACTAGATTCTAACGTAAATTAGCACTGCATACCTCATGGCTCATAACATTCAAAGATTGAGTAGGATATAGAAAATATGATTCACAGTTTTAAGTGTTGTTACAGTAGCTTAAGCGGTTCGAGTACCATGTCCATCTGGTCTGGTTTAAAGTGTTGAACGTTCGTGAATGCAGGAGATTGCAAACAAGAATGTTCATGTCAAAGAACTTATCGACGAATTTCGAGAACTGATAGCTGATATCTCCACATGGCAAAGCCCTTGTAGTATTTGAGTTTTGTTTTTTTACAATGGTGTGATCAGTTTAGGCAAGATTTTGTTCTTGAATTCCTCATTTGATGAGTGTTAGTTATATATCAAAAAAGGAACTGCGACTGACGGCTGTGCCGCAACCGTCAGCAGCAGTTTTTTGGACCTGGCATTTTTTAATCAACAGTCAGAAATTTCAGTTGTAGAAAACTGCGGTTTCTGCTGACAACTGCAGCAAGTAAATGAACAAGAACTTCCCGCCGCAGCTGCGAATGGCTGGCAAACAAACAGCTTAGTATATAAAAATATTTCAGACAAAATCTTCAAAACCTATCTGTTATTGCATCACACTTTTTTTTGTATTTGTTGATCTGTAAGTGAATTTGATTGTTTTTTGAGGGTCAATGTCCGAATCTTTTGAGATAAGTCATAAAACCAAGACCAGCTACTAATGCTGCACCAGCCGCAACTCCACTGTAAGCAGCAGCCCAAGAGTCTGTCTCTACATACTCTTCTGCTGATCCTGATCCTCTTCTTCTTCTTCCTTTCCCTTCTTTTGCATCATCCAAATGTAATCTCAGACTCTGCAATTTATATAATGATCTCAAAGATCTCATTTTTTAATCTTTGGTTCTTAATGTTCTTCATTTATATCTACTTTACCTTCCAGCCAATTGATTTCGCATGGTCTATGGCAGCTTGAAGGTCACTATCTGAAGCTAACAACACTTTATCGTGGTCTTCATCTTCGTACTGCAGATTATAACCATCATTCTAACTAGAGTTGGGATTTTGAACCGAACCAAACCCGCCAAACCGAATCAAACCAAAATTTTCGGTTTATGGTATAGGTTTGGTTATGAATTCAGTTCATATCGATAGTTTTTCTTTAAAAAGTTTGGTTTTTATGAAGTTGGACGATATACAAAATCGAACAATATACAAAATTTCAAACCGAACTAACCAAAAATATCTAAACTTTTAACCAAAACTAACCGAAAACTGAAAAGTTCGGTTCAATTCGACAGTTTTTTTTCAGAAACTGAACTACCCGAAAACTGAGCCGAACCAAATTTTATTTGGTTTAATTCAGCACAAATTTGGAGAAACCGGATTACCCGAAAACCGAACTATCCGACCCGAAAAACCGAAGTAGCAGTCCTAATTCTAACACTTCAGGGGCGATGTAAAAAAGAAATTGCATCATTGTCTTTTGGAAGAAGTTATTTACTAACCAAAATTTGGGGTAGGTTATCTGGATCGATATCAGTCCCTACTCTCTGAAGTATAGCTGTTATCACTTCTGTCAAAGTACGAGTGTCTGCAATTTAAAGAACCATATCCATGTGAGTACACACACACACAAGACTAAAACTGTTTGATGAACAAAGACAGATTTTGCTTACCGCTTATGAATCTGTGCATTCTATGGTTCTTGTCTTCGATCTTGAAAGAAAATGTATTTGCATAAGGGAAAGATTTCCCTGTCTCAGCTTCAGAAGCAACTTTCAAAGAGCTCTCACTGAAAATAATTGTTCCCCATGTTTCCAACCAAGTCAGCAAAACCAAAGCTCAATTTGAGAAGAAACAAGTTTAGTGTAAATGACCTTCTGGTGTCCTCGTCTTCCTCATTAGGAGATAACTCCATTGCTGAATCCCAAAACTTCTGCATCATTGTGTTTGTCCCCTCATTACCTATTCCCGCAGTAGTTCCAACCTGATCACATCAAAAATAACCACACAATTGTCTCTAGAAACAAGAGAACACAATTTACCGAAGTTTCAAGACACGAGAGACTTACTGTGGCGACAGCAGCGTGAGTTATATGGATTACATCGACAACTGCAACTACATCTCCTTCTGCAATCAGAAAACCATGTCGTTATTTACAAACGTTTTGCCTAGTTAGTCTTCATAAGACTTGCGATCCAAAATGTAACAGAATTTTTACCGTTATCTGTAACAGGAAGGTGTAAAAATTTTCCTTCGTGCATGATGTGTAGAGCTTCAACAATTGGTGTGTCAACTGTTGCAGATTCTGGATTCTCAGTCATAACCTGTGCATTCACGAATAAGAACAAATGATTAAACTCATCTGGAAATAGGAATCAAAGACGGTTTAAAACTTAATCCAAAACTTAAAACTGAAAACTTGAATAATACATGAGCATGAAAAGTAGAGTAATCTCCTAATCCTACCTGTTCCATTGTAGTCTCAGATGGCGGAAGATTTTCAGCCACAACCCGCATCAGTATATCCTTGGAACTAGATAAATGAATAACAAAACTCTTAGAAGTTAGTGATAAGGATTCACAAGGAAGACAAAAGAGTTCACTCACAGCATAATCTAGTTAGCAAGTTAGAGTCAAGAATGCATATGATTAAACAAAACTACTGAGCATCAGGCAGTTTAGTTGGGAATATGTGGTTTGGTTGAGTTGGTATACACTCGAATAAATCCAACTGTTCTAGTTTTCTATATGCTTCGTTTGAGAAAATATAGGTGGTTCTTATCAGCTAGCTAATATTATAGTATCTGAAAGGAAGCTTGGAGAACCACTTAAGCAGAGAAAGGGATGGATTGTTAGGCAAAACTTCCAATGCTTTCAGATAGGAGAACTCACGTAAATATCCCTCGAAGCTTGTCCTCGATCATCAAGACTGCACTGCTTGATTGAAATTCAACCATCTTCTTTGCTACACTCAACACTGTATCATCTGGTGAGACTTTTAAAACCCTGAACAAACACCAGTGTTAACTTAAAAACAACATAATCGATGGGTAGGAGAAAAATAACTCAAGAATGTTGTAGTAAGAGATTACCTACTTTGTATCATCTGGTATAATTGTTGATAAAGAAGGTCTAAACATCCGATCTCGTAGCGTTTCAATGAAAGTGTTGGGAACTACATGGAAAAAAAACCAACATGCTGACTGGACATTTAAAGTCTGATCAAATAAGAAGCCAAGAGAAAATGAGATTCGAGTAGGAAAGGTTCAGTTCCTCGCTCACCCACCTGAAGTATTTGTTCCCCAACTTCTTTCAACACCTTCAACAGCAGCAGCTATTGCTTTACCTTTCTCAGCTGCCCTCTCCATACGAGCAATTGCATCATACAGACACTTTGCTATATCTAATAAAGCAATAACTTGTCTGTTTTCAACAACAGGCAGATGTCTGAACTTACCTGTAGAGTTAAAATTAAGATACATAACCTCATCAACGATCCAAACGCCAGGATTAGAAAAACAAAACATCAGGTTTCTCTAACTTTAAAGCAAACACCACAAACCTATGACCATCTTCTGAAGAGCTTCAACAGCCAGTGTTTCCGAAAGAACGAACACAGGGTTCCTAGTCATAACCTTGGATACAGGTGTTTCCTCAACATTAATTTCCTGTGCAATCACTCTTATGGCAATGTCCTGAAAACCCCACAAAAATGATTCATATATCATGAAGTATAATGTATTAACTTTAATTAGTGAGATACCTTATCTGTAAGAATCCCACAAAGCATTTCATTAGAGTCAGTCAACAACAAGGCATCAAGTTTTCGAGAAGCCATCCTTTTACAAGCTTCATATATAGTTGTTGTTGCTGGCACTGTAAGGGCTTTCGATAGCCTTAAACGTTTAACAGTTCTCTCCCCTCCTGTTAAACCTCTGCGTCCAAACCAAAATGATGAATCCAAGTCACTATAGCTTCAGTGGAGCAAACCAACATTACCAAAGCCTAAGGAGCTAAACATTCTCGATTAAGATATTAGGGTTTATATATATATACAAGAATGAGACCGAGAAGATAGACTTACAACGGCGAACGTGAAACAGTAAGAGATCTCCGGCCAGTGTCGAGGCCTCGTTCGCCGATTTCCATTGATTTCTTCTTCCCGTGTAATGACGAAGTCGTTACAGATAAGCTCCGTCTTGATGACCCGTCTTGGCCAGCCATTTCTACTGTAGGATATAGAAGAAATCAAACATTTGGAATCGTCAACGCTTACGGAAATCGATTTGATTAGATTAGATTCTTAACAATCAATCAAGCAAAATAGAAAGAACAAACACTGAGAATCATACAAAGTCATTAAATCAAAGCTATTACCTGTCGAATTCGTCGAGTCAACAAACGGGATTGTGGGGTTGAAAAACTGAAGCTGGCGAAGTTGGGATTAGTTCCGTCGTCAATGATGATGCTCTTTCTCAATTGTTCGTGACGAGAGAGACGACGGACGATTCGTGAGTAAAAAATATTTACAGAGAATTCTCCCGGGAAAGTGATGGGAAAATGAAATAAATATTTGTGATTTTCTTCTCTTTTTTGGGCAAACTATATTTGATTTCTTATCTTTCGTTATTTACAAGTTTGTCCTCGAGATTTGTGAATTAGTGACGAGTGTCAGAGTTGTGCTACCCATTTTGAAGGGTGTTATCGTCATTATCTAATAATGGTCGTTATTACACACTTGTTGACATTTCCGATTTCATTATGAATGGTCAACAACCAGAATAATTGTTTGAGGCTCTACAAACGACGCCGTATTAGTAATTGGGTTTTCTGTAACTAGGCCTATTAAAGCCCAATGCTTATCTCGTTTAATTTTTTCAGCTGAATCTCTCGACCACTATTCTCTCTCATTTGCTCCTTCTTTGGTCTTCGAAATCCTTGAAGAATCCAAAATCTGGTCCATAGCAATGGCGACTTCAATAGCTCGATTATCTCGGAGAGGATTAACTTCCAACCTAATCCGTCGTTTCTTCGCTGCAGAAGCAGCAATCGCGACGAACACGGAGGCACCGAAGCCAAAATTGACGGTATCGCCATCGCCGGATCGTGTGAAGTGGGACTACAGGGGACAGAGACAGATCATTCCTTTGGGACAGTGGCTTCCGAAGGTAGCCGTTGATGCCTACGTGGCACCCAACGTTGTGTTGGCCGGTCAGGTCACAGTCTGGGACAGTTCGTCCGTCTGGAACGGTGCCGTTTTGCGCGGCGATCTCAACAAAATCACCGTCGGATTCTGCTCGAATGTTCAGGAACGGTGTGTTGTTCATGCCGCGTGGTCGTCCCCTACAGGTTATTGTTCATTCCGTGCTCGGAAAATTTGTCTTATGATTATCCAATTACTGGTATGGAATCAAGATAATGTTATGTAGAGATTTTAGGGTTAGTGTTCTCTTGAGTACATAATTTCTTGCTTGAATAATAGTTTCACTTGAGCTATTCTTGTCACTCTTTGGGTTTAGCTTCGTCGAGGCTGTATAATGTGATAGGAATGAAAGAATCTTACTGAAGATATGTGCTTGAGCTTAATATCTAGAGTTGAATAGAACAGCACACACGGTAGATACTACCACACATGATCGATCATCTTGTGTAGCAGTAGGAAGCTGTATAGCAGAAACAATGTCCAAGTAAGGGTTTTATGGCTTTTGAGATAATTCTGCAAGGATTTGGTTTATGGTTACTCATGACTAGAGCGGAATTCTATGATGATTTAAGTCAAATCACATGGATGTAAGCTTGTTTTTCTTTTTGCTCCAAGTTTGATTAGGCTCTGCAATGTGGAAATGCGTTTGGACTTCAGCATTTGGGCTATCGTTGTCACTCTTTGGGTTTAGCTTCGTTGAGGCTGTATATGTGATAGGAATGAAGAATCTTACTGACGATATGTGCTTTAGCTTAATATCGAGAGTTGAATAGAATAGCACACACGGTAGATACTACCACACATGATCGATCATCTTGTGTAGCAGTAGGAAGCTGTATAGCAGAAACAATGTCCAAGTAAGGGTTTTATGGCTTTTGAGATAATTCTGCAAGGATTTGGTTTATGGTTACTCATGACTAGAGCGGAATTCTATGATGATTTAAGTCAAATCACATGGATGTAAGCTTGTTTTTCTTTTTGCTCCAAGTTTGATTAGGCTCTGCAATGTGGAAATGCGTTTGGACTTCAGCATTTGGGCTAACGTTGTCACTCTTTGGGTTTAGCTTCGTTGAGGCTGTATATGTGATAGGAATGAAGAATCTTACTGACGATATGTGCTTTAGCTTAATATCGAGAGTTGAATAGAATAGCACACACGGTAGATACTACCATACATGATCGATCATCTTTGTGTAGCAGTAGGAAGCTGCCTAGCAGAAACAATGTCCAAGCAAGGATTTGGTTTTCTACTTTCTCGTGACTAGAACAGAACTCTATCATGATTAACTCAAATCACATGGATGTGAGCTTGTTTTTTTGCTCCAAGTTTGAGGCAAGAGAGACCAGTCTGATTTGATTATGTATTTAGACTTCAGCACACCGTGTAATCATTCAACATACCAACAGTATCTATTCAATCATGTGTCTGTCACCATAGGTCTACTTGTCAGGACTAGAGCATGTCTTGGTTGTGTATCACCATTACACACTAAAGTCTTTTACTCTTTTCTCAAGTTCTGGCCTTTGATATGATGCTTCAAAATTTGATTCCAGGTGACCGTCTTTTTTGAATTTTCAGGATTACCAGCAGAGACGTTGATCGACAGGTACGTGACAGTGGGTGCATACAGTCTTCTTAGATCATGTACCATCGAACCAGAGTGCATCATCGGGCAACACTCGATACTAATGGAAGGTTCTCTCGTCGAGACCCGCTCAATCCTAGAAGCTGGTTCGGTTGTGCCACCAGGAAGAAGGATCCCATCAGGTGAACTATGGGGAGGCAATCCAGCAAGATTCATAAGAACCTTAACCAACGAAGAAACCTTAGAGATCCCGAAACTCGCGGTAGCTATCAACCACTTAAGCGGAGATTACTTCTCTGAGTTCCTGCCTTACTCTACAGTCTACTTAGAGGTAGAGAAGTTCAAGAATTCCCTTGGAATCGCTGTTTAGAGTCTCCTAGAAGCTTCAATTTTTTCGGGTTTTTCTTCAAAGCTTCTCTTATGGGTTTCGTGTGCTTACCCCAATCGCATGAGGTCTCTCTGCATATTGCAATAAGTATCTGAAGAACATCAAAACATTCGAATGTTTAAACTGATTTTGGTTGGATGATGCCTGAGTGATAATGGCGAAAGTTCTGGTAACATTTATTGATAAGTTGTTATTGTATTATCATACCAAGCTGGAGTAGGTTCATTTATTTAAACCGGATTTGGAACCAACTTAAAACCGGCAAGATTGTGAAGTTAAATATGTAATCACAAAGAAACCAAACTGAAGCTAACAAGAACAAAAAAAAAAAACATGAAGTGGAGTCAAAAGACAATTGTAACTTGCACATTACGTTAACAAGAACACATCGCATTAGTCATTTCAACTCTAATGTACGAAAATTAAGTAACGTTAGACCTAGACGCAAGTTACACTTTAAAACACCATTTAATATTTGTCTGTAACTCTTCGGTTTGTTTTATTAAATCTTGTTTTCTAATCCTATAAATTCTAAGTTTCTATCAGTATCCTAAACCATCTAAGCATAAGAAAATGGGAAGCAAATCTTTTGTCTCAGTGATCTTAGTGGTATCCTTCTGTGCTACCATTTTTGTCATTCAAGGAGTAGCTCAACTGCAACCTCCCCCAACAATGATTCCTGGATTTTTTCCTCCCGGTTTACCCGTTGATTTAGTAAAATGTTGGTCATCTCTTTTTAATGTCGAAGGATGTGTGCTTGAAATCTCAAAATCAATTTTCTTCGAAAATTTTGAAAATGTTGAAGCCGCATGTTGCAAAGCGTTTTCAACTTTAGACGCAAACTGTTGGCCACAAATGTTTCCGTTAAACCCGTTCTTCCCACCTCTTCTCAAAGACAATTGCGATCGCATAGTTCCTATTTCATTACCTTCACACAAATGAAAATCTACACTTTTAGACTAATCATTCATCGTTTGCAAGCCTAGTATGTTTCTACTGCATATTTTTAAGTGCCTAATATAGTCAAGTTATTGATATGTTACTCTTCTACTTATTAAACACAATCTTATTTCATGATTATTGATATGTTACTCTTCTACTTATTAAACACAATCTTATTTCATGATCCTATAAATTCTAAGTTTATTCCGATGTCCATAATTAAACATCCAAGCATCTAAAGTCCAACCCAAAAAAGGAAAGATATCAAGTTAGTAAGAAAAGATGGGAAATCCACTAGCTCTGTGATCTTAGCCATAACCCTATGTGCTACTATTTCATTACTGAAGGAGTAAGTCAACTCCAAAAGCCACCGACGATTCTTGGATTTTTTACCCTTGATTTCCATGTTGATCGTCTCTCTTCAATGTCCAAGGATGTGTATTTGAAATCTTTAAATCAATTTTCTCATAAAATTTTCAAAATGTTGAAGCCATATGTTGCAAAGCATTTTCAACCTCACATACAAATTGTTGGCCTCAAAAAAAAAAAAAGTCGAATGGCTAATTATAAATCAAATTAGATTAAACCGGATTTGGTTTATTAGGTTACTCAAACATCATGTATTCCGGTCCTTTAGACGGTTTTCATACATAATTGATTTGTAATGGAAACTTATTCGGACATCATTTCCAAAACCAAAAGAAAATAAGAAACAACCCACAAAAATTGAGATAAGAAATCTTATCTTCAATATGTCACAATGTACTTGTTTTGGATGCAGACACAAAGTATCTTTGGTTTTGTTCATTATATCTTTAACGTTTTTATTTTTATTTTCTTCAAAAACAAAACGAAGAATCTTTTTTTCCAATCTCAACATTTGTTTCACTAAGGTGTTATTGGATCTTTATTTTACGATGCCTATTGATTCTTTTTCTAAAAGGAGTTATCAAAAAGCGACCAGTCTCGTTAGTGTGCATGTTGGATGGTAGTCTTTTATTGTATTTATCTAACTTTGAATCCGGTGGTCTATGTTATGCTGTAAAATGATCAATATTTTTGGCTAATAAATTTTTTTTTTTACTAGAAAAAAAATTCTACAATTTTTCATTGTATTGATCCAACTTTGAATTGGATGATATATATTATGTTGTAAGAAAATTCAACATTTTGGCTAATTATTTTTTTACTTGAAAAATTCCTACCGTCTTTCATTGTATTTATTCAACTTCAAATCCGGTGAGTTATGCTATACTGTAAAAAAATAATGTGTAAAATTATGTAATAAAATTATATAAATTAATAATTTCAAAATTATAATAATTTGTTAATTTAATAAAATATTTAATTATCATAAATTAATTAAACAAAACTTAGTTTAAGTAAAAACTGTATTAATTCACCGAGATATTCATTTATCGAATATTAATTTATAAAAATTATATTATGCCTATTAAACTTAGTTCTAAAGCACTCAATATAAATAAATAAAGAAAACAGTAATAATAGCTTTTAGAAGTTTTGTAGTCAGCAGGATGTGTTTTTAGTTCTAGATTAGATATACGTTCAACATTAAATCACCATGTGATTGTACAGTTTTAAATACAGTGAAACCTCATTCTAAATTTTCCACCCATATCTACTAAAGAATGCCAAGAAAAAAAACTACATAAATCTCTACTAAAGAAAACCCACATAATATAAAGTAATTAATTCATGTAACTTTCGAAATAAATAATATAAGTGCGGTAGACGAAGGAAAATTACTTTACTTCTTACCACAGTCAACTTTTGTTAATGGTAATTATCTAATTATCACGCTCTTTTGACCAAAACTTATGTTACACTGTTTATTAACGCCAACAACTTACGCCGTTAAGTTCGAGGTGGGCACAACTACAACGCAAGAATGATGTGGAAGAAGAAAAAAACAAGAGCCAACAATAACGGCCGTTACGTCATTATTATTACTGGCGTGTCTGCGTCAGTTCTTGGATTCGTTTCTCTGCTTAAAAGTATTTAATTTTGACAGATCCATCATTTATATCACTTGCCATAAAAAAGAGCGATGAAATCTCATATTGTAACAGAACTATGTTATATTTTATCAAACCGGATATCAAAAATTATGAGCATACCGGTTCTACTCATACCAATTGGAGTATTGATGATTTTTTGTCAACCGCCGGTGCTGATTTGATGAGCTTGAGTTTCATGTTTCTAGTAACAGAAAAATCACACAACTAGTTGTATGTTTACTATTTTATCAGTTATATTAAGGATTCTAATGGTAATCACGTATTTGCAGAATACTTTTAGTGTATCTATACGATTAAAATACAATATATAGGACAAATCTATTTGTGAAATAAATGTGATTTCTCGTTTATTTTTTAAAAATGTAAACAATTTTCTTTTGTTTTTTAAAACATGAATTACAAACAATATATATTGGTAGTTTAAAAGTGAGTTCAAAAAAAACGCTCACCATTTATAATCTAAGTTTTATAAAAAATAATCAAATAGCCAATTGTGATTTTACTATTTATCAAATATATTGGGAAAATCATATAGCTGATAAAATAGTAAAAAAATACAACTATAATGACTTAATATTTTTGACTAACATATTAAGTTATTAACTTCATTACACTGAAATATTAAGTTGCTAACTTCATCACTTGACTCTTCACCATTTTACACCATTTTAAGCAATTATGTTTGCCTTTCATAGCTGATAAAAGAGTAAAAATACAACTATAGTGACGGTTATTAACTTCATCACTTGACTTTCGCCATTTTACACCATTTTAAGCAATTTATTTTGCTTTTCATAGATTTCCGTAATTGTTTCTAACAATTTATTCTGTGAAATTATGTTTTATGAAATTGTAAGTGTAACGTTGCTCTCTGATTTATTTAAGTGATTTTATATATAACTACAACTGGATTATAATAGAAAAGGAAACGAAACGTATGAAAGATAGATAGATACTCTTTTCAAGTCGATAAAAGAGAAGAATCCAAGTCGGCAAAGTCCATGTGTAAGCCTCGATAATACCAAAATTTGTCCCACAGTGCGATCCATAGTTCCTGCATCACACGTGTGAGGTCTTACCTGGCGCCACGTCAGTATTCAATGCATGGGAAAATTGAGTTGAAAATGTTAATATTCTCTGTCGATTTACTTCCTCAGAAACTTTACCATAAAAATTGGATGTAAATTTATCTAATAACTTATATATACGAGAATGGGCTTGTTAACAAAGTTATTTGGTTATATAACATGCTAAATTGGTATATTTAGTTGTGCATGACCCCCTTATATTTCAAAGTAACCACTTCAATGATCCCTCTACGTTTGAGTGTGCATGTCTTTCTTTTAATCAGAGGTATTCTAAATATATAGACCGGGTTCAGACTAATCTTCTAGAAAAAATGCAATTTAGGATAGAACTTTTCGGGTATTGAAATAGACAACTAAAATGAATAGGTCCATATCCATATGTATGTCCAATAAAACCGTGTTTTAATTTCGCATAGTAGATGAATCGAATTTGAAACGTATTAATTAATGTACCAAATCCCTTTATTTATCACTTGACCACAAGGGACCGAGTATGCATGTCATCTTCCTGAAAAACATATTTGATTTAAACTTTTACCAAGATAACCAATTGACAGTAATTGCTTACTTTTATGTAAAGTTCATTTAAGTGGCTCATTTATACTTAGCCTAACTTAAGCTAACTACTTAATTAGACTAAGCTATCAAGTCTTTGCCCCAGAAGAAAAGAACAAAAAGACTAAGTTATCAAGCATTTAACTTCATCACTTGACGTTTTCAACCAATTTTACAACCATTTTAAGCAATTATGTGTTGCCTTTCATAGCTGATAAAAGAGTAACAAATACAACTTATAGTCGACGGTTATTAACTTCAATCACTTGACTTTCGCCATTTTACACCATTTTAAGCAATATATTTTGCTTTTCATAGATTTCCGTAATTGTTTCTAACAATTTATTCTGTGAAATTATGTTTTATGAAATTGTAAGTGTAACGTTGCTCTCTGATTTATTTAAGTGATTTTATATATAACTATAACTGGATTATAAATAGAAAAGGAAACGAAACGTATGAAAGATAGATACTCTTTTCAAGTCGATAAAAGAGAAGAATCCAAGTCGGCAAAGTCCATGTGTAAGCCTCGATAATACCAAAATTTGTCCCACAGTGCGATCCATAGTTCCTGCATCACACGTGTGAGGTCTTACCTGGCGCCACGTCAGTATTCAATGCATGGGAAAATTGAGTTGAAAATGTTAAATATTCTCTGTCGATTTACTTCCTCAGAAACTTTACCATAAAAATTGGATGTAAATTGTATCTAATAACGAGAATGAGCTTGTTAACAAAGTTATTTGGTTATATAACATGCTAAATTGGTATATTTAGTTGTGGATGACCCCCTTATATTTCAAAGTAACCACTTCAATGATCCCTCTACGTTTGAGTGTGCATGTCTTTCTTTTAATCAGAGGTATTCCAAATATATAGAAGGGTTCAGACTAATCTTCTAGAGAAAATGTAATTCATGGATAGATTTTTTCGGATATTTAAATAGACCGAAAATAATAGGTCCATATCCATATGTATGTCCAATAAAATGTGTTTTAATCTTGCATAGTAGATGAATCGAATTTGAAACGTATTAATTAATGTACCAAATCCCTTTATTTATCACTTGACCACAAGCTTCTGGACCGAGTATGTATGTCATCTTCCTCAAAAACATATTTGATTTAAACTTTTACCAAGATAACCAATTAACAGTAATTGCTTACTTTTATGTAAAGTTCATTTAAGTGGCTCATTTATACTTGGCCTAACTTAAGCTAACTACTTAATTAGACTAAGCTATCAAGTCTTTGCCCCAGAAGAAAAGAACAAAAAGACTAAGTTATCAAGCATTTAATTTCTCTTCGTTTTCAACCAATAATACAACCATTGTCTTATTGTTTTAAAAAGGAGAAAAGTAACATATAAACTTTTAGTCGAGGTAATAAATCAATCCTGTTCAATCACTATCTGGGGGAGGAGAGCAATTTGCATTATAAATGAGGTAAGAAATCAATTTGACAACATACAATTGTAGATCAATTTATATTGTGAAAAAAAAATCTAATTTCAAAAAATACAAGTATAAATTAACTTATATATGCAACATATTTTTTAGACGAGTTTGGATTTCAACTATTTACTAAAAAAAAAGATAAATAGAATTATTAGTTTCGTAACACTATACCTCATCTATATAGATTAACCATATTCAACAATAACAAGACACTAACTCACGGTGGTTAATTCAAAGGTTTACTAAGTATTTTCATAATGGTTTTACTACTTTAGTCATAATAGTCATCATATATACGTCGAAATGACAAGAATATTCATATTTTTAAACAGTGTGGTGATTAATTATGTTTTAAATAATCATTATGTATGTATTATATATATGTGCATGTGATGTATGAATTAACGGTAAATATGTGCCATTATGTCACCATTGGTCTCCCTTTTGTAGATTGATTTTAAAATAGAAGCTCATTGGCATTTTAGGTTTAGCATGAACGGCCATAGGTATTAGTTGTTATCATGAATGCCGTGTTTGTTCACTTTACAATGAACATCTCATGTTGATAACATGCATTTTTGTTTTTATCATACAACATGCATGCATTTTATCACATTACTCAATTGTGTGTATATAAAAGATTAATTATAAATACTCGAGATTAAAGAAGTGCTCTGGAAATATTTATGATTAAAAATATTTTGATCCATATTGCATGTTTAGAAAACAATTATAACTAAAAATATTGAAATTTGCAAGATATATTTAAATTTTTAAAAAATTCCTAATGATATTTATATGTCAACCAAGATTAAAAATGGAATACTTGTAAAAGAAACAATTTTGAAATTAATTTGGTTTCCACAATTGTAATGTTCGATTTAAATATATTTCTAAAATGTACAAACATAGTTATATAAATTCTGATTTGGACAACTAAATTTTAGGATCCAATTTTATTGACAAAAATGCATATAAAAATATACAACCATTTTTCTGAGAAAGAATATACAACCATATTTACATAAAAGATATAAACAATTAACTAAACATACTGTATTAATTAAAAATTTAAGATATACAAAATTTTGTAAAACGTAAGTAGGCAATCCATTAACTGTCAATATCGAGGGTTAGAATTGCGTTTTGACAGTTTATAGAGAAACACATTTTGCGTGAATATTAGGTAATATTTTGACTGAAAACCAACTGAATTAAATATTAAATTACATACTAATATAATATTCAATTAACTCCAAACTGGTTCACGTATAAGTCATGTTTAAAAGGGAATAAAACAAAAATAATTTACATTTCTTTTCAGATCTTGAGGTCCACAGTTCCACCTTTGTTACCAACACCCCAAGTGGTCTCTAGAGAGAGAGAGTGAGAGAGAGATTTATAAACTTCTCCTTGGGCATTACATTTTTTGTGAACATAGAAACACTCAAAACTTAAGAAAAGAAAATGGGAGAGGTTCAAGATAATCCCAAACTCTTATATCATATTTTCAAATCTCAATAATAATAATAATAGTTTTATTCTAATTAAAGACTTTAAATATTTTTCTTTGGTTCCAGGAAGAGAAGAAACCAGAAGCAGCAGAGGAGAAGAAAATGGAGGAGAAGAAACCAGAAGGAGAAGGAAATAAAGTGGAGGCTGATGAGAAAAAAGGAGAAGATTCTGAGAAGAAAGCTCAAGAAGGAGAGTCTGCTAAAGATTCCAAAGAAGATTCTCCTCCGGCCGCGCCGGATGCTCCAGCACCACCTCCTCCGCCGCAAGAGATTGTCCTTAAGGTTTACATGCACTGTGAAGGCTGTGCTAGAAAAGTCCGCCGTTGTCTCAAAGGCTTCCAAGGTATGTATAAATGTAAAAAATACATTTATTTATATGATTTTTGCATTTTCACCTACATAGAACTTAAAAATATATATATATATATATATTTTTTTTTTTGAAAAAAATTATAATACATTTTGTTTATTTTTTTGTAGTATACAAAATCCAAACGTTTTCAGTTTGATTTTACAACACAAAAATTTGTTTGAGATGATTAATGTTGTGGTTCATTAAAAAAAATACAAAAAATGCCGTTTTATTTTTCTTTTCCAGCAAATTACACAGCAAATTAAGCATCGAATAAAGTCAATTACTGTAACTATATATTGTTTCTGTCAACTACAGTTTTTTGGTTAATTTCGTGATAAGTATAGTTAATATTCGTTAAAAAAAAATTTGTGTGTAGGACCATATAAAGTTTGGGTTATCCTTTTTAATATTAATATTATATATAAATAAAAGAAAAATCAAACTAGAACATTCTGTTTTTGGTAAACATGGTAATATAAAAATATGAACTGAATCTTGGATTTTTGGTTTGATTTACTTAGGAGTGGAAGATGTGATGACTGATTGCAAAACGGGGAAAGTGGTGGTGAAGGGAGAGAAAGCTGATCCATTGAAAGTATTAGCCAGAGTTCAAATGAAGACCCACCGTCAAGTGGTGCTTGTTTCTCCAATTCCTCCACCGTCTCCACCGCCGGAGAAGAAAGCAGAGGAGGAGAAACCCAAAGTGGAAGAGAAGAAAGTGGAGGTAACTTTCTTTATTGTAACTTTTTTTGTTTAATAATTCTGATATACAAAAAAAAGCGAAAGTAATTTTGTGGGTTACTTTTTTACTTTATTGTAACAATGAAATGAATATTCATTTGTTTTTCTATTATTATTAGGGTAACTTTAAAATAATAATTATTCAGTTAAAATTGGAATATTCTCTCTTTTCAGTGAATCACATGGGGGGTGTACTTGGTAGGGTTGGTATATTTTTATTTGATGGTTTAATAATATAAACTAGGGTTTTATTTATCTTTATATATATAGAATATGGGTTAAGTAGTTCTTTTATTTAAATTTCTGGATAAACTTTTTTTTTTTTGTATCAGCCACCCGTAGTGGTAACGGTGGTCCTCAAGGTTCACATGCACTGCGAAGCTTGTGCGACTGAGATCAAGAAACGGATCATGAGAATGAAAGGTTGGTTTTCTCTAGTCTATCCAATTTATTATCGGTAGATAAAACGTTTCAATATCTTGCATAATCAGCCACTTGTCACCAACTTTATATTATCTTTCGTTAGTTCTTTAGTCGTATCAAATTTGGTCCATACAATTTCAAAAATAAGATGATATTGCTTCGACTTTATAACACATACACACATCTCTATTATTTATTTATTTATAGACAGTCTTACTTTTTGAAAGCATATGTAACGTTATTGTATATTTGTTTAAATTATATGTAGTGGGGTCAAAATGTATTTTAGCCCTTCACTTTTGTAGTACAATTATTAATCATTTTTGTTTGAACAAATAACTTTTAGGAGTGGAATCTGCTGAATCTGATTTGAAGGGTTCTCAAGTGACGGTTAAAGGAGTATTTGAACCGCAAAAGCTCGTAGAATATGTTTACAAGCGGACTGGGAAACACGCTGCGATTATGAAAATTGACCCACCGCCTCCACCGCCACCAGAGGAAGCGGCTGCGGCTGCCGAAGCAGAGAAGAAGGAAGAAGGAAAAGGAGAATCCAAAGGCGAGGAAGGGAAGGACGAAAAAGGAAAAGCGGATGAAGAAAAGAAAGAAGGTGATGGCGGCAAAGGGGAAGGCGCAGCGGCAGAAAATGGTGGAGGTGGTGAAAACGGTGGCGCGGAAGAGGGAAAAGTTGTGGAGGTGAGGAATATAGATAATCCCTATTACTACTATTTTTACCCACCGCCGCGTGTGGCGGTTCCGCCTATGGAAATGCCGCCTCATCCATATCCGCCGCATGCCTATCCGTCTCATCCATATCCGCTGAATGCCTATCCGTCTCATGTATACCCGCCTAGTGCATATCCGCCTCAAGTATTCAGCGATGAGAATCCGAACGCATGTTCTGTAATGTAACAAATAAAACCGCAAACGCTAAAATGGTATATGTGGAATATTTTGGACAATTTTGATTTTAGTGGATACATGCTGGCATGCTGCCTTTGCTGTCTCTCTTTGCATGTGGTTTCCTTTTAACTGTGTCTGTGCAGCTCTTTTTATTTTTAAGTGTAAATTACATTAAAAAGAACTCGTCAATTACGGGTTATTTTTAGTGGCTATAAACAATAAAATAAATAAATTAGAATAGTATTATTACAAATTTGTTTTAATATGTAGCACATAAAAATTCTTTAAAATCAATTGTCATATAAAATGGATATATTTGGATATAAACAGTATAAAACACTTAAATTTCTTCTTCTTTTATTTTAGTTTTCGTCAGAGTTTCGATTCCTCTGAATAAATGTTGTCAAAATACCGCTCATTTCATGAATATTTCATTTGAACATATATAATCGTTAATAGACATAAATATTCACTACAAGAAACAAGTTGTGTTACATCATTTATTTAGCATCACAAAATCAAATGATGCTTTTTTAAAATCATTTGTTAATAAGTGACACAATACTTATGATTAATATCAATTATGATAAGTGACGCTTGTTTAACATCAGTTTATTAAAATTGATACAAATTCCTATTAATTTGTATCACTTATAAGATATTGATATTAATTTGTATCACTTATAAGATATTGATACGAAATATAAATTTACATCAATTATAAGAACGATGTATTTATTATTTGTTGTTAATATCATTTCATAAAGTGATACTAATATTACATCAACAAATAAACGATGTTAAATCGATTTGATTTTTTTTTCTTCGATTTTTTTCTCATTCTCGTTGTTTGGAGTTTCGAATTCTCTGAATACATGCTATCAAAACATTGTTCACTAACGACTATAAATAGTTTATTTCGATATGATCTTTAGTAAATAAACATTTAAAGATATTCTTTATCTTTTTTTTCTCATTCTCGTTGCTTGAAGTTTTGAATTTTTTTGAATAAATGTTATCAAAATATTGTTTACTAACGACTATAAATAATTTATTTAGACATAATCATTAGTAAACAGATATTTAAAACACACACATTCATTAATGGATACAATCAATATTTATTTGTAATCAAAATGAACAATATTGAACATATTTATATAGACTTAAACATTCTATTTGACAGCTCCACTAACTATACTTAATCGTGATGCATGTATTCAATATCAATAGCTTTGACCATTTAGGCATTCACCAAAAAGAAGCAATCGCGTTAACTTGTGAAAGAACAGTAGAGTTCATATTGATAGTCCCTTATTCATAGATGTTATAAATAACCTTAATAGTGTTACCTAGTATAAACCCATTTTTACACTTCTCACCATAAAAAGAAGAACATTGTTCAGAGTTTATTGGTGAATTATTAATATTTAGGTGAAACACTATTTTCTTACCTCTATAAAAAAATAGGTTGGCCCATTTATTGCAAATAAAGCTATTGATCATGCTGCCTTATCATAAACTTGTCATGGGTGTTGTGTTTGTCAATTGTGTTATGATTAATTTTTATTTTTTCCTAAAAGTTTATGATTATTTCTTATGAAATAAATTTCTATCAATCATGTCTTGTTAGAAATTAAAAGGTAGCCCGTAGTATCAATCAATCATATAGAATAAAATTAAGCAAGAATCCTATGTTTTAAATACAAATTGCTTTGGTTACCACGGCAAACCATCGCATTTTTTAAAAGAAATTCAAGAGCTTTTGGTAAGGTGGTTTCCATTGTTGGTGAAAGTCCTTATGTTAATCCAGACCAGATATCGATTTCCTATGAAAATGTTATCCACATATTTATAACTTTTTAATGGAAACGAAATCTCTCTAAAAACTTTTCACCAGCCTGCAGTCCTCGAAACTGAAAATTGGAGATTAGTTCGGTAGAAAGATGAAGAGGAGAAAGAAGTCGATGAAATGATCGAGGACCCGCAAGACTATCTTGACCATAATGTTTTCCTTAATCACACTTATATTTTTATATATCAAGTCGATGCATCATGGATTGATCTTGGTTCTAATAGTGTTTTTAGATGGTGGTATAAAAAAATTTATGAGACGTGAGGTCAACGGAATGCAATGATATTGTACAAGCTTCTCAACTATTCATGTCGAGTTAAATGGTTTTTTCTAGGCGGTCTCATGCCTCCACAAGAAAAAATGTTTGAGAGTATACTTTGAAACAAATAATTTTTCTTTGGTGAAAATGTTTGATGACTCCGATGATTGGACAATTTCTCATCAGAATCAAACGTTTTATATTTCTTAACTTTCGCCATATTCCTCGTATTCGGAACTTTCAAATTGACTATTTAGCCCAAAAAAAAACATGACTTCGAAGAATATTATTTATTCATATAAGCTAAACTGTCTCAACTGGAATTTTTTTTTTAAGAACTCATTTCAACGGATTTAACTTGGTTTAGCTCAAAATAGATCGACGTAAAAAAAAACTACCAGAATTTTTACATAAATTTATGGATCTATGATTAATCGGTGTAGGGGGATTATACACTGATTTTAAAGTTAGGATTAACAATCCGTAAGTCTCACCGCCGACAGGATACTAGGAAGTATATTTATTTCATGACATAGTTTGTGTTACTTCCATTAAACACATACAAAATCCTTAAGCTCTCAGTTCGCCACGCATCAATAACACGTGCAAACAGCTCGTGACGTCTTCGCATGGTAAGCAAAAGAACAAAGAACATTCTATTCCAGCGAATTTAGTAGACTCCAGAAATCCCACTCGCCGGCGCAGCGCGTGACGCGTGAGGTATATAATACAACAGCGAGCCGTGAAGCGACGGTGTTAATAAGAGGACCCCCACGTGATGGGTCCGTGCCATCTCTGAAGACGGTACAGTTTTATGAATGAGCCCACGTGACCGCCACCACTTCCTCTAAACCTGTGCTTTCGTAGTCCAACTTTTGTCGCGTCTTTTATTGGACGCACCGTTTTACATTCTTATTAATAAAATATATACTCGATTCCTCTTCGAAACAAACAAACATTAAAGAAAGAAAAAAAGGACGTTACTCTTTACTTTATAGTTAACTTTAATAGAAAAAGAAGAGTAAATTTTCTCAGTTTATTGACAAAAAAAAATTATTCAGTTTTTTTTCTTCCTAAGAATAAAGTATAAGTAAATTATTCCTTTTGAACAAAAAGTAAATTATTCCTAAGCTATGAATGGTAACAATAAAAACATTTTTTAAATTATTTTAAATTACTAAACACATATTTTTTGTAATTGACATTTAAAAATTATATTTTTAGTATTCACAGAAATAAATGAAAGATAAATATCGATTTCTTGTTTTTTAGTATTCACAGTTGTATTTAACATAGATTTAGTTTGGTTATTTGTTTATAAAAAGTTCTCGTAAAATAAACCAGCCATTTTAATTTTTTTTTTTTGTTTCTGGCCTTATAAATGTCAGGACTGGTTCTGCTTAAATGATACTACATTTTTTTTTTGTCAACTAAATGATACTACATTTTAAAAATGTTTTCTCGGCATATTTGAATACAATGTCACTATTTGAATCTTACTCTCCTAGCAAATTATTAGAAAGAAAAACAGTATATACTATATACTTATACAAAATTGCGGTATAAAGTTATCATTCAATGATGACCCACCAAGAAAAAGTTATTGTCCAATGTCGGTAGATATCAAATTCATCCTTTTCTTTTTCTAAAGGAGTATATACTTTGTATAAGTTGTTGGCGGTAACATAAAAAATATACTGGTCAGTGTAAAAATAATACATAAAATTAAATCATTTTAGCTAACAAAACCAGTGGTATTAATGTGTGAATAAAAGATGATTAAGTATGGACTCGTTTTTCCTTTCCTTATTATGGGTCCGATTGGTAAACAAAAACGGAATGGTAAGATTAGCGGTAAGCGGAAGTGATAAGCGGTTAGGGAATAGTACAAAGCGGTAAGAACAAGCGGTTGGAAAAAGCGGTATGAAAAAACTGAGAGAAAAAATTTAATATTATTTTTGCTAACGCTTTAATGATTGGCGACCATCAAAGCGGTAAACTCCTTACCGCAGCGGTAAAGAGTTACCAATCACACCCTATATGTAATGGTACGTTTTGCAAAACTTAATTTTAATTACAAGTATAATCTTTTATTTTTGGGAACTTATTTTTTCATGTTTTTAGTAACAATCGTTAGTGCTTTATTAATTTCTTTCTTAATAGTTTTTAGTTTATTTATAAATAAAATTGCTTTAGTTTTTTTTTTTTTTGATAATCCAGGGATAAATCCCAGACCAAACAGTCTAGACTAATCCCCTGGGTCCAGTCAGGCTGCAGGCCAGCTTCACATGGAAGGATTTTTCCTGGGCTTTTAGCCCAGTATCCGCGTTAGGTGTCCAGAAGAGACAAGGTAGTTTCCGCAAGAGGGGAATCGAACCCGGATGGTGGTTGCCACCACAAGCCCGTCCTTCCACTTGGACTACCTCATCCACACAAATTGCTTTAGTTGTGAAATGAATTTGTTAAAATTGCATCCTACAACCATTTTATTTTTACGTATTGTAAATACTAGAAGAGGATTTTTTTTTTTTTTTACTAGAAGAGGATTTGTTTGTAACATCTATTATTTTTGTTGGTATTTTTCTTCTTTCTGTTAACCTTCGGGAAAATACCATCAACTATTACCCTTGTTACAAAAAAAAAAATACCATCTAACTATGTCGACATCATGTTGACACGCAGAGACACACGTAGATCAACGTTACGGACTTAGATGTTTCAAGTTACGTGTTGTTTTGCAAAAAAAAAAAAAGTTACGTGTTGTTTGCATGCATGTACGCATATAACACATATACGTGTACGTATAAACGTAGAGAATTAGTTTTTTTTTTAACAAAAAATACATGAAGTAGTTTGCATAGACACAAAACACAAAAGTTGCATTTTTATAAAAAGAACAACGTTAACGTTGTCATAAATACATATTGAGACACTTGACCCGATTTCATTAAATTAATTTAGGTTTGATTGCGACCGAAACGTGACTGTGTTCTCGACCAATTAACTCAATCTCTGAAAGTGTTGGGACCATCAATATATTTTGATTCACCTGAATTTCATAAAACTCTAAAAACTAGTTATAATGAGCGATTCAACACGTAACAAAAAAGAGCGACTCAACTCATGAATCATAGTGAAAGTTTTAATCCAAAATATGTGATGTTGTAGAATATATATAAGGTTTCAGCCATAGATGATAGATATGTAATTATATAGAACCACTATTGGATTGGAGATCATAGGATTTCTTAATTCTGAACTAGTTGTGTCGGCGTTGATGTCGGCGACACGGAGGTTGAAAATGATTCTGAACTAGTTGTGTCGGCGTCCATGTCGGCGACACGGAGGCTGAAAATGATTCTGAACTAGTTGTGTTGGCGTTCATGTCGGCGACACGGAGAAAAGCTGTCTAAAAGCTGTCATCCATCTTTATGACCGTTGGGCCTCTTCTTATTCCTATTATGAGCTGTCTTTTGTCTTATTCTACTTATTCTTTGTTTATTCCATTGGTTGCCCTAATAGCTAGTGTATTTAAACTCTTGTAAAGCTATTTTATGAAGATATTGGGATTTATTCTTCCCAAGAACCGCTTTCTCTCTTCATCTCTCAATTCTCTCTCTCTCTCTCGGGTGTAAGAACCCTAATCGGGTCTGGACATCTCTCTGTTAATTCTCTCTGCTTAATCTCATTATTCTAACATGGTATCAGAGCTATAAGCTCCTATACCTACTCTACTTCCGCAATCTCTGATTCTAAAGTCTCAATTCTCTGTTCTTGAGAGTTTCAGTCCTTAAGGCAATCTTCTTTGGTTCTTTACTCCTGCGTGGGTTCTATTAGGTTTGAGAAACCTTTTGTTGCAAATATCTCAGCTTGAAACTCCCTCCTAGCTATAAATCAGACTTAGCAATGGAGAACTCAAGTGAAGTAATTTCTGTGATTCTTAGAGGTCCCAACTACATAGTGTGGGCAAGGATTGTGAAGTCAGCTCTGAGAGGGCGTGGACTATGGAAATATGTATTAGGCAGTGAAGCATCATCTCAACAAGCTCAAGGAGAAGCTGGTATGAAGATGGATGCAGCTGATGAAGAAGCATGGACACAAGGAGACCAAAGAGTGTTGTCCATACTTCAAAGCTCACTTGACCAGGAGCTGTTGGAAGCATATTCTTATTGTACAACCTCCAAGGAGCTGTGGAAAACTCTTGAGAAGGTTTATGGCAACACAACTAATCTGAGCAGGGTCTTTGAAGTTAAACAGGCCATCAACAATCTCCAACAAAAAGATAGAGAGTTCAAAGCTCATTTTGGGCAGTTCATGTCTTTATGGGCAGAGTTGGAGATGTTAAGACCTTCAAGCATTGATCCCCTGGTGTTAAATGAAAGGAGGGAGCAGGATAGAGTGTTTGCACTTCTGCTCACCTTAGATTCATCATACAATGACCTAATCAAACACATTCTAAGGGCAGACACATTACCTTCTTTGGATGAGGTATGTGGGCGGATTCAAAGAGAACAAGGATCATGTGGGCTGTTCAGTAGGAAAACTGAGCTTGGAACTGCAAATAAAGGGGCTTATGAACCTGAGGAGGGACAGAGATATGGCAATGATAGAAGAGGAGTCTTGATGTGTGTGTATTGCAAGCAGAGTGGACACCTAAAGGAGAAATGCTGGCGCTTATATCCACACCTCAGACCATCCTCTCACTGCCGGTCCCAGGTGGTATCATACCCAATGCAGCCTTGTGATGTTGGAAGAACAATGGTGGCTCATCATGTTCCTGATCAGTGTGATATGGTAAGAAAATCAGACCTTGAGGCTCTCATTCAAGCCATCAAGGAAAACTCTGGTATGACTTTTGGAACCTCACTCTTTGCATCAAATAAAATCAAACCATTGATAATTGATTCAGGTGCATCCCATCATATGATCAGTGACTCTAAGTTGATAGAAAACATTCAACCTGCTCTTGGTAATGTTGTGATTGCAAATGGTGATAAGATTCCAATTCAAGGCATAGGAAATCTTAAGTTGTTTAGTAAGGAATCAAAAGCCTTCTATATGCCTAGTTTTACATCAAACCTGTTATCTGTGAAAAGAGTTGCTACTGATCTTAATTGCAATGTTATTTTCAGTCCTAATGATGTTGTGTTTCAGGATATTAAGACAAGCAAGTTGCTTGGAAAAGGTGTGACAAAGGATGAGTTGTATATGATTGAGGATACTAATCCATCCTCCTCTGATTTTTCTACTGCCCTTTCTACTGTCATGAGTGTTGATGATTCTATTTGGCATGCTAGACTAGGACATCCACACTCTAGGGCATTAGGTCTCTTATTACCTTCTGTTTCATTTAAAAATGATGATTGTGAGGCTTGCATTCTTGGGAAACATTGCAAATCTGTTTTTCCAAGTTCTAAAACTGTTTATGAAAGTTGTTTTGACCTTGTTCATTCTGATGTGTGGACTGCTCCTTGTGTGTCTAGAGAGAATCATAAGTACTTTGTCACTTTCATTGATGAAAAATCTAAGTATACTTGGATAACTTTGATGCAAACTAAGGATAGAGTGTTAGAAGCTTTTATGAACTTCCAAAGTCATGTTACTAACCATTTCAATGCTAAGATCAAAATTTTTAGATCAGATAATGGTGGTGAGTATACAAGCAATGCTTTCAAACAACACTTGTCCAAACATGGGATTCTTCATCAAACAAGCTGTCCTTATACTCCACAACAAAATGGAGTGGCTGAGAGAAAGAATAGACACTTAATGGAAGTGGCAAGGTCCATGATGTTCTACAAGAATGTTCCTAAGAAGTTTTGGGGAGATGCAGTCATGACTGCATGCTACTTGATCAATAGAACTCCCACAAGAGTTCTTAATGATCAATCTCCATTTCAGGTATTAAACAAAACCAATCCAATACTTGATCACTTACGTGTGTTTGGGTGTATTTGCTTTGTGTTAATACCAGGTGAACAAAGGGATAAGTTGGATGCAAAGAGCACCAAAGCCATGTTCATTGGATATTCCACAACACAAAGAGGGTACAAGTGTTATGTGCCTGAAACAAGGAAGGTTTTGATCTCAAGAGATGTGAAATTTATGGAGACAAGAAGTTTCTATGATGAGAAGAATTGGGAAAGCTTGAGGGATCTTCCCACTTCTCAATCAGACCGAGCTACTAACCTAAGGATGATCATGGAAGGCCTTGGTATTAATCTGCCTCAGAAACCGGCCAAAGAAAGTGATGCTCCTTCAGTCTCTGATTTACCTTCAGAAGCTCCACAACAACTCCATCCTGATCATGAGGGGGACACTCGAGAATCAGAACAAGAACCACAAGAATCTGATTCAAGTACACATGATCAAGCTGGTGTTGAGGAGCATGAGGAACATGAGATAGAAACTGAGGAGTTGGATCATCGAAATGGAGAGACTGAACAACCGGTTATGAATGAGCAGCCAGTTCAAGTGTTAAGGAGAAGCACAAGAGAGAAGCCTGAACCATCCAAATGGAAGAAGGATTTCATTTATTTCAACAGCAATGCAGTAGCTCATCCAAATCAAGCAGTGTGCACTTTAGCTCATGTACCTTTGGAACATCAAGTGTTCATTGGGAAGTTGGATCAAGAACATGTACCAACAACTTATGAAGAAGCTAAGGGAGATGAGAGGTGGATGCAAGCTGTGAATGAAGAAACCAAAGCAATGGAAAACAATGAGACTTGGTATGAAGCTGAACTTCCTAGAGGGAAGAAGGCAGTGACTTCTAAATGGGTTTTCACCATCAAGTATAAAAGTAATGGAGAAGTTGAGAGATACAAAGCAAGGTTGGTTGCAAGAGGCTTCACTCAAACCTATGGAAAGGATTACTTGGATACCTTTGCACCAGTAGCTAAGCTTCACACAGTTAGGATCATCTTGTCTTTAGCAACAAATCTTGATTGGGAACTTTGGCAAATGGATGTCAAGAATGCATTCCTTCAAGGGGAGCTTGAAGATGAGGTATACATGACACCACCTTCTGGTCTTGAAAGCATTGTGAAACCAGGGAAGGTGTTAAGACTCAAGAAGGCTATCTATGGATTAAAGCAATCACCTAGAGCTTGGTATCATAAACTGAGCTCAACACTTATGCAAAGAGGATTCAAGAGATCTGAAGGAGATCACACCCTGTTCACTCTTCAAGATCAGGAAGGTATCATTGTCATCCTTGTTTATGTTGATGACATTATCATATCAGGGAGCAACAAGGCAGGTATACAAGACACTAAGGCTTATCTCAAATCTGTTTTTGATATTAAAGACCTTGGTGCTCTAAAGTACTTCCTTGGGATAGAAGTTTGTCGATCTAATGATGGACTCTTCTTATCTCAAAGGAAGTACACACTTGATTTGTTATCTGAAGCAGGAAAGATAGGAGCAAAACCGGCTAAGACACCTCTTGAGGAAGGCTACAAAGTTATAAGAGAGGGGGAGCTTGAGGATAGACCATTTGAGGACATTACTCAGTATAGAAGGATGGTTGGTAAGCTCATTTACTTAACCATAACTAGACCTGATTTGTGTTATGCAGTGAATCAAGTAAGCCAACATATGCAAGCACCAAAGATGCATCATTGGAACATGGTTGAAAGGATACTTAGATACTTAAGTGGTGCTCCTGGTCAAGGCATTTGGATGGGTTGCAATCAAAGCACAGAGATAGTTGGGTATTGTGATGCTGATTGGGCAGGAGATAGAGTGGACAGGAGGTCTACTACTGGATATTGCACATTCATTGGAGGAAACCTTGTTACTTGGAAGAGCAAGAAGCAGAAGATAGTGTCATGTTCAAGTGCTGAAGCTGAATACAGAGCAATGAGGAAGCTAGCAACAGAATTGGCGTGGATCAAAGGTCTTCTTGTGGATTTGGGGATCGAGACTTCAAAGCCAATCACTATGCATTGTGATAACCAAGCAGCCATTCACATTGCTTCAAACTCAGTCTTCCATGAAAGGACCAAGCATATAGAAGTGGATTGTCACAAAGTAAGGCAGATGATAGAGCAAGGAGTTGTGTTGCCTTGCTTTACAAGAAGTGAAGAACAGCTTGCCGATGTCTTCACAAAGGCTGCTAGCTTGAAGGTGTGTGAGTCTATTCACACTAAGCTTGGACTCAAGGAGCTTCCTGAATCCCCTAAGGCCATGGGATCTACACTCTTTTTCCCTTCATGAAGTTTTATCCCATGAGGTTTTCTTCATGAAGGTTTTTAATGAGGTGGATCTCCATTGACATTCCAAGCTTGAGTCAATCCTTGACTTCAAGCTTGAGGGGGAGTATTGGATTGGAGATCATAGGATTTCTTAATTCTGAACTAGTTGTGTCGGCGTTGATGTCGGCGACACGGAGGTTGAAAATGATTCTGAACTAGTTGTGTCGGCGTCCATGTCGGCGACACGGAGGCTGAAAATGATTCTGAACTAGTTGTGTTGGCGTTCATGTCGGCGACACGGAGAAAAGCTGTCTAAAAGCTGTCATCCATCTTTATGACCGTTGGGCCTCTTCTTATTCCTATTATGAGCTGTCTTTTGTCTTATTCTACTTATTCTTTGTTTATTCCATTGGTTGCCCTAATAGCTAGTGTATTTAAACTCTTGTAAAGCTATTTTATGAAGATATTGGGATTTATTCTTCCCAAGAACCGCTTTCTCTCTTCATCTCTCAATTCTCTCTCTCTCTCTCGGGTGTAAGAACCCTAATCGGGTCTGGACATCTCTCTGTTAATTCTCTCTGCTTAATCTCATTATTCTAACAACCACAACCACTTAGATTACGTGATAACTGATAAGCCAACGTTCAGACCTTAAAATTTAAACGTCTCGGATATTCGAGATACATGCATAAAGAAAAAAAAACAATTGAAAGGCTAACACACACACATGAAAGTATGCAGGCCCACAATAAAGGGGAAAAGAATAGAAGATGAAGTTACTACAACTGTTTTTTTGAAAGTCCACTCAGTTTAACGAGTTATGTATATGAAAATGAAACACGTTAAGAGTCGGAACTAGTCAATTTTCTCAGTTTTTATTGGCTCAAGGCTCTTAATTTTTTGTCGCTTCCAAGATAAATTCTCCCGTTTGTGCCTCATAAAACGAACATGATGCACGTGACGTGTACGTGTAAGATGAACCAAATCCTCATTGAAGTTAATTTTTCCACTATAAGGGGCGCATTTTTGCGGAATAGTTTTAAATTGTGGTGGTTTATATACGTTCGGTACATACGAGATAAATATATTTGCCAGACAATCGCGGTTTTTCATTTGTTTTGAAAAGTATAAACATTTTTTTTTAAAAAAATGCTAATTACAAATATATATATATATGTGATTATAATCTAAAACAAGTTTTCAAAAAGAAAAAAGTATTTGAAAAATGCTTTTTAGTGTTACCACTCGAGAAATGCAGGTCTATGACAGAAGAAAACAAAGCAAACAATTTGTATGTTTATCTGCAGAAAAAGATGAAAAAAATGATTTTGATTTTTATCAAGAAATTTGTTGAGATTTAGACATGAGCCAAATCTACAAAACAAATCATTTAATATGATACTTTTAAAACTAAAGAAACTTAACTTTTATATATTAAAAAGAAAGAAATTTTGAGAAAAAAAAAAAGGCCTTTAAATCCCATCACTTAGTGTAAGGTTAAAGACAAAGAAGCTTGTAATATGGATGGTTGGAGATGAGCTATTAGTATTGTGTGCTAAGATGTAGCATTATAGCTGCTAGATGGCTAATTTAGTTATTTCGTTTTGAATCATTTCAAATGTTTCTTTAAGTTGTAATGTGCTTTTGTTAGTCTAAACCAAAATACAAACACAAAGCTGAAACAAATCGAAAGTATAAACGAAAAAAAAATTTAGCTATCAACACAATATCAAATAAAAAGTAGAAGAACAATTAGATTGGAAGACCGATACCCTAATGTTTTGAGAAAAACCTAAGCCCCGAAATTATACTGTGCTTATGGTAGATTTTATACTGTGTTATATAATTATTAAAGGGAAACATTACACTATGCTTCTTTATCTCAACAGTCGACACTCGAGTCAAATAAAACTATAAAATCTCGTTTCTTGTCTGTCTTTTACCCATAATGGACACTCGTTTTACATGTCAATAAAACCAACAGAATGAGTAGAACCAGAGATCCGTGGACCAAAATAAAAGAAAATTGAAAATCTTTTGCAAATTTTTTTTAATGATTATTTTGGTCAAAGCTTTTGCAATTTTTTTTTAAAGAAAAAATTCGCACAAAAGAACCTTAATTTAGAGAACCACGCGTTTAAGAGTCTATAAACCATTCATAATATAGACTTTTAAACACACAGAAATTCAGAGATATTATTGTTAAAAACCTTGTGTGTTAGAATTTTTCTACAAAGATTGACATTATTCACATAGTACAAAGTTTTGTCAACATTTTCAAGAACTATAGATAATTTCAAGGATTCATATAAATCATGTAAATTCATATAAGAAGATATACACCTAATATACTTCTTGTTTTTTCTTTTTCTTCAAAATATGGTCAGAAGTAAATTGGCCCACTGGGAGGTGATATCGGCCTTAATTTGTTATTGGGCCTAATGTTTTACTGGGCCGAGTGTTGTGTATGTATGTATAGACGTGTGTATATATTGGGTAGTTTTGCCGCGAGATGTTTCTAGTGAATTTTTTTGGTTGACGAGAAAGCCCGCCATTGTTTGCCACCAGAAATTTCAAAATCCCCAAATATGGTTTTATTTTCTCGTTCTTAATCCATAGTTTTAGGGTTTTCGAATTTGTCGCGAAAACATCTGAGATCTGCTTTTGTTTGGACTCACATGGCGACTGAAACCCTAGAAGTGAAGACGCCGGCAGTCGAATCTCCGGCGAAGGAGGAAATTGGTGTTGGTGATAGTCCAAAGGAGAAAGAAGAATCGAATTCGCCCATAAACGATGAGGCGGAGAAGAAGAAAGAGGTAGAAGAGGATGAATCGAAAACAGGAGAAGATGATCCAAAAAGTGAGGATGAGAAGGAAGAAGAACTTGAAGAAGGAAGTGGAAGTAAGAACTCGTCGGAGAAGGAGGCGGTGACTCCGACAAGTGGTAGGCCAACGAGGGAGAAAAAGAAGGTTGAGCGTTTCTCCTTGTCTACTCCAATGCGGGCTGCACCAAGCAAGTCCGTTTCAATTGAAAAGGTATCCTTTCAGAAATTTTAACTTGTATTGAAAATAGGGTTGATTTCTTTGTATTTGCTGTTAATTAATTCTGGTTTCAATGTTATCTCAGGGTCGTGGAACACCACTCAGGGAAATTCCCAATGGTATGTATGTGCTTGTTTTTGATTGAATTCTTGTGGATTTGTGGAATGTTTACCTAACTGTTGTCAATCAGAGGAGAGCAATAAACAGTCTTTGATGGTTTGACACATCTCTTAGATCTAGAAGATGAGATAGCTGTGAGATTTTTCAGTTTTTACATTGATAAGATTATAGATAAAACCTTTGTATTAGACACAGTTCTGAAAAATTATGAATGCCTTAGAAAAGCTTGAGATTTTGGTTTCCCTGGATATTATTACTTCCACCAATTGGATACTGAATACTGATAGTCTGACTTTCTGGGGGATGATATTTTATCTTGTAGCTATCACAATTATCCCATTAACTACTGTGTACTGTCTGTGATTTGGTTTTACCGATTTCAATTCGGTTTTCTCTTTGGTAGCTAACTGTGCTGTTGATATTAACTTTGCCCTATGGTTGATAGGAAGATTATAAACTGTTCTATCTTTCTTTCTTTCTCTTGTATGCTGGAAAATTTAGTTCTTTTGACAGAGTTTTCTGGTTTACATTATTTACCATTGGAAATATGTCTGATAATGTTGGCTGTTTCAGTGGCTTATCAACTATCCAAGAGAAAAGCTGACGACAACCTCATCTTACTACACACCATTCTGTATGGGAAGAAAGCAAAGGTGCTTTTAACAATTTGATCACATTTTGCCACATTTGATTTGTATATTTCCTTTGCAAGCATGTGTTATCTTGGAATTTTCTTTGCCCACCAAGAGCGCATGTCTAATTAAAGAGTTTTGTTAAAATTCCTCTGCAGGCACAGATGGTTAAGAAAAACATTGGTCAATTTTCTGGGTTTGTATGGTCAGAGAAAGAGGTAACCATTTAGTTTCTATTTTGTTAAGGGGATGTGTATTTTGTTACCCCTCGTGTTGAGACTTCAAATGTTTTCCAGGAGGAGAAGCAAAGAGCACGAGCAAAGGAGAAACTTGATAAATGCATAAAAGAAAAATTAATCTTCTTTTGTGATGTACTTGATATACCTATAAGCAGAAGCAACATAAAAAAAGTAAGCACTAAGAAGCTGTGATTTATCTATTTACCATACCTTGTTCTATATTCTAACTTCTAAGAATCGTTCTGTCTTGATGCACTCAGGAAGAAGTAGCTGTCAAAGTTCTTGAGTTTTTGGAATCTCCCAAGGCATCAAGGGATGTTATACTTGCTGATCGAGAAAAGGTATTGTTTGATTCAGTACATTACTGCTCTACATGTTTATCGTCAGCATGGGAGTAATAATTCTTTTTGGAACTATATTTTAGCAAGCCAAAAAGCGCAAGAGCGCACAAAAAAAGAGGAAATCTGGAGAATCTTCAGATACCCCAGCCAAGGTTTGTAGTGTCTTATCTCTAAATTATAGTACAGTTTGTTTTCATTGCATGCTACTGGCTGGTAGTTGTTACCATTAGTTCCTCAAATGGCCGATGTGATCTAAATGTATATGCTTTTTTATCTGTGTTCTTAATTAATCGGCTGTTGAACATGTTCTTACCACACAGAGGAAAAGGCAAACTAAAAAGCGAGATCATCCATCTGAGAAAGAGGAAGGCAATGATGAGGAGGATTCTGATTCTGAAGGCACTAAGGATACTCATGAGGAAGATGATGCAGCACCAGAAGAAGATAGTGACCATGAAAAATCTGAAACTGAAGATGAGAAAGACGAAGCAGAAGATGAGAAGCCATCTGATAAGAAAACCTCACTGAAAAAGATCGAAGAGGAGAGCTCAGGGACCAAAGATAAGGAAAAACAAGCTTCTGCAAAAGGTTCTAAAAAATCTGGTGAAAAGTCCTCCAAAAGAGTTGCTAAGTCAACTTCATCCCCACCCAAGAAGCAAAAAATTGATCATGAGGAGTCAATTAAGCCAGAGGCTAAGGGATCTAAAGAGAAAGGTTACAACCGTTCTATAAAGCTTAAGACTTTATTAGATTTTTGATTATTTATGAAATTATCCTCTTTGAAGCTTCTGTTTTTACATACTATCATGGATTGGATGCAGGAAAAGCCAATAAGAAAGGCAAAGCAGAGCCTACCATAGAAGAGATGTTTGAAGTGGTAACCAAATTTCTAAAGGAAGTAGACTTTAAGACGGTGAGCTAGTTCAATTTGCTGAAATTTAATGGTCTAAAACCTTGAATCAATGTTCTTATACTCAATTGTTTTTTTCTTTCTTAATAACAGGCAACATGTTCAGATGTTCTCAGGAAGCTAAGTACGTTGTTTGATTTTTCTTATCTATGTTTAATTGTCCTTTCCTAACGTTGAGGAGCTTATGCTGGTTTGTAATGACATCAGGTGACCATTTCAGTGTTGATCTCTCGCATAGAAAACCAGATGTGAGGGCTGTTATCAGGGATGTTATAAATGAAATGTGATGACTGATTGCAAAACGGGGAAAGTGGTGGTGAAGGGAGAGAAAGCTGATCCATTGAAAGTATTAGCCAGAGTTCAAATGAAGACCCACCGTCAAGTGGTGCTTGTTTCTCCTATTCCTCCACCGTCTCCACCGCCGGAGAAGAAAGCAGAGGAGGAGAAACCCAAAGTGGAAGAGAAGAAAGTGGAGGTAACTTTCTTTATTGTAATTTTTTTGTTTAATAATTTTGATATACAAAAAAAAAAGCAAAAGTAATTTTGTGGGTTGCTTTTTTACTTTATTGTAACAATGAAATGAATATTCATTTGTTTTTCTATTATTATTAGGGTAGCTTTTAAATAATAATTATTCAGTTAAAATTGGAATATTCTCTCTTTTCAGTGAATCACATGGGGGGTGTACTTGGTAGGGTTGGTATATTTTTATTTGATGGTTTAATAATATAAACTAGGGTTTTATTTATCTTTATATATATAGAGTATGGGTTAAGTAGTTCTTTTATTTAAATTTCTGGATAAACTTTTTTTTTGTATCAGCCACCCGTAGTGGTAACGGTGGTCCTCAAGGTTCACATGCACTGCGAAGCTTGTGCGACTGAGATCAAGAAACGGATCATGAGAATGAAAGGTTGGTTTTCTCTAGTCTGTCCAATTTATTTTCGGTAGATAAAACGTTTCAATATCTTGCATAATCAGCCACTTGTCACCAACTTTATATTATCTTTCGTTAGTTCTTTAGTCGTATCAAATTTGGTCCATACAATTTCAAAAATAAGATGATATTGCTTCGACTTTATAACACATACACACATCTCTATTATTTATTTATTTATAGACAGTCTTACTTTTTGAAAGCATATGTAACGTCCTTGTATTTTTGTTTAAATTATATGTAGTGGGGTCAAAATGTATTTTAGCCCTTCACTTTTGTAGTACAATTTATTTTCTTTTTTATTAATCGTTTTTGTTTGAAACAAATAACTTTTAGGAGTGGAATCTGCTGAATCTGACTTGAAGGGTTCCCAAGTGACGGTGAAGGGAGTGTTTGAACCACAAAAGCTCGTAGAATACGTTTACAAGCGAACTGGGAAACACGCCGCGATTATGAAAATTGACCCACCACCTCCACCGCCACCCGAGGAAGCGGCTGCGGAAGCAGAGAAGAAGGAAGAGGGAAAAGGAGAATCCAAAGGCGAGGAAGGGAAAGACGAAAAGGCAAAAACGGATGAGGAAAAGAAAGAAGGTGATGGCGGCAAAGGGGAAAGCGAAAAAGCGGAAAATGGCGGAGGTGGTGAAAGCGGTGCGGCGGAAGAGGGAAAAGTTGTGGAGGTGAGAAATATAGATAATCCCTATTACTACTATTTTTATCCACCGCCGCGTGTGGCGGTTCCGCCCATGGAAATGCCACCTCATGCATATCCGCCGCATCCATATCAGCCGCATGCATATCCTCCGCCTCAGGCATATCCGCTGCATGCATATCCGCCTCAAGTATTCAGCGATGAGAATCCAAACTCATGTTCCGTGATGTAACAAATAAAACCGCAAACGCTAAATGGTATATGTGGAATATTTTGGACAATTTTGATTTTAGTGGATTACATGCTGTCTTTTCTGTCTCTCTTTGCATGTGGTTTGCTAACTGTGTTTGTGCAGCTATTTTTCTTTCTTAGTGTAATTTACGTTAAAAAGAACTCGTCAATTACGGGTGATTTTTAATGGCTACAAACAATAAAATACATAAATTAGAATAGTATATATTACAAATTCGTTTTAATCTACATAGAAAAATTCTCTAAAATCAGTCGTCGTCAAATATAGAAATCAGTCTTCCCGAGATTGGAATAATTATGTTTTTTTTTGTACGGTTAGTTTAAGCTAAGTTTCTTGTATTTAGACAGTTGGAGTGTTTGTTTTACACTAACTACTATTGCTGTTAAAATGGATAAGTTATGATTGGTGTATGTCCAATGTATTATAAACCGATTGTGAATATATTTATGTTTTAGATATATTAAAATAAGCTAAAACTAATATTGTTCACATACAAAATAGATCGAAAATATTTAGATGTAAGCAGTCTAAAACACTAAATTTATATGTTAAAATCAATTATAATTTTTTCTCTTTTATTCTAATTCTAGTTGTTCGGGATTTCGAATTCTTTGAATAATTTTATTAAAATATTATTCGTTAACGATCATGGAGAATTCATTTGGACATTATAATCGTTAGTAGACATAAACATTTAACATGCACTATCACTAATGAATACAGCCACTATTTATCTTCAATCAAAAGAGACCATACATATCAATATAGACAGATAGTTCATTTGAGAGTTGTACTAAATACATCTAATGCTGATGCATATGTTCCATATCAATAGCTTTGACCATTTAGGCATTCACCAAAAAGAAGCAATCGCCATAACTTGTGTAAGAACAGTAGAGTTCATATTGATAGTCCCTTATTCATAGATGTTATAAATAACCTTAATAGTGTTACCTAGTATAAACCCATTTTTACACTTCTCACCATAAAAAGAAGAACATTGTTCAGAGTTTATTGGTGAATTATTAATAGTTAGGTGAAACACTATTTTCTTACCTCTATAAAAAAATAGGTTGGCCCATTTATTGCAAATAAAGCTATTGATCATGCTGCCTTATCATAAACTTGTCATTGGTGTTGTGTTTGTCAATTGTGTTATGATTAATTTTTATTTTTTCCTAAAAGTTTATGATTATTTCTTATTAAATAATTTTCTATCAATCATGTCTTGTTAGAAATTAAAAGGTAGCCCGTAGTATCAATCAATCATATAGAATAAAATTAAGCAAGAATCCTATGTTTTAAATACAAATTGCTTTGGTTACCACGGCAAACCATCGCATTTTTTAAAAGAAATTCAAGAGCTTTTTTTTTTTTTTTTTTTTTGATAATCCAGGGAGGATCCCAGACCAAGGTCCAGACTAATCTCCCTGGGCCCAGTCAGGCCGCAGGCCAGCTTCACCTGGGAGGGTTTTCCCTGGACCTTAGGCCCAGTGCCCGCGTTGTGAGCAGATGAGGCATTTTTGTTTCCGCCTAGAGTCGAACCCGGGTGGTGTTTGCCACCTCGAACCCTTCTACCACTTGGACTACCTCAACCGCTCAATTCAAGAGCTTTTGGTAAGGTGGTTTCCATTGTTGATGAAAGTCCTTATGTTAATCCAGACCAGATATCGATTTCCTAAGAAAATGTTATCCACATATTTATAACTTTTTAATGGAAACGAAATCTCTCTAAAAACTTTCCACCAGCTTGCAGTCCTCGAAACTGAAAATCGGAGATTAGTTCGGTAGAAAGATGAAGAGGAGAAAGAAGTCGATGAAATGATCGAGGACCCGCAAGACTATCTTGACCATAATGTTTCCCTTAATCACACTTATATTTTTATATATCAAGTCGATGCATCATGGATTGATCTTGGTTCTAATAGTGTTTTTAGATGGTGGTATTAAAAATTTATGAGACGTGAGGTCAACGGATTGCAATGATATTGTACAAGCTTCTCAGCTATTCATGTCGAGTTAAATGGTTTTTTTCTAGGCGATCTCATGCCTCCACAAGAAAAAAATGTTTGAGAGTATACTTTGAAACAAATAACTTTTCTTCGGTGAAAATGTTTGATGACTCCGATGATTGGCCAATTTCTCATCAGAATCAAACGTTTTATATTTCTTAACTTTTGCCATATTCCTCGTATCAGGAATTTTCAAATGGACTATTTAGCCAAAAAAAAACATGACTTCGAAGAATATTATTTATTCATATAAGCTAAACTGTCTCAACTGAAACTTTTTTTTAAGAATTCATTTCAACGGATTTAACTTGGTTTAGCTCAAAATAGATCGACGTAAAAAAAAACTACCAGAATTTTTACATAAATTTATGGATCTATGATTAATCGGTGTAGGGGGATTATACACTGATTTTAAAGTTAGGATTAACAATCCGCACTACAACAAATAGAAGGTGTTACATCATTTATTTTATTTATTAACATCATTTTTTTATTGATACAAATTCATTTGTATCACTAATATAAATGACTTTGGAAGTGATGACTCTAATGTTTGTATCATTTAAAATCGATTGATGCAACTATTCTCATCAGTTCGTTTAAGTGACGTTAATTTCTATCACTTGCTATAAGTGATGTTAAAATTCACATCAATCAAATAAATTATATAAACATTAGTTTCAGTTATAACAATTGATTTTAAATATTTATATCATTTATGTTAATTGATATAATGGTTATGTCAATTTTTAAAAAAGTGATACCAAAATCAATGTTATTTTCAATAAATGATATGATAATTTATATGTCGTTTGTATATCTGATATAAATCAATATTTATATATTAGCCTCATTTTTTCCCTTCTCTTAAACATGATTTTTTTAATCTAGATTAACCTTATATTTTTTATAAAATAAATATCTATTAAAATATTTATTTCTGACAACTTAGACATTTTTAAAATAAAAAATATTTCTATTGGTTGTCAGTAATATAACTAATTGTCCTACATAGATGAAGACATGATATTCCATTATATAGTGAAAATCTTGTGCTCCTTCCTCTTTTTCTAACCGATGTGGGACAAAAGTAAATTACTATAGATTTGTATCATTTTAAGTGAACTGATGTTAAACAAGTATCAGTAATCATAACTGATGTTAAACCACATATATTATGTCATTTATTATTGATGCTAATTTTATATCTTTTAGTTAAATGATACTAATAAAATTGAACAAATGTTTCATTTAGGCAACTGATATAAATATAGATATTTGTGTTAGTTCTTAAAAATGATGTAAATTAATATTGATTTGTATCAGTTTTATTTTAAATGATGTTAATCATCTTAATATACTATCAATTATTGTAAATGATTTAAAATCACATATTTAATGTCAATTTTTAGTAAATGATTTTAACTATCATCAATTGTTTTTTTGACACTTTATAAGTGATGCTGTAGACCTTATCTGTTGTAGTGCCGTAAGTCTCACCGCCGACAGGATACTAGGAAGTATATTTATTTCATGACATAGTTTGTGTTACTCATTAAACACATACAAATCCTTAAGCTCTCAGTTCGCCGCGCATCAATAACACGTGCAAACAGCTCGTGACGTCTTCGCATGGTAAGCAAAAGAACAAAGAACATTCTATTCCAGCGAATTTAGTAGACTCCAGAAATCCCACTCGCCGGCGCAGCGCGTGACGCGTGAGGTATATAATACAACAGCGAGCCGTGAAGTGACGGTGTTAACAAGAGGACCCCACGTGATGGGTCCGTGCCATCTCTGAAGACGGTACAGTTTTATGAATGAGCCCACGTGACCGCTACCACTTCCTCTAAACCTGTGCTTTCGTAGTCCAACTTTTGTCGCGTCTTTTATTGGACGCACCGTTTTACATTCTTATTAATAAAATATATACTCGATTCCTCTTCGAAACAAACAAACATTAAAGAAAAAAATAGGACGTTACTCTTTACTTTATAGTTAACTTTAATAGAAAAAGAAGAGTAAATTTTCTCCGTTTATTGTCAAAAAAAAAATTATTCAGTTTTTTTTTCTTCCTAAGAATAAAGTATAAGTAAATTATTCCTTTTGAACAAAAAGTAAATTATTCCTAAGCTATGAATGGTAACAATAAAAACATTTTTAAAATTATTTTAAATTACTAAACACATATTTTTTTGTAATTGACATTTAGAAATTATACTTTTAGTATTCACAGAAATAAATGAAAGATAAATATTGATTTCTTGTTTTTTAGTATTCACAGTTGTATTTAACATAGATTTAGTTTGGTTATTTGTTTATAAAAAGTTCTTGTAAAATAAACCAGCCATTTTAATTTTTTTTTGCTTGTGGCCTTATAAATGTCAGGACTGGTTCTGCTTAAATGATACTACATTTTTTTTTTGGTCAACTAAATGATACTACATTTTACAAAATGTTTTCTCGGCATATTTGAATACAATGTCACTATTTGAATCTTACTCTCCTAGCAAATTATTATAAAGAAAAACAGTATACACTATATACTTATACAAAATTGCGGTATAAAGTTATCATTCAATGATGACCCACCAAGAAAAAGTTATTGTCCAATGTCGGTAGATATCAAATTCATCCTTTTCTTTTTCTAAAGGAGTATATACTTTGTATAAGTTGTTGGCGGTAACATAAAAAATATACTGGTCAGTGTAAAAATAATACATAAAATTAAATCATTTTAGCTAACAAAACCAGTGGTATTAATGTGTGAATAAAAGATGATTAAGTATGGACTCGTTTTTCCTTTACTTATTATGGGTCCGATTGGTGAACAAAAGCGGAACAGTAAGATTAGCGGTAAGCGGAAGCGATACACGGTTAGGGAATAGTGCAAAGCGGTAAGAACAAGCGGTTGGAGAAAGCGGTATGAAAAAGCTGAGAGAAAAAAATTTAATATTATTTTTGCTAACGTTTTGATGATTGGCGACCATCAAAGCGGTAAACTCCTTACCACAACGATAAAGAGTTACCAATCACACCCTATATGTAATGGTACGTTTTGCAAAACTTAATTTTAATTACAAGTATAATCTTTTATTTTTGGGAACTTATTTTTTCATGTTTTTAGTAACAATCGTTAGTGCTTTATTAATTTCTTTCTTAATAGTTTTTAGTTTATTTATAAATAAAATTGTTTTAGTTTTTTTTTTTTGATAATTCAGGGGTAAATCCCATACAAAACAGTCCAGACTAATCTCTTGGGTCCAGTCAGGCTGCATGCCAGCTTCACCTGTGAGGGTTTTCCCTGGGCTTTTGGCCTAGTGTCCGCGTTAAGTATCCAGAAGAGGCAAGGTAATTTCCGCAGTGGGAGAATCGAACCCGGATGGTGGTTGCCACCACAGACCCGTCCTTCCACTTGGACTACCTCATCCGAACAAATTGCTTTAGTTATGAAATGAATTTGTTAAAATTGCATCATACAACCATTTTACTTTTACGTATTGTAAATACTAGAAGAGGAATTTTTTTTTTTTCTTTTTTTTTTTTTTACTAGAAGAGGATTTGTTTGTAACATCTATTATTTTTGTTGGTATTTTTCTTCTTTCTGTTAACCTTCGGGACAATACCATCAACTATTACCCTTGTTACAAAAAAAAAATACCATCTAACTATGTCGACATCATGTTGACACGCAGAGACACACGTAGATCAACGTTACGGATGTTTCAAGTTACGTGTTGTTTGCATGCATGTACGCATATAACACATATACGTGTACGTATAAACGTAGAGAATTAGTTTTTTTAACAAAAAATACATGAAGTAGTTTGCATAGACACAAAACACAAATGTTGCATTTTTATAAAAAGAACAACGTTAACGTTGTCATAAATACATATTGAGACACTTGACCCGATTTCATTAAATTAATTTAGGTTTGATTGCGACCGAAACGTGACTGTGTTCTCGACCAATTAACTCAATCTCTGAAAGTGTTGGGACCATCAATATATTTTGATTCACCTGAATTTCATAAAACTCTAAAAACTAGTTATAATGAGCGATTCAACACGTAACAAAAAAGAGCGACTCAACTCATGAATCATAGTGAAAGTTTTAATCCAAAATATGTGATGTTGTAGAATATATATAAGGTTTCAGCCATAGATGATAGATATGTAATTATATAGAACCACAACCACTTAGATTACGTGATAACTGATAAGCCAACGTTCAGACCTTAAAATTTAAACGTCTCGGATATTCGAGATACATGCATAAAGAAAAAAAAACAATTGAAAGGCTAACACACACACATGAAAGTATGCAGGCCCACAATAAAGGGGAAAAGAATAGAAGATGAAGTTACTACAACTGTTTTTTGAAAGTCCACTCAGTTTAATGAGTTATGTATATGAAAATGAAACACGTTAAGAGTCGGAACTAGTCAATTTTCTCAGTTTTTATTGGCTCAAGGCTCTTAATTTTTTGTCGCTTCCAAGATAAATTCTCCCGTTTGTGCCTCATAAAACGAACATGATGCACGTGACGTGTACGTGTAAGATGAACCAAATCCTCATTGAAGTTAATTTTTCCACTATAAGGGGCGCATTTTTGCGGAATAGTTTTAAATTGTGGTGGTTTATATACGTTCGGTACATACGAGATAAATATATTTGCCAGACAATCGCGGTTTTTCATTTGTTTTGAAAAGTATAAACATTTTTTTTAAAAAAAATGCTAATTACAAATATATATATATGTGATTATAATCTAAAACAAGTTTTCAAAAAGAAAAAAGTATTTGAAAAATGCTTTTTAGTGTTACCACTCGAGAAATGCAGGTCTATGACAGAAGAAAACAAAGCAAACAATTTGTATGTTTATCTGCAGAAAAAGATGAAAAAATGATTTTGATTTTTATCAAGAAATTTGTTGAGATTTAGACATGAGCCAAATCTACAAAACAAATCATTTAATATGATACTTTTAAAACTAAAGAAACTTAACTTTTATATATTAAAAAGAAAGAAATTTTGAAAAAAAAGGCCTTTAAATCCCATCACTTAGTGTAAGGTTAAAGACAAAGAAGCTTGTAATATGGATGGTTGGAGATGAGCTATTAGTATTGTGTGCTAAGATGTAGCATTATAGCTGCTAGATGGCTAATTTAGTTATTTCTTTTTGAATCATTTCAAATGTTTCTTTAAGTTGTAATGTGCTTTTGTTAGTCTAAACCAAAATACAAACACAAAGCTGAAACAAATCGAAAGTATAAACGAAAAAAAAATTTAGCTATCAACACAATATCAAATAAAAAGTAGAAGAACAATTAGATTGGAAGACCGATACCCTAATGTTTTGAGAAAAACCTAAGCCCCGAAATTATACTGTGCTTATGGTAGATTTTATACTGTGTTATATAATTATTAAAGGGAAACATTACACTATGCTTCTTTATCTCAACAGTCGACACTCGAGTCAAATAAAACTATAAAATCTCGTTTCTTGTCTGTCTTTTACCCATAATGGACACTCGTTTTACATGTCAATAAAACCAACAGAATGAGTAGAACCAGAGATCCGTGGACCAAAATAAAAGAAAATTGAAAATCTTTTGCAAATTTTTTTTAATGATTATTTTGGTCAAAGCTTTTGCAATTTTTTTTTAAAGAAAAAATTCGCACAAAAGAACCTTAATTTAGAGAACCACGCGTTTAAGAGTCTATAAACCATTCATAATATAGACTTTTAAACACACAGAAATTCAGAGATATTATTGTTAAAAACCTTGTGTGTTAGAATTTTTCTACAAAGATTGACATTATTCACATAGTACAAAGTTTTGTCAACATTTTCAAGAACTATAGATAATTTCAAGGATTCATATAAATCATGTAAATTCATATAAGAAGATATACACCTAATATACTTCTTGTTTTTTCTTTTTCTTCAAAATATGGTCAGAAGTAAATTGGCCCACTGGGAGGTGATATCGGCCTTAATTTGTTATTGGGCCTAATGTTTTACTGGGCCGAGTGTTGTGTATGTATGTATAGACGTGTGTATATATTGGGTAGTTTTGCCGCGAGATGTTTCTAGTGAATTTTTTTGGTTGACGAGAAAGCCCGCCATTGTTTGCCACCAGAAATTTCAAAATCCCCAAATATGGTTTTATTTTCTCGTTCTTAATCCATAGTTTTAGGGTTTTCGAATTTGTCGCGAAAACATCTGAGATCTGCTTTTGTTTGGACTCACATGGCGACTGAAACCCTAGAAGTGAAGACGCCGGCAGTCGAATCTCCGGCGAAGGAGGAAATCGGTGTTGGTGATAGTCCAAAGGAGAAAGAAGAATCGAATTCGCCCATAAACGATGAGGCGGAGAAGAAGAAAGAGGTAGAAGAGGATGAATCGAAAACAGGAGAAGATGATCCAAAAAGTGAGGATGAGAAGGAAGAAGAACTTGAAGAAGGAAGTGGAAGTAAGAACTCGTCGGAGAAGGAGGCGGTGACTCCGACAAGTGGTAGGCCAACGAGGGAGAAAAAGAAGGTTGAGCGTTTCTCCTTGTCTACTCCAATGCGGGCTGCACCAAGCAAGTCCGTTTCAATTGAAAAGGTATCCTTTCAGAAATTTTAACTTGTATTGAAAATAGGGTTGATTTCTTTGTATTTGCTGTTCACTAGTTCTGGTTTCAATGTTATCTCAGGGTCGTGGAACACCACTCAGGGAAATTCCCAATGGTATGTATGTGCTTGTTTTTGATTGAATTCTTGTGGATTTGTGGAATGTTTACCTAACTGTTGTCAATCAGAGGAGAGCAATAAACAGTCTTTGATGGTTTGACACATCTCTTAGATCTAGAAGATGAGATAGCTGTGAGATTTTTCAGTTTTTACATTGATAAGATTATAGATAAAACCTTTGTATTAGACACAGTTCTGAAAAATTATGAATGCCTTAGAAAAGCTTGAGATTTTGGTTTCCCTGGATATTATTACTTCCACCAATTGGATACTGAATACTGATAGTCTGACTTTCTGGGGGATGATATTTTATCTTGTAGCTATCACAATTATCCCATTAACTACTGTGTACTGTCTGTGATTTGGTTTTACCGATTTCAATTCGGTTTTCTCTTTGGTAGCTAACTGTGATGTGGATATTAACTTTGTTGTGGTTGAAGGGAAGATGATAAACTGTTCTATGTTCTTTCTCTTGTATGTTGGACAGAGTCTTCTTGTTTACATTTATTTACCGTTGGAAATATGTCTGATAATGTTGGCTGTTTCAGTGGCTTATCAACTATCCAAGAGAAAAGCTGACGACAACCTGATCTTACTACACACCATTCTGTATGGGAAGAAAGCAAAGGTGCTTTTAACAATTTGAGCACATTTTGCCACATTTGATTTGTATATTTGCTTTGAAAGCATGTGTCCAATATATATGTTATCTTGAAATTTTCATTGCTTCTTTGCCTAAGAGCGCATGTCTAATTAAAGAGCTTTGTGAAAATTTACCTGCAGGCGCAGATGATTAAGAAAAACATTGGTCAATTTTCTGGCTTTGTATGGTCAGAGAAAGAGGTAACCATTTCGTTTCTATTATGTTACGGGGACGCATATTTTCTTATGCCTCGTGTTGACACTTTAAATATTTTCCAGGAGGAGAAACAAAGAGCAAGAGCAAAGGAGAAACTTGACAAATGCATAAAAGAAAAATTAATATTTTTCTGTGATGTACTTGATATACCTATAAGCAGAAGCAACATCAAAAAAGTAAGCAATAAGAAAATGTGGTTTATCTATTTAGTGTACCTTGTTCTATATTCTGACTTCTAAGAATCCCTCTGTCCTGATACTCTCAGGAAGAAGTATCTGTCAAAGTTCTTGAGTTTTTGGAATCTCCCAAGGCATCAAGAGATGTTATACTTGCTGATCGAGAAAAGGTATTGTTTGATTCAGTACATTACTGCTCTACATGTTTCTCGTCAGTATGGGAGTCTTAATTCTTTTGGAATCATATTTTAGCAAGCCAAAAAGCTTAAGAGCGCACAAAAGAAGAGGAAATCTGGTGAATCTTCAGATACTCCAGCCAAGGTTTGTAGTGTCTTATCTCTGAATTATAGTACAGTTTGTATTCCTTGCAAGCTACTGGCTGGTAGTTGTTACTATTAGCTCTTTTTTGCTTTAGTTTCGAAGCCGTTCCTCGTATGGCCGACTGTTTCTAAATGTATATGCTTATTTTATCTGTGTTCTTAATTTATCGGCTGTGAATATGTTCTGTCTACACAGAGGAAAAGGCAAACTAAAAAGCGAGATCATCCATCTGACACAGAAGAAGGCAAGGATGAGGAGGATTCTGATTCTGAAGGCACTAAGGATACTCATGAGGAAGATGATGCAGCACCAGAAGAAGATAGTGACCATGAAAAAACTGAAACTGAAGATGAGAAAGACGAAACAGAAGATGAGAAGCCATCTGATAAGAAAACCTCATTGAAAAAGATTGAAGAGGAGAGCTCAGGGACCAAAGGTAAAGACAAAGAAGCTTCTGCGAAAGGTTCTACAAAATCCGGTGAAAAGTCCTCCAAAAGAGTTGCTAAGCCAACTTCATCCCCACCCAAGAAGCAAAAAGTTGATCATGAAGAGTCTTCTGAAGGGAAAAGCAAGGAACAGTCAGTTAAGCCACAGGCTAAGGGATCTAAAGAGAAAGGTTACAACCGTTCTAGAAAGCTTAAGACTTCGTTAGATTTTTGATTATTAATGAATTTATCCTCTTTGAAGCTCTGTTTTTACATACTATCATGGATTGGATGCAGGAAACGCCACTAAGAAAGTCAAAACAGAACCCACCATAGAAGAGATGTTTGAAGTGGTAACCAAATTTCTCAAGGAAGTAGACTTCAAGACGGTGAGCTAGTTCAAATTTACTGAAAAACTGAAATTTAATGGTCTAAAAACCTTGAATCAATGTTTTCTTATACTCAATTGTTTTTTTTCCTTAATAACAGGCAACATGTTCAGATGTTCTAAAGAAGCTAAGTACGTTGTTTGATTTTTCTTATCTATGTTTAATTGTCCTTTCCTAATGTTGAGGCTGGTTTGTAATGACATCAGGTGACCATTTCAGTGTTGATCTCTCGCATAGAAAACCAGATGTGAGGGCTGTTATCACGGATGTTATAAATGAAATGAGTGATGATGAAGACGAAGAAGAAGAATCTGAGGCTGGAAGTGACAATGAGAAGGAAGAAGAGGTCAAAGCTGATGAGGAAAAACTAAAGGATTAAGGTTAGTGGTTTTCTTCTCTCAAGATATGATGTGAAGAGAATCAAAACTGATCAACAATGTGCAAGTGATAATTAGAGAGTGTTTGGATCTATACATTGTACTGTGTAATCTATATAGTTTCATTATGTAGTTTCAGTGACTTCTTGTGTAGCTGTTACTACCCTCCTTGTTCTATTAGGAATTTTTTTCTCTCTCTGGGTTTAATTTAAGACATCTCCGCATATTTCTGATAATTCTGTTTCCTATTTCGGGCCATAAAATATCATGGGCCTCAACTAGGCCCAAAACTCGTGGATGAAAAAACAAAAAATATTCAGTTTTTCGTGACGCCACCAAGTTTATATTCAATTTATAATGTAGGACCAGTTTGCAGAACTATTATCCGGGATTTAATATCTGATTCGAAATCTGCTCCAATCTACTCTAAAAATCCGGATATCTAGGAGGGAGGCTGGATTTGGATCAGAATAGTAAAATTTAGGTTCTGTTCAAATCGGATACTGATATTTTAATTTTGAGGTCCAAATATCGGATCTCAATATAAGCTAATAAATATGTTATATATCATATAAGATTTTTTGTTTAAAAATATGTATAAATTTTAATTTTGTTATGTTTTTGTAATATATTAAATTTTATTATCAAAGATTTTATATAAAATATTATTTTTATAATTGAAGTTAATTTTTAAAAATTTATTTTTAGTTATTTTTGTGGATCAAAATCCGGATATCCGGAGATATTTTGATTTTAAATGGATATCCGAAACTCAGATTCGGAAGCCACATATCCAATTCAGAATAGTGTGAGATCGAGTATTCATACCAAAGATTTATTTGTAACGTAGATTTTGATTAAGTAAATTTGATTATAGATTTCCTATGAATCAAATATGTATTTGGATTGATCGTCGAAATAAGAACTTATACAACAAATCAAAAGTATACAAAGAATGTGTCATATATATTTTTAGTCGAAGTAGTTTTCTATGTCGAATTGGATGATCTTCGAGAGTGACTTCTCTTCTCTCTATATAACTTCGAGTCTCGATCTTCTTGTTCCGATTTCTTCGCGAGCTCTTGTTAGCGACGATCTCTCCCTTTATCCGTGCTTCGTGGGGATCGTTTAAAATGAACGAAAATTCATTTTCGATAAGGGTCATCTTCGTTATGTCGATGTCGATCTCCTTGAACTCAATCTGTTTCCGACAAATATATCAGTCTTTGGGCTATAGTTGACTTGTGGTCTAACAGGCCCAAATAATGATTGGACTTTTTCGTTACTTTATGAACCAGATTTCTTAATAAGAAATCCAGTACCAACAAATAGCGTTATCACATATCTCACAGATAGAAATCCGGTTCCGGAAATCCTAAAATTCTCGGATATGGATATCCGTCCCACCAGTTCAACTAATGCTATTTGTATATAGAATCCTAGTGGACAAAAAAATAGAATCGTTTGATAATCACAAAATCGAACGTTAAATTTGGCTAAAGACTATAGACACCACACCAACTCCCAATTTTCTTTTTACAATTTACACTAAATTATGTATATAATAGGAAGTCAAGGCTATACAGTTCTTCAAACATCAAATGTAAACATAATCTACCGTAATAGACCCATTTACATATATAGACTGATACAAACATGGCCCCATAATTTGATAATTATCTGTTTATATATTAATCAACCACCAACTGCATGTTAAATATATGTATTCAATTGTTTCACTGACTTGCCATCTACGCATTAATTTGGAGTATATTTTTCTTATATTACATTAAAGTATTGCTGATAAAATTCTAACATCTTATAAAAAAAAATTTCACTGTTAAGCATAATAATAAATTGCATGCAAACTTAAACAAAAAACATAAATTATTTTGTACCAGGCTTAGGGTCAGTTCTATTACACTGATCTAACTCGTCACAATATTCCTATAACTCCAGAATATAATATCTCCTGGAAATTAAACTTAATTCCTGACGTGTTTTTAAAAGTAAATATATTCAAGTCTCCAGAGAAACGTGTGTGTTCCTCAAGACTCGCCTCTCTTTATCATATTTCTTCCACCTTTTGCTGAAATATTTGATTACTTGTACCACAATTAACCTCAAACCCTAGCCTCTACTTAATCCCTTTGATAAACCCCCCCAAGAAATCAAACCCATTCTCAATTCTCCACACATATATAAAACATCTTTGGTTCCGACAAAAACCTTAAAAAATGGCCAACTCATCATTCGAGCTCATCGTAACCAGAAAAGATCCCGTTCTCGTCTGTCCAGCCTCCGAGACTCCAAAAGATCTTCACTACCTCTCAAATCTCGATCAAAACATAGCCATCATCGTCAAAACATTCTACTACTTCAAATCAAACTCAAGATCCAACGAAGAATCCGCTGATGTCATCAAGAAGTCACTCTCAGCGGTTCTTGTTCACTACTATCCTGCCGCAGGAAGACTCACGATCAGTCCCGAAGGGAAGATCGCCGTGAACTGCACCGGAGAAGGAGTCGTGGTGGTTGAAGCAGAGGCTAATTGTGGGATAGAAAAGATAAAAGAAGCTATATGGGAGATTGATCAACCGGAGACTCTTGAAAAGCTGGTTTACAACGTTCCTGGTGCCCGGAATATTCTTGAGATTCCGCCGGTGGTTGTTCAGGTGAGGGGTTGACTCTTTTATTACTTGCTGTTTTGCATGAGTTAACGAACATACTTAGGGTTTGGTCCGATGTAGGTTTCCAATACATATATTATATAGTAGAACTAGATTAATAGATTCATCATGATCGTTCATGTATGCGTCAAAACACTAATTAGTAAGATAAGTTCAGAAATCAAAATATATTTATTCACATACATAAATATATTTTATATATTAGGCATCACATTTAGTATCTGTTCGGTTTTGGTTCGGGTCTTTCAAATTTTTAAGCTTTCGGATTCATGCATATAAGAAGACTCGTTTGGGTATTTTTTTTTTATAATTTTGGTTTCGGTTTTGGTTTGGTTTGGTTTTATTCGAAAATCATAAAACAAAATAAAATTTGGTTAATTTAAATAAAATTTTGTTATATTTAGACAAATACAATAAGAAATTTTGTATATTACGTATATTTAGAATAATATATTTGGGTTGCAATTATAATTTTGGATAGTTTTTTTATATTAAGTTTAAATATAATTAATATTTTTGGTATATAATTGTAGTTCGAATATTTTGATTATCCATTCGGTTCTCGGTTCGGGTTGGGTTCGGTTCTAGTTCTTCGGATATATATGTTTAGGATCCATTCAAATATTTTGTCGGTTCGAATTCGGCTTCGGTAATTCAGTTCCGGATTTTTTGCCCATGCCTAGTATATATTTATCACCTTCTAATAACATTTTAGATCCCCTTTTCCTTATATTCTTTTGGTATATAAATAAGTGGAGTATACTATGCTTCTATACAATTGTCTATTTTTGTTTGTTTATTAGGTAACAAATTTCAAATGTGGAGGATTCGTGTTAGGCCTAGGCATGAACCACAACATGTTCGATGGTATCGCAGCCATGGAATTCCTCAACTCATGGGCCGAGACTGCTCGTGGCCTTCCACTCTCAGTTCCACCTTTCTTGGACCGCACACTTCTCCGACCACGAACCCCACCAAAGATAGATTTTCCACACAACGAGTTCGAAGAGATTGACGACATCTCCGGTACCGGAAAACTCTACTCCGACGAGAAACTCGTCTACAAATCCTTCCTATTCGGACCCGAAAAACTCGAGAAGCTCAAGATCATGGCAGAGACAAGATCCACAACATTCCAAACCCTAACCGGATTTCTATGGAGAGCTCGTTGTCAAGCCTTAGGGCTTAAACCAGATCAACGTATAAAACTTCTCTTTGCTGCAGATGGACGGTCAAGATTTGTTCCAGAACTTCCTAAAGGATATTCAGGAAACGGGATTGTGTTCACTTATTCCGTTACAACGGCAGGTGAAGTGACTCAAAACCCTCTTTCTTACTCGGTGGGTTTGGTTACAAGAGCTGTTGAAATGGTCAACGATGGTTTCATGAGGTCAGCGATTGATTACTTTGAGGTGACTAGGGCTAGGCCGAGTTTAACGGCGACGCTTTTGATTACGTCGTGGGCTAAACTGTCGTTTCATACTAAAGATTTCGGTTGGGGTGAACCGGTTGTGTCTGGACCGGTTGGTTTACCTGAGAAGGAAGTGATTCTGTTTTTGCCATGTGGTAGTGACAAGAAGAGTATCAATGTGTTGCTTGGACTTCCTGGTTCAGCGATGAAGGTGTTAGAAGGGCTCATGGATATATGAATGGTTGATTAATTGTGGTTTATGTATGTGTTTGAATTTATGATTTAAAAAATAAATAATGGATGATCAATATGTGTTTGTGGTCGTATATGATATTGCTCATCGGTGGAGCAAAATGTATCTAAGATGTGAAGCATCAAGTTTAATAAAGAAATCTATTGTTAATTAAATGGTGTTTGTTAAGAGTAAATTAATCTTTAGTTTTCTTGCAAGTATGTATTAATCTTTATCTTATCAATTTGGTTATAAAAGCATTTCTAATGTATTACACCATTTTTACTCCAATTGTGTAATTTCAAAATGGTGTTAGAGTTCTCTCTAATGTATTACACAATTTTATACACTAAAATAATATTTTAAATTTTATTTTTATTTTTAATTACTAATAATACACTCTACATATAAAATTTACAAATTGACCCATTAATTTATTATTGATAATTTCAGCATTTTCATCATTATCTAAAGAGGATGATGAGAAATTAAAAGAGGGCTGAACAACAACAAAATCAACAAAACTCATTTGAATATATTTCACTTGGACAATATTTTAGTAATTTTGGTTGATATGGAAGCAATTTACGAGATTATTAAGTCATTAGTCGTTGTTGTATTAATTAAATATTATGCTATTTTTAAATTTCAGTTTTATCTATTTTAAATATATTATCAATTTATGGCATTCTATTTTAATTATAAATATTTTAAACTTCTCAAATTTGTCTGTCAAATAAATTATTATAATTTTTAAAATTAAATTATTAAAATTTTGAAAGACTATTTTATAAATAAAAAATAAAACTCTAAAATGGTGTGAAAAATGAGATTACATCAAATTTGGTAGAAAAATAGGTTTATACCATTTTGGTGTTAGAAATGGAGTCGAGTTGGAGGAGATTTTAAGGAAATTTTATACCAAAATAAAGTTTAGTGTAAGCTTTCATGCATGGTTTGGAGATGGTACAATATTACTTAACACTCACTATAGGTGATGGAAATATTTATTCATTTAATAACCCATAATTATTTCATGACGTTTATTGGATTTAGTATTGGACAAATCGCATAAATAGCACAAAAACATGATTTGTCAAAAATATAGCACCAAGAAAGAAAAATCATAAAAATAGCACAAAACATGTCTTGTCACTAAATTAGTCCTAACCCTTAACCTTAAATACTAAACCCTAAACCCTAAATACTAAACCCTAACCTTATATAATAAACCCTAAACCCTAAATACTAAACCCTAAACTCTAAATAATTAATTCTAAATCCTAAATAATTAACCCTAAACCCTAAATTATATAATGTTATAAAAGTTTTTGTAATTAAAATAATGCTAAAAATGTGAATTATTTCTCTTGGTGCTATATTTATGATAAGGTATGTTTTTGGTGCTATTTTATGCATTTTCTCTTTAGTATTTTAATCAATTAAAAGTAATTAATAAATTTACGATGAATATAAACTATAGTGGCTCCATTCTTTATTTTTTTTAAAAAATACAACAATAGACAAGAAAAAAAAAAGAAAAAAAATCATTAGATATATAAATTTTTGTCAGCAAAAAATATAGCTATTGTAATGTTTATTATATAGTTTTTGTATGTGTTATGCATTTTAAACCAATCTAGAAAAAACTCAAAGATTCACGTTCATATACAAATAAATTTATCAAATTTCTTGAGGCAATTACAATTTTAAACAAATTCATAGTTTAAAAGACACCCAATTTTACCACGTAATATTAAGTTTTCACTCTTATTTAAAAATATAACCAAAATAACACATAGTTTTAAGTTTTTTTTTTGCTTATCAATATTAGTACCCATATTAGTCTACTGTATAACACAAAATTACATTTATTCCACTATCAATTAGAAAAAATGAGATGGGGTATCCATTTGACAGTTGGTTTTCCGGGTCGGAACAACCCGGTTTTGACATAAAACCCGGATAGCTCGTCATCGCCTTATCCTGTTGACTCTTCTCTCAGAAAGCCCAACCACGATTGCTACCAACTCCGCCGCGAGAGCAAATATGTCGGCGACGCTTACGGGATCGGGAACTGCCTTGGGATTGGCATGTTCCCCGAAGATCTTAAAGAGAGTTTCTTCTTCTCCGTCTACTCGCTGCTCCATCAAAATGTCAGTTTCCGTCGACGAGACGAAGAGTATTAAGCGAAGATATCGCACAGTTACAACAAACTCGACTGAGTCAAGATAGGAATAAATCAGTTCCTGAAATCTTTATATATCGGTTCCTATAATCTCTGTAACACATTGTACTATATATTTGAACATGGAATACAATATCAGTCAAGGGAAATCCTCTGACTTTCATGGTATCAGAGCTACGCTTCCGATCCCTCATATCTCAATCTTCTTCGCTTCTTTAATTCTTTTCCTCTCCCTCTCTTCGATTCTCCCACATCGTCTTTCACATTCTTCTTCTTCTAACTTCAATGGCGGACATCCCTGTTGCTGCAAATCCTCGTGATCGAGCCTTTGGCGTGACAAATATCAAGTCACATATCCCCGTGATTCTCGACGTTAACGACCACAACTATGACGCATGGAGAGAGCTGCTTCTCACACACTGCTTAGCCTTTGATGTCCTAAACCACATTGACGGCACAGATCCTGCTACTGGTGATGAAGCAGAAGCTTGGAGAAAGCGTGACGGATTGGTAAAACTTTGGATCTATGGCACCATCTCAAAGGATGTTTTCAAGAGTGTATTCAAAGCTGACGGCACGGCACATCAACTCTGGGTCAGAATTCAAAATGACTTCCGTGACAATAAGGAGGCAAGGGCAATTCAGCTTGATCATGAGCTTCGCAACAAGCTGATTGGTGATCTCTCTATCCGCCAATATTGTCAGGAGCTCAAGGACATTGCTGACCGTCTAGCTAATGTGGACTCTCCGGTCACTGAGAGGACATTGGTTACGTATATGCTGAACGGATTGGGGCCAAAATATGACAACATAATAAACGTCATAATTCATCGTCAACCATTCCCAACTTTCGAGATTGCGAGGTCTATGCTGCAACTTGAGGAAGAGCGACTCGCTAGGGCTGTGAAACCAAGTGCAAACAACAACGATAACTCTTCTTCAAACACGGTTCTCACAGTCTCGACTACACCAAACCAATCCTCTCCTCGTCCTCAACAACGCGGCAACTATCGTGGCAATCGACGTGGAAACAGGTATCGAGGAAGAAACAACTGGAATCAAAGGAACAATTTCACACCGTGGAATCAACAGATGTGGTCAAGCTCTCCTCAGCCGTGGCAGCAGCAATACAATCAGTGGGGACAAGCACCAATGTCGTACCAAAACAGTGGCATCTTAGGATCACGACCACAGCAGGGAGCTCATCAGTCAAACGCAACCATGAACCCGACTCAAAACTTCACTCCCACTGCGGACTTTGCTCAAGCGTTTAACACAATGACGCTGACTGATCCTTCAGATAATCAGTGGTACATGGATTCGGGGGCAACATCTCATCTCACCTCGTCATCAGGTACACTCGACTCTGTTTTTAATTCGAATATCAGAAAATCTGTCATAGTCGGAAACGGGTCTTCTATCCCAATCTCATCATCTGGTTCGGTTTCATTTCCCTCTCACTCTCGCCCTCTCACTCTAAAGTCTGTGTTGGTTACTCCCTCTATCATTAAAAATCTGATTTCAGTTCGTCGGTTCACAAAAGATAACTCTTGTTCCATTGAATTTGACCCATTTGGTTTTTCTGTGAAGGACCTTCAAACGAAGAAACCAATTCTCCGCAGTGACAGTAGTGGCGATCTTTATCCTCTTTTCTCTCAGACAAATAAAGCCAGTCAGCCTCACTCAGCTTTTGTTTCTCTTCCGGCTGATACTTGGCATCGTCGTCTTGCTCACACAAGCAACGACAATTTAAAATTTCTTGTTTCTTCTTCTGTTTTACCTTGTAATAAAAGTACTCCTCTTCATTGTACTGCTTGCCAACTTGGAAAACAAATAAAGCTTCCTTTCTATGCTACTAATAAAACTGTCACTGCACCATTCGATCTTATTCACTCAGATGTGTGGTCCTCTCCTGTTGCTTCTCTGTCTGGAATACGATTTTATGTTCTTTTCTTGGATCACTACTCACACTTTGTGTGGGTGTATCCTTTACGTCGGAAGAGTGATGTTTACTCCAAGTATCTACACTTTTCCAACTATGTCAAGAATCAATTCAATCGTTCCATCAAATCCTTTCAATGCGATAACGGAGGCGAATACAACAACTCCTTCTTTCATTCAGATTTCGCCTCCAATGGAACAGAATTTCGATTTTCATGTCCACATACGAGTCAGCAGAATGGCAGATCTGAACGTATGATACGAACGATCAATAATGCCATTCGGACTCTTCTGTTCCAAGCTCATTTACCCTCTTCTTTCTGGGTAGAAGCATTGCATTGTGCTGTCCACATTATCAATCTTCTTCCCTCTGTTGCGATTGCAAAACAATGCCCATACACTGTCCTTTTCAAAAAGCCAGCCTCTTATCATCACCTTCGGGTGTTTGGGTGTCTCTGCTTCCCCAATATAAATCACAACCACTTAAACAAACTCTCAGCCAGATCAGTTCCTTGTATCTTCCTCGGATATCCATCACTTCACAGTGGGTACCGATGCTATGACCTCAAAACTAAAAAGATCATTGTCTCCAGAAACGTCTCTTTTGATGAAACCACTTTCCCATATCTCTCACCACAGCAGCCCAAACAAGTTGACTATGAGTTTCTGGACAATGACAATGAGCCATCATCTTTGTTTCGTGATCTCCTTGAACAACCATCCCACTCTGTGCAAGCCGCAGCTTCCCCTGTCCAAACTCCAGCTGCGGCAGTTCAGCCTCGTATATCCACCAGACGAGCTACAGCTCCTATTCCAAACCACACAATGTCTACTCGCTCTAAACATGGCATCCATAAGCCGAAACAGATTTTTACCTTAAATTCACAGACTATTTCTGAGCTTCCACTAAACCACAAAGTTGCACTTAAAGATGAAAACTGGTTTTCGGCTATGAAAGATGAATATGATGCTCAAATTAAAAATCAGACGTGGAGTTTGGTACCTCGTCCGAAAGGCACTAACGTTATTCGATCTATGTGGTTGTTTAAGCATAAATATAATGCAGATGGATCATTAGCGCGTCACAAAGCGAGGCTGGTGGCAAATGGAAAATCACAGGAACATGGTGTGGACTATGATGAGACATTCAGTCCTGTTGTCAAGCCAGCAACGATACGAATAGTACTTCACATTGCTCTTGCCAATGACTGGCCCATACATCAGTTAGACGTCAAGAATGCGTTTCTCCATGGAAAGTTGGACGAGACGATTTTCATGTTCCAACCGCCAGGTTACGTAGATGCTGAGAAACCAAGTCATGTCTGCAAATTAGACAAATCGATCTATGGACTGAAGCAGGCCCCGAGGGCGTGGAATGCAAGGTTCTCACGGTTTGTCAAGTCCAAAGGCTTCAGTCAAAGCAAAAGTGATACATCTCTGTTCATGTACAAAAATGGTGATCTAAGAGCGTTCCTCCTACTATATGTCGACGACATTATAGTCACAGCTTCTTCGACACAGCTACTGGACAGGATCAAAGGCATTCTTAAATCTGAATTTGCGATGACTGACGATGGAAGGTTACATTATTTTTTGGGTGTTGCAACAAAGTTCAACGATGCAGGGCTGTTTATGGATCAGTCAAAATATGCAGCAGAAATCATTGAAAGGGCAGGCATGAAGGATTGCAAACCGTGCATCACGCCAGTCGATCTCAAAGCTAAAGTTAGTGCAGATGATGGAGCACCAGTAAAAGACCCCACACACTATCGTCAACTCGCCGGTGCTCTACAATATTTAACACTAACAAGACCCGACATCTCCTACGCGGTTCAGCAGCTCTGCCTCCATATGCACGACCCGAGAGCTGCTCACCTTCAGGCGTTGAAACGTGTGGTCAGGTATGTGCAGGGGACTAAGCAAGAAGGATTACAACTCCTCAGACATCAATCGATGCAGATTAAAGCTTACTCTGACGCGGACTGGGCCGGCTGCCCCGACACGAGAAGATCAACATCGGGTTATGCAGTGTACTTGGGTGACAATCTGATATCCTGGTCATCAAAACGCCAACCAACTGTTTCTAGATCGAGTGCCGAAGCAGAATACAAGGCAGTGGCTAACTCTGTGGCTGAAACTTGCTGGATACGGAATTTGTTACTCGAATTACATACACCGATCAAGTCGGCTACCTTGGTTTTCTGCGATAATGTCAGTGCAGTGTATCTATCTTCGAATCCTGTTCAGCACCAGAGGACGAAGCATGTCGAAATAGACATCCATTTTGTAAGAGAAAAGGTCCTAAAAGGCGAGGTCAGAGTGCTCCATGTACCTGCAGCTTTGCAATACGCCGACATATTCACGAAGAGCCTGCCATCTACTTTGTTCACTAAATTCAAGTCCAGTCTAGGCGTGGTCAGTCCCACGCTACAACTGAGGGAGGGTATTAAGCGAAGATATCGCACAGTTACAACAAACTCGACTGAGTCAAGATAGGAATAAATCAGTTCCTGAAATCTTTATATATCGGTTCCTATAATCTCTGTAACACATTGTACTATATATTTGAACATGGAATACAATATCAGTCAAGGGAAATCCTCTGACTTTCAAAGAGGACTTTCACTCTTCAAAAATCCGAGGAAGCTTTCAATGCCGCTAAGGTTAATCCTTTAGCTGATTCGTTTGATTTCATTAATTGTTACCTTCTCAATCCTGAAAGTTGATTCCTTTACATGTTAAGAACCTTATGCCCGGAGGTGTAAATTCCCCTGTTCGAGCCTTCAAATCCGTAGGTGGACAACCCGTTTTAATCGATTCCGTTAAAGGCTCAAAGATGTGGGACATTGACGGTAACGAATACATAGACTACGTCGGATCTTGGGGACCAGCTATAATCGGCCACGCCGACGATCAAGTCCTCGCAGCTCTATCCGAAACAATGAAGAAAGGAACAAGCTTTGGTGCTCCATGTCTCTTAGAAAACACTCTAGCAGAAATGGTTATCTCAGCTGTTCCCAGCATTGAAATGGTCCGGTTCGTTAACTCCGGTACAGAAGCATGTATGGGTGTACTCCGTCTCGCTCGTGCCTTCACTAACAAAGAAAAATTCATCAAGTTTGAAGGATGTTATCATGGTCATGCCAACGCTTTCCTTGTTAAAGCTGGTAGTGGTGTAGCTACTTTAGGGTTACCTGACTCACCTGGTGTACCTAAAGCAGCTACTTCAGATACTTTAACAGCTCCTTACAATGATCTTGAAGCTGTTGTGAAGTTATTTGAGGTGCATAGAGGCGAGATATCGGCTGTTATTCTTGAACCTGTTGTTGGTAACTCTGGTTTCATTCCTCCTACAGCTGAGTTCATTAATGGTTTACGTCGGCTGAGTGAAGATAATGGTGCGCTTCTTATCTTTGATGAAGTCATGACTGGCTTTCGTTTAGCTTATGGTGGAGCTCAAGAATACTTTGGGATTACGCCGGATTTGACAACTCTTGGGAAAATCATTGGTGGTGGTCTTCCTGTGGGAGCTTACGGTGGTAGACGAGATATTATGGAGATGGTAATATCTAAACAGACACGTTTAGTATTATTAACTAAGCTTGGCTTGGACGTTCGGTTTTTCGGTTTTCGGTTCTAGAAGTTTAGGATCCATTCAGGTATTTAGAAAATTCGGTTCAGTTTTGGTTCGGTTCGGATAATAAACTTGGGAACCGGCTAATACCCGAAAATAAATCAGGTTCGGTTTGGTTACAGTTTTGTTTGGTTCTCTCGGATAATTTCGGGTAATTTGAGTAAAAATTTGGTAATTCGGATAAAAATCGGAAATAGGGTAAATCAGATATAAATCTGTATTTTCGAGTATTTCGGATAAAAACATATTTGAGTTATTTCGGATAATTCAGTTTTCGTAGTAATATTCGGTTAATTTTGGTTATTCGGTTACTATAAATCTAAATATAACTAATATTTTGAGGTATAAAAATCATATTTCGGTTAGTTTGGGTAACCATTCGAGTCCAGTTTGGTTCATTTATGAAAATTTAGAAACCATTAAGATATTTATGAAACTCGGATCAGTTTTAGAGTCAGTTCTTTCGGTTCTCGGTTTTTATGTCCAAGTCTAGTTTAAGCAGTGTAGTTAATAATATATTTTTGTTATTCGTTGCAGGTTGCTCCCGCAGGACCGATGTACCAAGCTGGGACTCTAAGTGGTAACCCACTGGCAATGACAGCAGGGATTCATACACTGAAGCGGCTAAAGCAGCCAGGAACATACGAATATTTGGACAAGATCACTAAGCAACTAACCAACGGAATCTTAGAAGCCGGGAAGAAGACCGGGCATCCAATGTGCGGTGGTTACATAAGCGGTATGTTCGGTTTCTTTTTCGCGGAAGGACCTGTCTACAACTTCGCGGATGCCAAGAAGAGCGACACCGAGAAATTCGGTAGGTTTTTCAGAGGAATGTTGGAAGAAGGTGTTTACTTTGCACCGTCTCAGTTCGAGGCCGGGTTTACTAGCTTGGCTCACACTCCAGAGGATATACAGTTCACTATTTCTGCGGCCGAGAGGGTCCTTGGAAGGATCTAGAACGTATGGTTTGGTGAAACGGATGCAATGATTCTTGTGTAGTGAGTTTCATTTTTGTTTTTGGGTTTCATTGATAGATTGAAAGTTTTGTATGAAGAAACTTGTGTTGCAAGTAAAGACATTTAACTTAGATTGGCTCTCATTAAGACAAACACTTGAGATAATGTTTTTACAGAACTACAGAATCCATCGATACGAAAATAATGAAGAACACCATTGTTATTGTTGGATCTAGTCGAAGAGGTTGTTAAGGTGGTATCGATCTTACTTTGTGTTTTAGAGACGTCTGGTCTTGTTAGGAGGTTGGTAACCGGACATACCCATTCCAGGATCTTTCCTTCTTAGCTGTTGCTGCTGGTGAGGTTGAGCCATCCCACGCTGCTGCGGCAGTGGAACACTTGGGTTCATCCCAGCCTGAGCCGGGAAATTATAAGCCATCATGCCTTGTGTTTGCATCCTCTGCATGTTATGTGCAACCATTGGTCTTGGCATCGACCTACTCCCCATTCCATGAGGTCCTGCCATGTTCGCTGCAGCGTTTCCTGCTGCTACTGCTTGAGGCGGGTTGATGCTTGTCGTGCCTTCGAAATCCGTGTTTGTATCGACAGGACGAGTCGGGTAATTCACATTCTTCTCCATCGGCTGAGAAGCTACAAATGCATTCCGTCCCGGGAGTGGATCCATCCTGAAATACTCATGTTCAAGTGCCTGTGAGGCCGTGATCCGTTTAAGCGGGTCGTATTCCAACATTTTTGATAAGAGATCATAAGCATGACTTTTCAGATTTAGGTGAACAACGTTGTGGAGACCCGCACTGTCGTATTTATGAGCTTGAATGTGTTGAAGATCAGATTGCCAGTGCGGAAGGTTAGCCAGTGTTGGCCATTTATCCAACGTTGGGTGGCCTAGGATCTTGAATATCTTGTCCAGCTGATCTACTTGGAAAGGGTTTTGAGAAGATTTAGCCTCTGCTCCTTGGAACAACGGTTTGAGAGTCAGTAATTCCGCGAATATACAACCAACCGCCCACATATCAACCGCACTCGTGTAATGCTTCGAGCCAAGCAGCAGCTCTGGCGCACGGTACCAGATTGTGACCACAACTCCGTTATCTGATAACGGTTTCAACGGTGCTTGATATATCCGTGCAAGCCCGAAATCAGCTATCTTAACTATCCCATGTTCTTCTCCATCACCCATAACCAAAATATTCGACGGTTTCAAATCTCTGTGTATGATCCAATTACTATGAAGATAGTTCAATCCGTTTAGAAGCTGCCAAAGCAAAGACTTAACTGTATACTGGTTTAACGAATGGCCGACTTTGTCTCTATGGTGCCTGATGATTTCATAGAGATCATACTCTGCGTAATCAAATGCAAGATACAGAGACATGTCTGAAAAATTGATGTGGACGTTCACAAGCTTCACGACGTTCTCATGTGAAATCTCTCTGAGTAGCATGATCTCGCGGATGGCGGTTGGTGAAACTCCATCTCCGTCTTTAGACTGCTTGAACTTCTTGATGGCTATGGGTCTTTTAGGTGGAGTCTTGGTTCTAGCTAAGAAAACAAGACCGTAAGTCCCTTCACCAATCTTACCGACAAGATTGTATTGTTGTAGCCACTCTGGTTTCTCATTAGTGCTGTTTGAGCTACTGGATCTTGTGCTACTGCCATCTCCCATAACGAAAGTACTTCCTTACTATGTGGATCCACGAGAGTAGAGTCTAGCAAAACGAAACCATTATAGTTTCCCTGAAAATTTGAATAGAACATCAACAAATAGAGCTAAGCAAGTCACAGAAGAACCATTCTATCAACAAATAGTTGTGAAACTCAATCAAGTGATCCAAATTAGTTACACGTAAATTCAAAAACTTTTCTCAGAATGAACAAATTTTAGATCCTAAGACTCAATTTTTTTCCAGAAATTGAAGTCTTTGCAGATCTCCAGCTCCTCTTATATTGGAACATAGAATTCAATTTAGACCTAGAAATAGAAAGACGAGAATTTTACAAATAAAAGGATTGAAATTCAGCTCCAGAAACCAATAACCCTAAGGTTCCATACCCAGATATTCGATATCAGTTTCAAATTTTCAATTAAAACTCGAGACCCAATACGAACTAATTTTTTTTTTTTTTTATTTCTATAAATTAATGATCAGGGAACGTAAGGATCTGACCGGATAAGCCGATCGGATAAATGTTGAATGAAATTTGGAGGTCGACCTCAGATTGGCGAGGGACGGCGAGTAGACAAAAGCGAGAATATTCCGGTGAGACGGAGGAAGATTGATTTGCGTTTCTGAAAAACGGTGTCGTTCTGAAGCAGTCGGACGCTGAGAATGGAAAGTAGTTATGTTAATTTGGCCACCTGGTCCAACTATTTTATACATCTTTTATTACTAGAACTATTTAAATATATAACCATCAAATTCCAAAGTATACAAAAGAGTGGCCTCGCGTTCGCCCTAGCGCCGCAGACGCTCTCTGGCACATTCTTCGAAGTCAGCCACCGTCTCGTTTTCTGCCGATTTCTCCCCGGCCGGCATCCTCTGTCGTCGCCGGGGAGGGTGTGTCTCGATGCCGTTTAGTAGATGACTCCTTTTCATCCTCGCTCGGCCATGTACGACGGTTCGCCAGCTCCTATCTCTCGCCGTCGTCTCCTTCCTCTAGCTGCGTGCCATCGATCGTCTCTGCTCCGCTGGTTCGGTTTGGGCTCGTCCGTGGTGTGTTAGCTGCCGATTTCCTTGCCTGCGCCGGTGGTCTTGCTCGATTCTGTGGTGAGATCGTGTTCCCTCTTTTGTTCTTTGTGTAGCCGGTTGTGTTTGGCTTTCGATCCATGCTTCTGTGGCAGGATCTGTAGAATCGGTTTTGTTTTAGGTTGGATTGAGGCTGGTTCCGGTTCATGGTTTGGGTTGAGTAGTGAGTCTTTCGGTTTTAAGAATGTTATGGTTAGTTACCTCTTCTATTCACAGGCTATTGATGGTTCATAGATCCGCCTTTGTTATCTGGACTTGCTTTCCTTGATTCGTTGTGGGAGATTGTTGTGGGTGCTTTCTTATCTGAATTTTATTCCGGGTTTGTTTGGCTTCGGGGTAGTTTAGGTTGGTTGGGCTATGGTTGATTCAAATCGTGTGTGATTTGGATCGTTTTAGACTTCTATCTAGGTGTTTATGGGCGCATAGAGTTGTGTCGCAACCGTATCCGAGAGAGTCTTAGTGGTCCGGGTTAGGGTCATTCTTGTCGGGTCATGGAGTCTTGTTTCTTTGAGTCTGAAAGAGGGTCTTTCAGCATCTGTTCGTTTAGTTGATGTTACCGTTGGTGGGCCGTGGGCAACATCGGTAAATCTCGCTCAAGCATCTCCGCACGGTCAAGATATGCAAGTTCGGTTTGGCTTTGATTGGTTTTGGACTTTATCGACTGTTTTCTGTTTTAGATGTAGGTTTTGTTTCCGGGGATTTCTGTTTATTCCGCCGGCTTAGTTTCCCTTTTTTGGGCTTAGTTTCCGGAGAAAGTTTTGTTTTCTGCCGGCTTTGGATTTCAAAAACGCATTCCACCTTGTATTAATAAAATATAACTTCAGACGAAAAAAAAAAAAAAACCATCAAATTCATTATTAGAATTTGGATAATTTCTCTATCAATACTTTATACATACCAAGTGACAAAACTAGTTATGTTTCAGATGATGCAACTTGTATCATCAATCTAACACTACAATAAGAGCTCTCTCTTCTTCTTAGTTCCGACCTCTCTCTACCTTTCAAAGCCGATCTTTCGCCTTCTCCGCTTCCGGTCGTCGGCGTAGCCGGCGACCGGGTTACTTTTGTTCCTTTGTTATATATCTTTTAGTTTTTTTGTTTTATCTATGTTAATCCTCCCGATTTACTGTCGGGTTTAGTCTCCGGCGTTATGCCGGTTTTGTTCTCCGGATCGATCCGGTTTCTGATCATCTTCCTCATGCTTCACTTGTCAGCTAATCTGATTTTCTTCGAGTTTGTTGTAGATCTTGTAGATTGAGTGGATTCAATATTCGTAGGCCTTATCCTCGAGCTCGATTTCGCGGCGGTGCTTCGGAGGCAATAGGTGGATCAATCTGTTGGCTCCACCGGCGACGGATCTCCACAGATCTCTTGAATCTCGACGAGCTTGTAAGCATATCTTCATCTCTTTGCGGATTCAACTGGCAAATCTCTGGGTTGGATGATGATCGACAGCGCACATCGGAGGACTTGCATGGCGATTCATCGACGGCGGCGAGGCGCGAAACTCACCGGCGGAGGTGTGCTTGGCGGCGTATCTCGGAAGCTAACGTGTGTCCGTGAGTTGGCTTCTAGTGGCTTCTACCCGGCCTCTCGAGTTGATGGGTTCGGTTAATTGGGCCAATCAGCCCATTTATTTTAATTCCATGTAATATCCCGAGTGTACTGTTTTCTAGCCTATTGGGCCTTCTAATAAAATTTCTAGTCGACAAAAAAAAAAAAAACTAGTTATGTTTCAAAATTTAGATTTCTGAGAAACAAGGAAATTTGTGAATAAAAAAAGAAATCAAATATAATGAATATGGGTGAAAGTGACGGTGATTAATGCCGATTGTCGAAGTTTTATACATGAGTCTGATGTATATTTTCAAATGCTGTTGTAATGGCAATGTTTGGGGTTTACATACTTCTTTTCAATTTTACTTTCTCTTCATGGGAAAAGTTAAATTCGATCTTGATGCCGGTACGAAGCGTTTCTCTGACGTCTCCATTCAAACATCTACCATTTCCGTGGTGGAAGATACCCACTACGATGCTTATTTGGCAACAAAATTCCGATTCATTTATCATTGTGACATGAGTGATAAAGTATGAATTTCTTTCCCAATCATCGGTGATTAATATGGAACATTTTCCAGTGACTTCTACTCGGTTTTCTATGGTAAACATTTTCTACTATCTACAATTTTCGATGATCTTTTAATGTTTTTATGGTTTCGATATAAAATTATAACCGCTTTATTATGGAAACAACTATCATGGAAACCACCATAGAAACCACTATGGAGAGAAGAACGGTTTAGGGTCAATAATATTTCTTTGTTGTATGGCGATATTCGTATAATCGTTGGAAATTGGCATTTTTAATTTTTATTTATGTCGAAACAATCAGTAAATTGGATTCTTAACCGAATAATACCTTTAGATCTAATTTGGAAGTTGGTCAATGTAATACAACTAAAGAAACACATGCTTAGATGAGTGTTAACTGAAGATGAAAATCGTATCATGTTAAATGCAAACAGCGTGAGAAATCAAATTCCTTTGTCTTATTGTTCTTTGAATTTCTTAGTTATTTGTTTAGTTATATTAATATTATGTATGTATTTTTATGTACTTTTGAATTTATATAAATAAAGATAGATGTTAAAAAAATGAATATCGGTGAATCAACGTAAATAATTTCAGCTTTGTATGTTTATCTGTTTTATCTCTTGGTTTATGGCTGTATTTGCTCTTCAGGTGCCTTGCTTGGTTGATGTCTATCTGACTTTTGTAGCCTGTTAGCTGTAGTTTGGATTCCATGCAGCTAGTTTTTCTTAGGGTTAAGTTTTTTTGTTGTTTTTCTGTTAGTTTTTCTTGTTTGGGTTTTGGTTGGCTTTGATATATGCACTTGTTACATTCAATTTTCAACAATTCAATGGTTATGATTGATAATTCTTTACCGCTTTGATGGTCACCAATCATCAAAGCGTTAGCAAAAATAATATTAATTTTTTTTCTTTCAGATTTTTCATACCACATTTTCTAACCGCTTGTTCTTACTGCTTTGCACTATTTTCTAACCGCTTACTACTTCCGCTTATCGCTAATATTACCATTCCGCTTTTGTTCACCAATCGGACTCAATATCTCATACCCATCAACTAATGAAGCTTCTTGAAGCAAAGCAAAGCAAAGGCTTTGCCAAGATCTAGGTATGGACGTTCGGATATTCGGGTCGGGTCCGGGTCGGGTCCTTACAGGTTCCGGGTCTAACGGGTATAGAAATATAGGATCCATTTAAGAACATGTATATTTTCGGGTCGGGTTCGGGTCGGGTCCTCTCGGGACCGGGTCGGTTCGGATCTACTATTGCCATACCTGCAAAGACCCAAAAATTTACGGGTATTATTCAGGTATGGATATTTATAGGTTTTTTTATATATTTTCGGGTATAAAATACACAAATAACCCTGCAAATACCCGAATAAACCTGTAAAAATATTCAAAAACTACAGGTTTATCAGGTTTTTTCAGGTTTTATCGGATCATATGGGTCATACAGGACCTATCGGATCTTATGGAGTCGGTTACTAACAAGTTCTTAACAGGTTCCTAACAGGTTACTAACAGGTTCTAATAATTATTTAGTCTAATATTTACAGGTTTCAACGGATACCCGAAAGATCCGCAGGTAAGATTTGGACCCGAACCTGTACCCGTGGGTCTTCGATCGCTATACCCAACAGGTTCTAAACCTTGGACCCGGATCCGACCCGGACCTAACTTTTTCGGATCGGTTCAGGTTCGGGTTTTCGGATCCGGATAAAAATGCCCAGGCCTACAAGATCAGTGAAGTATGATAAAGGTTTAAATTATTTGTATAAATATTATCATTAGGGAACTGATTTATCACTTCATAATTCTCTATTTTACCTAAGTAACACGCTATATTCACCTAACATTCATTCATTCGACTGCATCTCTTGTAATCATTTACAACGTGCAATATGGAGTACTTGTTACTCAAATTACTTAGATCTCGATCTATTCATTTCTTTTCTCCGAAATATTTCTTGAAACTTAGATGGATAGGATTCATTAGCCGTATCTTGATTCTCATACTTGCTATGAATATCAAAGATTTTCATGTCCATATATAGAATCCAAATTTAAAAAATAAAATAAGATCAACCTGGTAATTAAGAGATTCAAAAGTTACTTAACTACCTTTAAATTGGAAACATATTTTGGAATTCATTTCATATATTTAAGTGTAGCTAAATATTTGGAAACAAATATGAGATAAAATTGTGAATATTTCAGAATTGAGTTCCAAATTGTAGATTATATTTATCATTCTGATCCATATCCTTAGGGGAGACAAAAAAAAAAACTAAACCGAACCAAATCAAACCAAATTGAACCAACCGAACTTAAATCTACCCAAACTAAACAGAACTAAAATTGAACCAAATTAAAATTAAATCGAACACAAATTAAACTATATTTAATTTGGTTGAGATTGGTTAGAATTTTATTAGATCCAAATTAGTCGAATAGAACCCAAACCAAATCCATAATCAAACCGAAGTATCCACCCCATATCCCATTTGTATGGGGCTGATATTAATATACTAATAAAATTAAGGGATGTTTTTGAAAAAACAATTTTTCCTCGAGATTTTTTGCGGGTGTCCTAATTAAAAGGTGTATTACACGTGGCGGTCAACCAGACTGTCAGTTGTTAGTTAAAGCAGACAAGCGCGTGACTTTAATTATCTCTCTTCCCCGCGCCAACTTTATTTACCAAGACGGAAAAAGCTTTTCTCTCTCTTTCAGACAATTCCCTCATGGCGGTGCTCTGCTACTCCAGCCTTTGATTTTTTACTTTTATTTATTTAATTTTAAAATAGTAATTATATAATCACCTAATTAAAAACCATCGTTGTTAAGGATTAATTAAGGAATTAAATATATCTGATTAATTCAGTGAAGAAGAAGAGTCTCAAAGGCTTCGTCTTTCATCTTCCCCTTCTCCTGCCCAGTTTCTGTGAAATGCTCAAGCTTATTAGGGTTTATCAGCTCTCCGTTTTCGCAAGTGAGTAAAGGTTTCACTCTATTGTTATCCAAATGAAATTACTTTGATTGTTTGTTTGTTTGTTGTTTGAGATCTATTTTTGGGTCAGAATGTTCTCGACAGTTTGATGCTTTTTATATTTGGATCATAAAGTTATCAGCTTTGTTTGATTCTGTCTTCTTCGTGATCGGATTTGTGTCTCTTTCCTAGATTTGAGTTTTGGATTTAGGGCATATCGTTTAGTGATCTCTTTGATGCAGAGAGACGCTAAAAATAGTGGGAAAGATGATAACTTTTTGTAACGGAGGAGGAAGAATATTACAGACTTATTGTTTTCATCATCCTTTTATCAGTTATGTATCTCGTGCTTGATTCTAACATTGTCATTTTTGATACAAGACATATGTTTCTGGTTCTCAGATTGACTGGTCTCTGAAACAATTCATGTTTGAGAAAGTTTTGATTAGTGCTGTCTTTTTGAACTATCTTTGGGATTCTAGTGGTTCTATGAGATTTGATTGAGATAGCTGGAAAGAGACAGGCGTTGTCTAGACTTGCATAATTTGGAGTAGGTGTGTCTTGAGTCTAGTATTTTCCTCTGTGAAATCAGTTGATGATTCTCTTACTTTGTGTGGCTGAGATATTATCCAGATAGTAACCGTTTGATTTATCTCGTCCTATCTGACATGATCTTATTGATTGCAGATTAGCAGCTATTGCACATTCGAACCTGTATCTGGAAGCAAAATTTATCTAACAGTCAAAATGTAGGTTCTAGTTACTGATCTTGTGCTCCCAGTCAATACATAAAATCTTCAATAAGTGAGAAAAAGCCTTATAATTTCTGTTGAGTGAACCTTTATGGTCTGATCCACCACACACTTTTTTGGTTGGTTCTGAGTTTTACCACATCTATGCTATATGCGGCTCTAGTGGTTAGCACAAACCAAACATTCTGATCTTAAATCAGCATAATGTATCTTGTAAATCTTTAGTTGCTAAATTATTTGGTGGCTGAAACAGATAACCAAAAATGGCTGCGGAGCTCGTTAGTTCTGCAACAAGTGAAAAGCTTGCTGATGTGGATTGGGCCAAAAACATTGAAATCTGTGAACTAGCTGCTCGAGATGAAAGGTATGAGGAGCTATAACATCTTCTAATATAAGTGTAACACTAGTACATGATATGAAAGCCTAGCGTAGACCGCAATCAGATAAGTAGACACGTTCCTCTTATGTCGTCCTGGACATACTTTTAACATTTTCATATGTGAAAGAGTTTTTCTATTGTAAACAGGCAAGCAAAAGATGTTATCAAGGCTATCAAAAAACGATTGGGGAGCAAGAACCCAAATACTCAGCTATATGCTGTCCAGGTAAGGACATGATCTAAATCTGTCTTTTTTTTTTACTGGAGAATCATGCATTTGAATGTTTATCTTTGTTCTTGCAGTTGCTGGAGATGTTGATGAATAATATTGGAGAGAATATTCATAAGCAGGTTATAGATACAGGTGTACTCCCTACACTTGTGAAGATAGTAAAGAAAAAAGTATGTTCATCTCTGTTTCTAGATGTTACTTCTTTACAAATTTGAGAATTAAAGCTGCTTATTTTAGTTTGCATATTGTTTGGTTGATGTTTTTCGAACGCTCTCTAGTCGGATTTGCCTGTAAGAGAGAGGATATTTCTCCTTCTTGATGCAACTCAAACCTCTCTTGGTGGTGCTTCAGGGAAATTCCCTCAGTATTATACAGCATACTATGATTTAGTGGTAAGTTTGAAACATTCTCCATAAATCTTTCCTCGAAGAAGCGAAATTAGATAAGACTGAGAGTTTATCTTCTGTTACCTCCAGCATGCAGGAGTTAAATTTCCTCAGAGAACTAATTCCACACCACCACCAGTTGTGGTCACTGCACAAGCGGTTCCAAGAAATACACTCAATGAACAACTTGCATCTGCTAGAACAGAGGGGACTGCTCCCACTCAGCAACGAGAATCTCGACCTGCCTCTCCTTCTAGGTACGTTAATGCTAAATGTTTAATTGATTTGAAGAGAGCTTAATCTGTTATATCTCTTTTGCTTGTAGCATTTTGCAAAAGGCTAGTGCTGCATTAGAAGTTTTGAAAGAAGTTCTTGACGCAGTTGATTCTCAAAATCCTGAGGTATATTGCATTGTTACCTCCACTAAACAGACATTCTTTGGCTCCCTTTTTCATCTCTTAACCTGAGTCAACTCCAGTTTGATCCGCTTATGTCCATTAGGGAGCTAAAGATGAGTTTACTCTTGATCTTGTCGAGCAATGCTCGTTTCAGAAAGAGCGTGTAATGCACCTCGTCATGACATCGAGGCAAGTTTTCGTCTCTCTTGGATTAGATGACATGTTAAAAGCATTTTTGGTTCTGAAGTAGATCGGCTTGTTGATGCAGGGATGAAAGAGCAGTTTCTCAAGCAATTGAATTGAATGAGCAACTTCAGAGAATTCTTAATAGACATGAAGATTTACAGTCTGGTACAATCACAGTGCCAGGCAGGTCTACTACATCTAATGGTTATCATTCTACCTCAAACGGTCACCAGAAACTCGAGCTAAACGCTTCTAATGCAAATACCAAATCGAGCAGCTCTATCTCCAATCCAACCCATCTTAAGCTTGAAGATGAGGATGAGGAAGAGGAGCCTGAGCAGTTATTCAGAAGGTCTGTCCCCTTGCATTGCTATCTAAGGTTCTTGGAATCTGAAATGGTTATTATTGGTGCTAAGTCCAAGGATCTATATGATTGTCTGCTTGCAGATTGCGAAAAGGGAAAGCTAGAGCAATGCCTGAAGATGAAGAGCCATCACCTCCACAAGCCTTACTTGGATCAGCAATCCATACTGAAAGACTAAACCGTCCACTCATTCGTCCTTTACCATCAGAGGAGTCATCACGCTGTAGTGATAGCCATTCACAATCTCCTCCTGTTGTGATTCCACCACCACCTGCAAAACATGTTGAGAGGGAAAAATTCTTCAAGGAGAAGAAAGTTGATGGTGCATTGGGTTTGCCAGGTCATATGAGAGGTCTTTCTTTGCATAGCCGTGATGGCAGTAGCTCACGCAGTGGAAGTGTAGACTTCAGTGACTGAAACACAGAATATGTTTCATCATAAATATATGTATTCTTTTAGTCTTGCTCTTTTTAGGTTGTCTTCTTGTTGCCGTCTCTAGTATTGTGAAATGAGAATATAGCACCATGAGATGAAATCTGATTATGTATACGAGTAAAGATTGTGTCTTGCTTTCACTTTGTTGAAACATAAGCTATGCTATTTACAGTGGTGTGTTGTTCCTGTTTGTGTAGTGAAGCTGAATGTGAAAAATGATACCTTTACATCATGATTCAATTGCTTACAGATAAAAGAGATGTTCATTATCTGTAATACACAGCAGAGTGAGATCTTATTTTCTTACTTTCTTGAATGTATATGTAACACTTGGCCTGGGCATAAAAACTGGAACCGAAGAACCGGATCCGAAAGACCGATAACCAGAACCAAAATTTTTTATTTGGTTCCTCCTATAATACTCATTCGATACTGAGTGAGGAACCGCGGATATCGGGTAGAAACCTGAACCGAACCGAGAACCGAAACACGGAACCGAAAAACCGAACTTATATAAGGCTTAGTAAAATATTACCCATGGTTTCTACATTCATATAAAGAATCATATGAAAATATTGTTAGATCTATGGTTTCTACATTCATATAAAGAATCATATGAAAATATTGTTAGATCTATGGAATTTATGTTTATATTATGTAATTTACATTAAATCATATAATTTTTTATTTTTCGGTTAATGATTTGTTGAATTAATAGAAATTTTGGGGGGTTTTTTGGTTGATTTCAGATATTTTTTTTTTGTTGATTACAATTTACAAGTATTTTTTGTTGATTTCGGATAAAAAATGTTATTTCGGTTCCTAAATACCTGGAACCGTTTAAGAACCAAAAATTTTGAGTATTTTACGGTTCCTAAAATATGGAATCGAACCGAACCGGAACCGAACCGAATACCCAAATGCCCAAGGCTATGTAACACTAACACTCCTCCTACACTCTCGAGACAGCGTGTTACCAACCATAACGTATGACTCAAGTATCTCCAATAACCAAAATAACTGACTAACCCAACAATGTCCTATAAATGTAACTCTACATAATGCAACAACTAAAATAAAAATACAAAAACGCGATAAAACCCCAAAAGCACCCGATCCAGCTAAGCGTCCATCTACTCGTCATACTCACCTGAAATGAGTGAAAGAAAGAGGGATGAGCAACATAAGAGTCACCCAATGAGATATAGATGTTAAAACGTAAGTCCACAGACTCGGTCCAAGCACTTTCTTGTATATTCCACATTTTACGGGCCTTTATAACGTTTCATCTCTTGTCAGCTTAAGGCCCATACCCATATATTTGTTTGGCCTGCTATGTATAGGAAAGTAGTTGAGTCACGTGACTAACAAAATTTGTGTCGTGTGGTAAACTGTGCGTTTTCAGCTCTCATGTCACGTGAATGGCCCTCTCTTTTCCCTATAAAAATTTTCTTATTAATTAGGGATTACTAACTATTACTGCTGCTAGTTGTTGCTTATTGTTAATCGACGACCATTGTTCCTCGATTACCTTTATTTAAAAAAACATTTGATTTATTAACACTCCTTAGCATCTTTCGATTGTTTTGTTTGTTTGTTTGTGTGAAATGCCAATTCATTGTTTGTCCACATATCCTTGATCATAGCACTTAACCAATAAATAATAAACACAATGCTAGACACTCGATGCTTAATTAGTGCTAGTTGATTATAAAAGATTGAAACATTAACTACATTATGTAAAAAAAAAAAAAAAAACCTAAATACACTACATGTGAAACTCTATATATATATGGAGTCATGGAGACATAGGTCTTGCTCACTTCATCACTTACGTTTCTAGCATTTCATATATACAATACATAAAAAAAGTTCTCAAAATTATTCATGGAGAACAAAGTTTTTGCTGCCTTCTTCTTGTTTCTCGTCCTCATCTCATCTCGTAAGATTCTTGCTTCATTCATTTTTTTCTTTCTATATACACATACAACCGGTTTATTCAGAAGAACCATACATGAGTTTCAAACCACTGCTAGTTAAACCTCAAACAAAATCTTGATGTTTTCAAAACGTTCTTGTTGCTCTAAGTAACATGTCACTCTGTTCTTGTTGCAGTGGTTTTTGTGAGACACTCTGTTTATGATCTATCTATATTCTTGTTGATCTAAGTAATACTATATGCGAAGTGCCTGTTATATGATCTATCTATATTGTTATATGTTGCATTTATAATGTGTAGATGAGGTTATTGGGATTGAGGGAAGGATGTGCCAATCAAAGAGCCATCACTTCAAGCGCATGTGTTTGTCTGACCACAACTGTGCAATGATCTGCCGTGGCGAAGGCTTTTCCGGTGGTCATTGCCATGGCCTCCATCGCCGTTGCTACTGCACTCGCCTCTGCTAACTTTTTTTGTTCTCTTTCACAATCAATCCATCAAAATATTATTGTCTTTCTACTTCCATTTTCGAATAATAATAATAACAAGAACATTGTTTCTCGTTTTGGCTCCAACATCGGATTGTGATAGTCGGTTTTATTCGAAAAACGTATTCGTTCTTGGTAATGAAATGAAAAATCTTCGAGTGAAAAAAAAGAATGTTGTTTCTCGTTTTGTTAATCAAGATGAACAAGATATGATGTTAAGAAAATATACATTTCACCAATTTCTATTTCTCTTTTGTTCTAACTATTGGTATACAAACTTTAGTTCTTAACCTCTATGAACAACAGACCATATGTACATGATGAATATCAAATTCTAAGTCAAGTCACCACTATTAACTTCTTCTTAAGTCCCCAAATCCGAATCGTTCCATCATCACTCGCTGAGGCCAACATATGCATATCAACCGGGTTCCAACTCACACAGTTCACAGCTTCTGAATGTCCTGACAATACACAACAAGGTTCACTCCCTTCTAATATGTACCATATGTATACCTGCAACAACAACAACAACAACAGAGACACATCACTCATTTGCAGAGGATCCATCTCTCTTTCTAATGGTTCATTCTTTATACCTGACTAGTCACACTCCCACAAGCAATGAAAGATTCTTCATATCCACCAAAGCAAGACTTGATAGTTTTCCGATTATCTTTGTGGCCATTGAATCCCATTACCTTATACGGTTCAACTTCAATGTTCCAGAGTTTGATCTCATTAGTATTCAGGTCGATTAGAAGATACTTATTGTCTTTCGAAACCGAGAACGAGACAATTATAGCATCTTCTTGAATCAATGTCTCAGCTCTGGTTTCTATATCAAACAATGAGATAGCTTGCAGCTCCTGGTCCATGATTACAAGCCACTTCCCATCAGTCGTCATGGCTACTTCAGTTCGCTCGACTGCTTGCAGGTGATCTAGCTCAGTCCCATCTGAACTCCAAAAATAGATGTGTCCGTCTGCCATTGCACCAATTATACCTGAACCATCATGAAGCCATCCACATGAAACGGAACCAACATCATAACTTTCACACAGTTGAACAGAATGTCCTGAACCAACATCCCAGCGCACGATAACTTCTCCGCATGTAATGACTTGTTGATCATCAGGACTCCATAAGACTTTTACAACTGGTTCCTTGTGGCCCACAAGTTTATGCTTCAGCAAAAACTTCCCCTCTGCATCCATCTGAAAAAGAAGCATATCTAAGTGAATCTGCAACAGACTGCATCACGTTGACCTACATGATCTGTATATTGTTTGCTTTACATACCTCCCAAAGAATGGCTGATTTATCCGTTGAAGAAGAAGCCAAGTATTTGCCATTATGTGAGAATGTCAAGAACAAGACTTTGTCGGTATGGTTCTCCAATATCTGAACCATGCACATATAGAAAATTTAATGAAACTGTGCTATATAGAGTCACAGAAAGTCTAAACAAGCCTGATTAGTACTTCATCACTACATCAAGAGCTATCATCAATAGATTGCAAGTTACCTGTACAGTCTCTGAAGGAAGTTTCTGTTTCCCACAATAATGATCAGAGCATAGGGACAAATCTCTATCTGGAACATTATGAAAATCACAGCCAATCATCTGACGATCAAGGATCTTCTCTAAGAGATACTCCAACCTCTTTTCTGGTATTATATTTGCAGGAGGAAACAGTTTTTGCAGTTTCTTGACAACCTCCTTGGACCTTGAATTCACACTTTCTGTTTCTTCACCAAGAGGTCCTTGAGCTAATTTTTCTGCGAGCTTATGAACACGCTTTGTGTTAACACCAAGAGGCTTCATCTGTTCCGTTAATGTCTTTAAAACACCTTCACCATTGTTATTCTTATGAAGCTCAAGGACCTTTTGCTCTAGTAGCAAGAATCTTGCAGCCTTTTCATCACGTAGTTGAATCTTCTTCAGTGCATCAATGCTTTTATCCCATTCTCCATTCTTTACTAGTTCAAGAAACTGCTTAATATCAAGATTGAGCAGAGGAACGCCAGACTCTTTCTCTAAACTGGCTGCAGTGTCAGCAAATCCAAGCGAGTAAAGTGCCTCAATGATTAACCTAATGAACTCAGACTTTTTGAGAAGACCTTTGGAGCCTAATGTACCATCCATGTAGTCTACTAAATGTTTCCGGGTTCTCGAATGTTTAAAATGTGGTTCCCAAATCCGGATGGTTCCATCGTCGCTCGCTGAGGCCAGCATATGGATATCATCCGGGTTCCAACTTACGCAGTTCACAGCTCCTGTGTGTCCATGTAATACACTACAAGGCTTCCTCCCTTGTCCTCTGTGCCATATGTATACCTGAAACAACAACAACAGAGACACATAATGTTTCTGAGATTAGAAAGAGAGATGAGTCCAGAGAGTTTACTTGAGTAGTTTCACTCCCACTAGCGATGAAATTTTCTTTATAACCACCAAAGCAAGACTTGATAGTAAACCGACCACGCTTGCAGCCAGCGAATCCCATAACCCTACGAGGATTGTCTTCAATGTTCCAGAGTTTGATCTCATGGGACATGAGAACGACTAGAAGATACTTATTGTCTTTCGAAAGCGAGAACGAGTTTATCTCGTCTATCTCTTCAATCATTGTCTCAGATTTGGTTTCTTCAGTGCCGGTCCAATATTTTTGGATGCCCTATTCAGAACTAAAATATTATTTAATATAATTATTTTTTAAAATTTTATTTAAATATCTTAATAAAAAATTATATTTAAAAATGCATATATTATGAAAAATATATACAAAAATGCCCTTTTATTTTTTTCTAATATATATTAATAAAGAAAATTTATAAAAAAATGCCCTTTTAAGTTGGATGCCCTAATCCGTCGCTTACCTGGCTTATACTCGAGGCCGGCTCTGGGTTTCTTTATCATACAATGAGATCGCATGCTTCTTCCAGCCGTCGTTTACAAACCACTGTGTGCATGTTGGTCTGGCTCGCGATCTACCAGAGTCCCATCTAAACGCCACAAATAGAGGTGTCTGTCTGTCATTGCGCCAATTATACCTAAACCGTTATGAGACAATCCACAAGAAATGGAACCAACATCATGGATTTCATACAGTTGAACACAATGTCCTGAACCAACATTCCAGCGCCTGATAACTTCCTTTTCTCCGCATGTAATGACATGTTGATCATCAGGACTCCATACGACTTTTACAACTGGTTCCTTGTGGCCCACAAGTTTATGCTTCAGCGAAAACTTCCCGTTTGCATCGATCTAAAAGAAAGCATATCTAAGTGAGTCTGCAACAGACTGCATCACTTTGACCTACATGATCTGGTTTACATACCTCCCATAGAATGGCTGATTTATCCGTTGAAGAAGAAGCCAAGTATTTGCCATTATGTGAGAATGTCAAGAACAAGACTGCATCGGTATGTTCCCCCAATATCTGAACCATTCACATATAGAAAACTTAATGGACTGTGCTATATAGAGTCACAGATAGTCTAAACAAGCCTGATTAGTACTTCATCACACCAAGAAAGAAATTTATCCAAAGATGAAACAACATCATCAATAGATCGCAGCAAGTAATATTAGTGGATTGGTGCTTAGTCTTGTTACCTGTACAGTCTTGGAAGGAATGCTCCGTTCCGCACAAGGAAGATGATCAAAGCACAGAGACAAATCACAGTCTGGAATATTATGGAGATCACACTCAGCACACTGAAGACAAAGGATGTTCTCTAAGAGAGACTCCAACCTCTTTTCTGGGATTATAACACCAGGAGAAAACTGTTGCTCTTCATCAGACAGTTTAATCCTCTTCGGTGTATCAATTCTTTGTTCCCATTGTTGATTGTTTACTAGTTCAAGAAACTTCTTAGTATTTAGAACGCCAGACTTTGTCTCTAAATCGGCTGCAATGTCTCCAAATCTAAGCGAGATCAGTGCCTCCATGATTATCCTGATGAACTCAGACTTTTTGATGAGACCTTTGGGGCCTACCTTATCATCCATTAGGTCTCCTGCAGATTCCAATATGCAGAGAGAATTAGAATCAAATCTTGAGCTTACCTAAATCAACCTAGCCTACGATTAACATAAAGAGACGCCAGCAATCAAAACTTCTCACAGGTAAATGATCAATCAAACAAAAATCAGTAAAACCCTTGACGCATCCGATCAAAAACAAACTAAAATCAAGATACTTCAATGGATAATATTGAAGTATAACCTCTCAAAATACGGAGCAATTGGAAGTTAACAGCAACCGCAAGGAAACTCATTTCGTGAGATCATTAACAGAAGAACGAAATTGGAAGAAGAATCAACTACGAAAACGAAAGAAGTTGCGAGATAGTACAAGAAACAGAAGGGGGATTGATCTTACGGAAGAAGAAGCAAAACCCAGCAAGAGATTGATCGGATTCAGAGATCGAGGAGTAGAGAGATAAACGGATACGCAAAACCCAGAAAGAATAGGAGAAAACCAAATGTGCTGTAAGAGCTTGCTCATTTGAGTGAGAATTACCATGTCTTCTAGAGTTTCTTTATCTCCAGATGGTGTGGATTGCTGTTTGGAGAGTGTAGCGTAGAAGGAATTGCTTGGTAGGAGCGAGAGTAGAACCTGATGCAAGAGCAACTATCTCATTCCGTTCAGTTGTGTAGGCCTGATACAGTAAGCCCTTTACCAGTAACGCCCATATTGCAGCCGTGTATGAACAATAAAAAAAGATGTTGCCTTGATTCTAGCTGTCCCGAGCAGAGTATACAGGAAGCATCAGCCCTGGGGTTCCAGGAAAAAATCCGGTCGCCCGTGGCAAGTCGGTTATGCATCACTGTCCAAAGGATGAAGGCATAACGAGGCGTGTTATGGCAGAACCAGACCATTGTGTACCAATCGCAGGGAACGTGTGAGGTACGAGTCAGCTCCCATGTTTGTTTCGTTGAAAAGACCTTCTTGAACTTCCCTGCTTTAGATTTCCATAAGTCAACATCATTCTCCTGAGCACAATTACGTCTGCGGTCGTCAATGGCATTTTCAATGTCATTCAATAGCATATTTCTTTGTCTTCTGTGTTGATGCCGATTGAAAACCTCCGCCAGAGTAGCCGTTTTCGATCACCAAGTATGTCCCATAATCTTCATTGACTAAACCAGTGATCATACCAGAACAGAGAGTCTTTCCCATTGAGCACTTACTTCTTATGAAACTGTTTTGCTGAGTCTCTCAGCTTGAGAAGTTTATGCCACATCCACGATCCATTTGCCGACTTATCCTTAATTGACCAAAAAGAACTCTTGCGAATTAGGTAGACTTTAATCCATCTCACCTAAAGAGACTGGTTTGATGAATTAATGCGCCATATAAGCTTCAGATTTGATACGAGGTTTATTTCTTTTAAAGGCCTTAGATCTAGTCCTCCTTCATTCTTCTTTTTGCATATTTCCGATTTTTGTTTTTTTAGTGCTAAAACTCTGGGCCAAACCATAAGAAAACAGCACAAAGCTTTTCAATCTCCTTTAAGCAACTACCTGGAAGCGTGAAGTTGGAGGCGGCCAGCGTGCGAGATGAATCTTCCAGTCCATGATCTCAGCATTTTCCTTATTCTCTCCACCAAAGGTAAGTAATCCGCAATCGTCATGCGCTTTGTAAGCAAAGGCAGTCCCAAATAACGTACCGGTAATTGACCTGAATCGAAAGGAAAGCTGGCCAGGATTATATCATGGTTGGACTGGGAGAGACCTGCCATGAAAATTTTTGACTTCTCCAGGCTTATATTGAGACCAGAATATCTTGCAAATTGGTCAAAGATCTCGATGACTCATTCCACAGATCTTTTCTGTCTATCTGTGAAGACCATCAGATCGTCAGCGAAACAAAGATGAGTTAAGGAGATGTTTTGGCATTTAGGATGATAACCAATTCTTCTACTTCCAGCTGCTTTGTCGAGCATCCTTGATAGAACATTGATGCATATCACGAACATATACGATGATAGAGCACAGCCTTGGCGCAACCCTCTTTCGCTTTTAAAAAAATCCGCTAATTCTCCATTAATCTGAACAGAGAAGGAAGCTGTCAATATACACAGATTTATCCATTTGATATATGGCTCAGACAAATGCATTGCACAGAGAGTATTCAGCAGAAATGGCCACTGAACAGAGTCAAAAGCTTTGGAGATGTCGATTTGCATAGCGCATCTTAGAGAAATAGACTCTTTGTACTAGTCTTTCACCAGTTCAGTAGCTAGTAGCACATTTTCCACCAGTAATCTATCCTTGATGAAAGCAGATTGATTCCAAGAGATAAGTTTTGGGAGAATACCTTTAAGTCTATTCGCAAGGATCTTCGAGATCACCTTATAGATCACAAGTAAATGAGATTCTTCGTCTTCCTGGCTGAAGAAGAATCTTAACAAGAGACTGGGATTTTGGAGAGCTCGAACACGCGGTGTATGTTACATGATCTATCTCTATTTTTATATGTTGCATTTATATTGAGTATTAATTGTGTGTAATTTATAGAGGAGGTTATTGGGACTGAGAGAAGGATGTGCCAAATAGAGAGCCATCAGTTCAACCGCTTGTGTTTGTCCGACAACAGCTGTGCCATTATCTGCCGTGGCGGTGGTCATTGCGATGGCCTCCATAGCCCTTGCTACTGCACTTACTTTTGCTAACTTTTTGTTCTCTTTCACAATGAATGTTGTTGTTTTTTCCCTCCCATTTTCAAATAATAATAAGAATATTCTTTCTCGTTTTGGTTTTGGTATCAGATTTTGATAGCCTGTTTTAGTCTCTTATGTTTGTATTCGAAAAACATATCCGTTCTTGGTAATATAAAAAATCTCTGAGTGAAAAAAATAATGTTGTTTCTGGTTTTGGCTCCGATATCAAATTGAGATAGCAAGCTTTAGTTTCTTATGTTTGTATTCGAAAAACTTATCCGTTCTTCGTAATATGAAAAATCTACGAGTGAAAAAAAAAAGAATATTGTTTCTCATTTTGGTTCTGATATCGAATTGAGATAACCGGCTTTGGTCTCCATTCTTGGTAATATGAAAAATCTCCGAGTGAAAAAAAGAGGAATATTCTTTCTTATTTTGTTAATCAAGAGGAACAAGATATGATGTTAAGAATATTGTTTCTCGTTTTGGCTTTGGTATCGGTTTTTGATAGCCGATTTTAATCTCTTATGTTTGTATTCGGAAAACGTATCTGTTTTTGGTAATGAATGATCTTCGAGTGACAAAAAAGAATATTGTTTCTCATTTTGTTAATCAAGAGGAACATGATATGATGTTAAGAATATTGTTTCTCGTTTTGGTTTCGGTATCACTTTGTGATAGCCAACTTGAGTCTCTTATGTTTGTATTCGAAAAACGTATTCATTCTTGATAATGAAAAATCTTCGAGTAAAAAAAAAAGGAATATTGTTTCTCGTTTTGGTTATGATATCAGATTAAGATAACCGGCTTTGGTCTCTTATGTTTGTATTTGAAAAATGTATCCGTTCTTGATAATATGAAAAATCTCCGAGTGAAAAAAAAAAAGAATATTGTTTCTTATTTTGTTAATCAAGAGGAACAAGATATGATTTTAAGAATATTATTTCTCGTTTTGGCTTTGGTATCGGTTTGTGATAGCCGATTTAAACTCTTATGTTTGTATTCGAAAAACATATATGTTTTTGGTAATGAATGATCTTCGACTGAAAAAAAAAGAATATTGTTTCTCATTTTGTTAATCAAGAGGAACAAGATATGATGTTAAGAATATTGTTTCTGGTTTTGGTTTCGGTATCACTTTGTGATAGCCAACTTTAGTCTCTTATGTTTGTATTCGAAAAACGTATTCGTTCTGAAAAATCTTCGAGTAAAAAAAAAAGAATATTGTTTCTCATTTTGTTAATCAAAAGGAACAAGATATGATGTTAAGAAAATATACATTTCACCAATTTCTATTTCTCCTTTGTTCTAACTATTGGTACTCAAACTTTAGTTCTTAACTTCTATGAACAAGAGACCAACATAAAAGGTATAAAATCATATGTACATGATGAATATCAAATTCTAAGTCAAGTCACCACTATTAACTTCTTCTTAAGTCCCCAAATCCTGATGGTTCCATCGTCACTCGCTGAGGCCAACATATGCATATCAGTCGGGTTCCAACTCACACAGTTCACAGCTCCTGAGTGTCCTGACAATACACAACATGGTTCACTCCCTTCTAATATGTACCATATGTAAACCTGCAACAACAACAGAGACACATCACTCATTTGCAGAGGATCCATCTCTCTTTCTTATGATCCATTCTTTATACCTGACTAGTCTTGCTCCCACAAGCAATGAAAGATTCTTCATAACCACCAAAGCAAGACTTGATAGTTTGCCGATCATTCTTGCGACCATCAAACCCCATAACCTTATACGGTTCAACTTCAATGTTCCATAGTTTGATCTCATGGTTATTCAGATCGAGTAGAAGATACTTGTTATCTTTCGAAACCGAGAAAGAGACAATTATAGCATCTTCTTGAATCAATGTCTCAGCTTTGGTTTCACTATCAAACAATGAGATAGTTTGCAGCTCCTTGCCCATGCTTACAAGCCACTTCCCACCAGTCGTGATGGCTACTTCAGTGTGCCGGTTTGCTTGCCTGTGATCTAGCTCAGTCCCATCTAAACGCCAGAAATAGATTTGTCCGTCTGCCATTGCACCAATTATACCTGAACCGTCACCAAACCATCCACAAGAAACGGAACCAACAACATCATACAATCGAACACAATGTCCTGAACCAACATCCCAGCGCCTGATAACTTCTTCTTCTCCGCATGTAATGACTTGTTTATCATCAGGACTCCATACGACTTTTACAACTGGTTCCTTGTGGCCCACAAGTTTATGCTTCAGCAAAAACTCCCCCTCTGGATCCATCTGAAAAAGAAACATATCTAAGTGAATCTGCAACAGACTGCATCACTTTGACTTACAGGATCTGTATATGTTTTGGTTTACATACCTCCCACAGAATGGCTGATTTATCCGTTGAAGAAGAAGCCAAGTATTTGCCATTATGTGAGAATGTCAAGAACAAGACTTTATCTTCATGTTCCTCCAATGTCTGAACCATTCACATATACAAAACTTAATGAAACTATCATCCAGAGATGAAACAAGCCTGATTAGTCCTTCATCACACCAAGAACATCATCAATAGATAGCAAGTATAGAGGGTTACCTGTACAGTCTTTGAAGGAAGTTTCTGTTTCCCACAATAATGATCAGAGCATAGGGACAAATCTCTATCTGGAACATTATGAATATCACAGCCAATCATCTGACGATCAAGGATCTTCTCTAAGAGATACTCCAACCTCTTTTCTGGTATTATATCTGCAGGAGGAAACAGTTTCTGCAGTTTCTTGACAACCCCCTTGGACCCTGAATTCACACTTTCTGTTTCTGGTCCTTGAGCTAATTTGTCTGCGAGCTTATGAACACGCTTTGTGTTAACACCAAGAGGCTTCATCTGTTGCGTTAATGTCTTAAGAGCAGCTTCACCATTGTTATTCTTATGAAGCTCAAGGACCTTTTGCTCTAGTAACAAGAATCTTGCAGCCTTTTCATCAAGTAGTTCAATCTTCTTCAGTGCATCAATGCTTTTATCCCATTCTCCATTCTTTACTAGTTCAAGAAACTGCTTAGTATCAGGATTGAGCAGAGGAACGCCAGACTCTTTCTCTAAACTGGCTGCAGTGTCAGCAAATCCAAGCGAGTAAAGTGCCTCAGTGATTAACCTAATGAACTCGGACTTTTTGAGAAGACCTTTGGAGCCTAATGTACCATCCATCAGGTTCAGGTCCAAGAGAGTTCTCGAACGTTTAAAATGTGGTTCCCAAATCCGGATGGTTCCATCGTCACTCGCTGAGGCCAGCATATGGATATCTTCCGGGTTCCAGCTTACGCAGTTCACAGCTCCTGTGTGTCCATGCAATACACTACAAGGTTTCCTCTTTGTTTCTGTGTGCCATATGTATACCTGAAACAACAACAGAGACACATAATGTTTCTGAGACTAGATAGAGAGACAGATAGTAAACCGATCTTACTTGAGTAGTTTCACTCCCACTAGCGATGAAAGATTCTTTATAACCACCAAAGCAAGACCTGATAGTTAACCGACCACGCTTGTGGCCAGCGAATCCCATAACCCTATGAGGTTTGTCTTCAATGTTCCAGAGTTTGATCTTATGGGACATGAGAACGATTAGAAGATACTTATTGTCTTTCGAAAGCGAGAACGAGTTTATGTCTTCTATCTCTTCAATCATTGTCTCAGCTTCGGTTTCTTTATCAAACAATGAGATCGCAAGCATCTTCTTGCCGTCGCTTACAAGCCACTTCCCATCAGTCGTCATGGCTACGTCAGTGAGCCAGTGTGGTCGTTGTTCTGGCTCGTGATATATCAGAGTCCCATCTAAACTCCAAAAATAGATGCATCCGTCTGTCATTGCACCAATTATACCTGAACCGTCATGAAACCAAACGCAAGAAACGGAACCAACATCACAGATTTCATACAATTGAACACATTGTCCTGAACCAACATCCCAGCATCTGATAACTTCCATTTCTCCGCATGTAATGACTTGTTGATCATCAGGACTCCATGAGACTTTTACAACTGGTTTCTTGTGACCCACAAGTCTATGCTTCAGCGAAAACTTCCCCTCTGGATCCATCTGAAAAAGAAGCATATCTAAGTGAATCTGCAACAGACTGCATTACATGATCTGTATATTGTTTGGTTTACATACCTCCCACAGAATGGCTGATTTATCCGTTGAAGAAGAAGCCAAGTATTTGCCGTTATGTGAGAATTTCAAGAACAAGACTTTACCGGTGTGTTCCCCCAATATCTGAACCATTCACATATAGAGTCATTGAAGGTATAGAGTCACAGAAAGTGTCAACAGACTGGTGCATAGTCTTGTTACCTGTACAGTCTTGGAAGGAATGTTCCGTTCAGCACAAGGAAGATGATCAAAGCACAGAGACAAATCACAGTCTGGAATATTATGGAGATCACACTCAGCCCACTGAAGACGAAGGATGTTCTCTAAGAGATACTCCAACCTCTTTTCTGAGTTTATAATTCCAGGAGGAAACTGTTGCTCTTCATCAGGCAGTGTAATCCTCTCCGGTGCAGTATTAGGAATGCCAGACTTCTTCACTAAATCGGCTGCAATGTCAGCAAATCCAAGCGAGCTAAGTGCCTCGGTGATTATCCTGATGAACTCAGACCTTTTGATGAGGCCTTTAGGGCCTATCATATCATCCATTAGGTCTGCAAAAGATGTCACAGTTCTCAAACGTTTCAAAGGTGGTTCTTTATTTTCCATAGCTTCCAACCTGCAGAGAGAAATAGAATCAAGTCTTGAGCTTTCCTAAATCAAGATCAAAACTTTTCGCAGGTAAATAATCAATCATACAAAAATCAGTAAAACCCATGAAGCGTTCGATCAAAAACAAGCTAAAATCAAGATATCAATGGATAATATCGAAGTAAAACCTCGCTAAAATACGGAGCAATCGGAAGTAACAGCAATCGCAAGGAAACTCATTTCGTGAGATTATTAAAAGAAGAACGATATTGGAAGAAGAATCAACTACGAAAACGAAAAAGGTTGCGAGATAGTACAAGAAACAGAAGAGCGATTGATCTTACGGAAGAAGAAGCAAAACCCAGCAAGAGATTGATCGGATTCAGCGATGGAGAAACCGAAACGCAAAACCCAGAAATAATAGGAGAAACCCAAATGTGTAATAGAACGAGAAAAACAAGAGATTGATCTTATGGAAGAAGAAGCAAAACCCAGCAAGAGATTGATTGGATTCAACGATCGAGAAATGGAAACCCAAAACCCAGAAAGAAAAGGAAAACCACAAATGTGCAATAGAACGAGAAAAGAAAAAAGAGAGAAGAGAATCGTTGTACATACTACACACACAGTGGGAAACAAAGCGGATGAAGAAGACGAAGAAGAATTTAAATAAATTTATTTTTATATTTTATTTTGGCGCTGTGTAACCAACTCTAATGGTTGTTAAGAAGGCCCTAAATAAAAGCCCACTTAAGGCCCATTTGTTGTCGATAGAGATTCATCGTCTTCCTGAACTGATGAAGAATCTTAACAAGAGACTGAGATTTTGGAGAGGACGAACACAATGGGAAGCACACCAGCCCAGATTCCGACTAGCTTTGGCCATGAGCTTAGGGCTTGTCTTCGCTGCCGACTAGTCAAGACCTATGACCAAGTCTCTTTGATTCTTTCACTGTTTCTATTAGGGTTTTTTTTTTGTTCCTTCATTTGTGTTTGAAGGTTGTTTGTTGTTCAACAGTTCAGAGACGCTGGGTGCGAGAATTGTCCTTTCTTCAAGATGGAAGAGGATCACGAGCGTATTGTTGAGGTTACTACTCCTAATTTCAATGGGTATGTCCTCAGAACGAATCCCTCTGTTCATAAAGTTCTAGGGTTTCCATAGTAGTGGAGTGATATTGCTTAGTATGAAATTAAGTTCCTTTATGAATGTATCAAGTGAGGCTTGTTGGTTTACGAGTTTTAAGTGAACTTGCATTCTTTGCTGGATCAGTGATTTATTAGGTTGTGAATTTCCCAAAGCTTGCTGCTTTAAGAGTTGTTTCTCGATAATGAAGTCAGGGAACTAGTGGGTTATGCATGTATTCATCTAGCTGCTGATGTTAAGATTGTTTGCAGTATAATCTCTGTGATGGATCCAAGTAGAAGCTGGGCGGCTAGGTGGTTAAGAATCGGTATGTTAATGATTGCTCTGCTTAATTATTGACTTTCCTTTTCTGAGCTCAGCAAGTAATTTAGTTTCTTCTTTCTATCGTTGTGTTCATGTTCTCCCATCATTATCCTCTGATAGATTATAGATGGTGAGATTACTGTTAAAGATCGGTGACCAAAAAATCTCCAATGAAAGCTGACATACAAGAGCCTGTTTCTAGAATAATCTGGCTCAGAAGCCTAAATCTAGTATAAATGGAATGTGGCTTTAGATCTTAAGGTTTGCAAGATACTTTGGCTCCTTGTACTCTTGATCTTGTCGAGCAATGCTCGTTTCAGAAAGAGCGTGTAATGCACCTTGTCATGACATCAAGGCAAGTTTCCGTCTCTTGGATTAGATGACATGTGAAAAGCATTTTTTTATCAAGTAGATAGGCTTGTTGATGCAGGGATGAAAGAGCAGTTTCTCAAGCAATTGAATTGAATGAGCAACTTCAGAGAATTCTTAATAGACATGAAGATTTACAGTCTGGTAGAATCACAGTGCCAAGCAGGTCTCCTACATCTAATGGTTATCATTCCATCTTGAACCTAGGCGTTCTACCTCAAACGGTCACCAGAAACTCGCTTCTAATGCAAATTCCAAATCGAGCAGCTCTATCTCCAATCCAACCCATCTTAAGCTTGAAGACGAGGATGAGGAAGAGGAGCCTGAGCAGTTATTCAGAAGGTCTGTCCCTTAATTACCACATAAGGTTCTTGGAATCTGAAATGGTTATTATTGATGCTAAGTCCAAGAATCATCCATATGAATGTCTGCTTGCAGATTACGAAAAGGGAAAGCTAGAGCAATACCTGAAGATGAAGAGCCATCACCTCCACAAGCTTTACTTGGATCGTCAATCCATACTGAAAGACTCAACCGTCCACTCATTCGTCCTTTACCATCAGAGGAGTCATCACGCGGTAGTGATAGCCATTCGCAATCACCTCCTGTTGTGATTCCACCACCACCTGCAAAACATGTCGAGAGGGAAAAATTCTTCAAGGAGAAGAAAGTTGATGGTGCATCATCCGGTTTGCCAGGTCATATGAGAGGCCTTTCCTTGCATAGCCGTGATGGTAGCAGCTCACGCAGTGGAAGTGTAGACTTCAGTGACTGAAACACTCAAAAGTTCTGTCTCATCATAAGTATATGTATTCTTTTACTCTTTGCTCTTCTTAGGTTTTGTTAATCTTACAGAAAGAGCATGTGTTTGTCTGACCACAACTGTGCCATGATCTGCCGTGGCGAAGGCTTTTCCGGTGGTCATTGCCATGGCCTCCATCGCCGTTGCTACTGCACTCGCCTCTGCTAACTTTTTGTACTCTTTCACAATAAAACCATCAAAATGTTGTTGTTTTTTCCTCTTCCAGTTTCAAATAATAAAAATAATAATAAGAATATTGTTTCTCGTTTTGGCTCCGGTATCGGATTATGATAACCTTCTTTAGTCTTTTATGTTTGTATTCGAAAAACGTATTCTTTCTTAATAATGAAATGAAAAATCTTTGAGGAAAAAAAGAATATTGTTTCTAGTTTTGTTAATCAAAAGGAACAAGATATGATGTTAAAAAATATACATTTCACCAATTTCTATTTCTCTGTTGCTCTAACTATTGGTATTCAAACTTTAGTTCTTAACCTCTATGAACAACAGACCATATGTACATGATGAATATCAAATTTCCAGTCAAGTCACCATTGAATCACTTCTTCTTCTCTTAAGTCCCCAAATCCTGATGGTTCCATCATCACTCGCTGAGGCCAACATATGCATATCAACCGGGTTCCAACTCACACAGTTCACAGATCCTGAGTGTCCTGACAATACACAACAAGGTTCACTCCCTTCTAATATGTACCATATGTACACCTGCAACAACAACAACAGAGACACATCATTCATTTGCAGAGGATCCATCTCTCTTTCTTATGGTCCATTCATTATACCTGACTAGTCACACTCCCACAAGCAATGAAAGATTCTTCATATCCACCAAAGCAAGACTTGATAGTTTTCCGATTATCTTTGTGGCCATTGAATCCCATTACCTTATACGGTTCAACTTCAATGTTCCAGAGTTTGATCTCATTAGTATTCAGGTCGATTAGAAGATACTTATTGTCTTTCGAAACCGAGAACGAGACAATTATAGCATCTTCTTGAATCAATGTCTCAGCTCTGGTTTCTATATCAAACAATGAGATAGCTTGCAGCTCCTGGTCCATGATTACAAGCCACTTCCCATCAGTCGTCATGGCTACTTCAGTTCGCCCGACTGCTTGCAGGTGATCTAGCTCAGTCCCATCTGAACTCCAAAAATAGATGTGTCCGTCTGCCATTGCACCAATTATACCTGAACCATCATGAAGCCATCCACATGAAACGGAACCAACATCATAACTTTCACACAGTTGAACAGAATGTCCTGAACCAACATCCCAGCGCACGATAACTTCTCCGCATGTAATGACTTGTTGATCATCAGGACTCCATAAGACTTTTACAACTGGTTCCTCGTGGCCCACAAGTTTATGCTTCAGCAAAAACTTCCCCTCTGCATCCATCTGAAAAAGAAGCATATCTAAGTAAATCTGCAACAGACTGCATCACTTTGACCTACATGATCTGTATATTGTTTGCTTTACATACCTCCCACAGAATGGCTGATTTATCCGTTGAAGAAGAAGCCAAGTATTTGCCATTATGTGAGAATGTCAAGAACAAGACTTTGTCGGTATGGTCTTCCAATATCTGAACCATTCACATATAGAAAACTTAATGAAACTGTGCTATATAGAGTCACAGAAAGTCTAAACAAGCCTGATTAGTACTTCATCACTACATCAAGAGCTATCATCAATAGATTGCAAGTTACCTGTACAGTCTCTGAAGGAAGTTTCTGTTTCCCACAATAATGATCAGAGCATAGGGACAAATCTCTATCTGGAACATTATGAAAATGACAGCCAATCATCTGTTGATCAAGGATCTTCTCTAAGAGATACTCCAACCTCTTTTCCGGGACTATAGCTGCAGGAGGAAACAGTTTTTGCAGTTTCTTGACAACCCCTGAGTTCACACTTTCTGTTTCTTCACCAAGACGTCCTTGAGCTAATTTGTCTGCGAGCTTATGAACACGCTTTGTGTTAACACCAAGAGGCTTCATCTGTTCCGTTAATGTCTTAAGAGCAGCTTCACCATTGTTATTCTTATGAAGCTCAAGGACCTTTTGCTCTAGTAACAAGAATCTTGCAGCCTTTTCATCACGTAGTTGAATCTTCTTCAGTGCATCAATGCTTTCATCCCATTCTCCATTCTTTACTAGTTCAAGAAACTGCTTAGTATCACGATTGGGCAGAGGAACGCCAGACTCTTTCTCTAAACTGGCTGCAGTGTCAGCAAATCCAAGCGAGATAAGTGCCTCAGTGATTAACCTAATGAACTCAGACTTCTTGAGAAGACCTTTGGAGCCTAATGTACCATCCATGTAGTCTACTAAATGTTTACGGGTTCTCGAATGTTTAAAATGTGGTTCCCAAATCCGGATGGTTCCATCGTCGCTTGCTGAGGCCAGCATATGGATATCATCCGGGTTCCAACTTACGCAGTTCACAGCTCCTGTGTGTCCATGCAATACACTACAAGGCTTCCTCCCTTGTCCTCTGTGCCATATGTATACCTGAAACAACAACAACAGAGACACATAATGTTTCTGAGACTAGAAAGAGAGACAGATGAGTCCAGAGAGTTTACTTGAGTAGTTTCACTCCCACTAGCGATGAAATTTTCTTTATAACCACCAAAGCAAGACTTGATAGTAAACCGACCACGCTTGCAGCCAGCGAATCCCATAACCCTACGAGGGTTGTCTTCAATGTTCCAGAGTTTGATCTCATGGGACATGAGAACGACTAGAAGATACTTATTGTCTTTCGAAAGCGAGAACGAGCTTATCTCGTCTATCTCTTCAATCATTGTCTCAGATTTGGTTTCTTTATCATACAATGAGATCGCATGCTTCTTCCAGCCGTCGTTTAAAAACCACTTCCCATCAGTCGTCATGGCTACGTCAGTGAACCTGTGTGCATGTTGGTCTGGCGCGCGATCTGCCAGAGTCCCATCTAAACGCCACAAATAGAGGCGTCTGTCTGTCATTGCACCAATTATACCTAAACCGTTATGAGACAATCCACAAGAAATGGAACCAACATCATGGATTTCATACAGTTGAACACAATGTCCTGAACCAACATTCCAGCGCCTGATAACTTCCTTTTCTCCGCATGTAATGACTTGTTGATCATCAGGACTCCATACGACTTTTACAACTGGTTCCTTGTGGCCCACAAGTTTATGCTTCAGCAAAAACTTCCCCTCTGCATCCATCTGAAAAAGAAACATATCTAAGTGAATCTGCAACAGACTGCATCACTTTGACCTACATGATCTGTATATTGTTTGCTTTACATACCTCCCAAAGAATGGCTGATTTATCCGTTGAAGAAGAAGCCAAGTATTTGCCATTATGTGAGAATGTCAAGAACAAGACTGCATCGTTATGTTCCCCCAATATCTGAACCATTCACATATAGAAAACTTAATGGACTGTGCTATATAGAGTCTAAACAAGCCTGATTAGTACTTCATCACACCAAGAAAGAAATTTATCCAAAGATGCAACAACATCATCAATAGATCGCAGCAAGTAATATTAGCGGATTGGTGCAGTCTTATTACCTGTACAGTCTTGGAAGGAATGCTCCGTTCAGCACAGGGAATATGATCAAAGCACAGAGACAAATCACAGTCTGGAATATTATGGAGATCACACTCATCCCACTGAAGATGAAGGATGTTCTCTAAGAGAGACTCCAACTTCTTTTCTGGGATTATAACACCAGGAGGAAACTGTTGCTCTTCATCAGACAGTTTAATCCTCTTCGGTGTATCAATTCTTTGTTCCCATTGTTGATTGTTTACTAGTTCAAGAAACTTCTTAGTATTTAGAACGCCAGACTTTGTCTCTAAATCGGCTGCAATGTCTCCAAATCTAAGCGAGATAAGTGCCTCCATGATTATCCTGATGAACTCAGACTTTTTGATGAGACCTTTAGGGCCTACCATTTCATCCATTAGGTCTCCTGCAGATTCCAACATGCAGAGAGAATTAGAATCAAATCTTGAACTTACCTAAATCAACCTAGCCTAAGAATAACATAAAGAGACAACAGCAATCAAAACATTTCACAGGTAAATGATCAATCAAACAAAAATCAGTAAAACCCTTGACGCGTTCGATCAAAAACAAACTAAAATCAAGATACCTCAATGGATAATATCGAAGTAAAACCGGAGCAATCGAAAGTAACAGCAACCGAAAGGAAACTCATTTCGTGAGGTCATTAAAAGAAGAACGAAATTGGAAGAAGAATCAACTACGAAAACGAAAAAGGTTGCGAGACAGTACAAGAAACAGAAGAGCGATTGATCTTACGGAAGAAAACCCAGCAAGAGATTGATACGATTCAGCGATCGAGAAACGGAAACCCAAAACCCAGAAAGAATAGGAGAAACCCAAATGTGCAATAGAACGAGAAAAGAAAAAAGAGAGAAGAGAATGGTTGTACATACTACAGACAGTGGGAAGCTAGAAGCAAAGCGGATGAAGAAGACGAAGAATTTAAATAAAATTTATTATTTTGGCGCTGTGTAATTCTTTAATGGTTGTTAAGAAGGCCCTTAATAAAGCCCACATACGGCCCATTTATTGTAAATAGAGATTCATCGTCTTCCTGAGCTGAAGAAGAATCTTAACAAGAGACTGGGATTTTGGAGAGCTAGAACACGCGGTGTCTGTTACATGATCTATCTCTATTTTTACATGTTGCATTCATAATGAGTATTAATAATTGTGTTTAATTTATAGAGGAGGTTATTGGGATTGAGGGAAAGATGTGCCAAATAGAGAGCTATCAGTTCAACCGCTTGTGTTTGTCCAACAATACCTGTGCCATTATCTGCCGTGGCGAAGGCTTTCCCGGTGGTCATTGCGATGGCCTCCATAGCCCTTGCTACTGCACTTACTTTTGCTAACTTTTTGTTCTCTTTCACAATGAATGTTGTTGTTTTTTCCCTTCCATTTTCAAATAATAAGAATATTGTTTCTCGTTTTGGTTTCGGTATCGGATTGAGATAGCCGGCTTTTATCTCTTATGTTTGTATTCGAAAAATTTGTTTGTTCTTGATATTGTGAAAAATCTCCGAGTGAAAAAAAGAATATTGTTTCTCATTTTGGCTCCGATATCGGATTGAGATAGCCTGTTTTAGTTTTTTATGTTTCTATTCGAAAAATGTATTGGTTCTTGATAATATAAAAAATCTCCGAGTGAAGAAAATAATATTGTTTTTTATTTTGTTAATCAAGAGGAACAAGATATGATGTTAAGAATATTATTTCTCGTTTGGTTTTGGTATCGGTTTGTGATAGCCAATTTTAATCTCTTATGTTTGTATTCGAAAAATGTATTGGTTCTTGGTAATATAAAAAATCTCCGAGTGAAGAAAAAAATATTGTTTTTTATTTTGTTAATCAAGAGGAACAAATATATGATGTTAAGAATATTATTTCTCGTTTGGTTTTGGTATCGGTTTGTGATAGCCAATTTTAATCTCTTATGTTTGTATTCGAAAAACATCTGTTTTTGGTAATGAATGAGCTTCGAGTGATAAAAAAGAAAAATAATATTTCTCATTTTGTTAATCAAGCGCAAGATATGATGTTAAGAAACATCTGAATTAGTCAGAAACATCTATTTTCTTCTAAAAACTAGGGTTATATAAAAAACATGGATCTAAATAACTAAATAACCAATCCAAATTAAATATCTGAATTGATATAAATTCATAATATCAAAAGAATCAGTATCATATCTAATATTGAATGTCCAACCCTAATTAAAATATTAGGTATTATAATTTTGGTAAATTAAATTTGAAAGACCTGACAAACCTTGAATATGAGCAACCAACCAACCAACCTAAGAAATTGGCAATGTTCTATATTTTACAAAAAGTTGCATGCAAACAAATGTTTGACCTTTTACTATAGTTATGTAATGACAATCATTTCTCTTATACTACAATTTTTCTTATATAATTTTCCATGTTACAATATTTTCTTTTATTAAGTTTGTTGTTCTTATGAAACTCCAAAAGTCATCTTTTCAAGAAAACAATATTTTTTCCCTTATCCTTCAGTCTCTATTGGAATTATCAAGGAACCATTTGTTGTCTTTCTATTCTCACTTGGAAGACATTTTTCCTATCAATAAAATACAGAACTTTCACACACAAAAAATTGACACAAAACTTATACACATGAACCAGACGTTTATTTTTATTTTGGGCTTAAGTAACAACCTTACATAGATGAAACCTAAGGTACTCAAACAAGTAAAGACTTCTTGAAGATGGACTCATCACAAGAATGAAGTTAACATATTAAGCACCTGATATTGTTACATACCAAAAGAGCAATACTTGGTTCTTTATCTTGATGGATTTGCTTCAGAGGCGTTTCGGAGGAACGTACTGTACACGCTCTTCTTGGCATAAGTGCTGCAGCAAATCACCAGAATGCGAAAGAAAGAAAGAAAAACAAAGTTAGATAAAGTGTTGACTCAGTGACTGCCTAAGTTTGAAACACAAAGTAAAGTGTGTTGTTATAAGATGAAGAGTCCAGCTTCAAACCATGAAGATAATATATGTTACCTGCATTTCCTCTGTGAGTGGCTCTGAAACAGCAAGAGTGTAGCAACCAGGAGCAAACTTCCCTGTCAAATTTAGTAAATATCACACAATTAGCTAATCAAACGCAGCCATAAAAGTATAAGGAGTTCTAAGGGTCTTGAAAATATTCAGATCTAAAGCCACATTCCATTTTATATCACATTTAAGCCTCTGAGCCAGACTAATCTAGAAACAGGGAATCACATAACTCTTGTATATCAGCTTTCATTGGAAATTTTATGGTCACTGATCTTTAATACAAAAGATGTGATGAATGTAATAGTAAAATCACCATCTATAATCTATCAGAGGATAATGATGGGAGAACACGAACACAATGATGAAAAGAAGAAACTAGATTACTTGTTGAGTTCAGAAAAGGAAAGTCGAATCACATAACTCATGTATATCAGCTTTCATAGGAGATTTTATGGTCACTGATCTTTAATACAAAAGATGTGATGAATGTAATAGTAAAATCACCATCTATAATCTATCAGAGGATAATGATGGGAGAACACGAACACAATGATGAAAAGAAGAAACTAGATTACTTGCTGAGCTCAGAAAAGGAAAGTCGAATCACATAACTCATGTATATCAGCTTTCATAGGAGATTTTATGGTCACTGATCTTTAATACAGAATAGATGTGATGAATGTAACAGTAATCTCACCAGCTATAATCTATCAGAGGAGAACATGAACCAATGATGGAAAGAAGAAACTAGATTACTTGCTGAGTTCAGAAAAGGAAAGTTGATAGTTAAGCAGAGTGATCATCCACATACCGATTCTTAACCACCTAGCCGCCCAGCTTCTACTTGGATCCATCACAGAGATTATACTGCAAACAATCTTAACATCAGCAGCAGCAGCTAGATGAATACATCAACTTACAAAACTAAAGACATACATAACCCCACTAGTTCCCTCACTTCATTATCTAAAAACAATTCGCAAAGCAGTAAGCTTTGGGAAATTCACTGATCCAACAAAGAATGCAAGTTCACTTAAAGCTCGGAAACCAACAAGGGTCACTTGCTACATTCATAAAGGAATTGAATTTCATACTACTATGGAAACCCTAGAAGTTTATGAACAGATGGTTACGTTCTGAGGACATACCCATTGAAATTAGGAGTAGTAACCTCAACAATACGCTCGTGATCTTCTTCCATCTTGAAGAAAGGACAATTCTCGCACCCAGCGTCCCTGAACTGTTGAACAACAAACAACCTTCAAACACAAATGAATGAACCAAAAAAACCCTAATAGAAACAGTGAAAGAATCAAAAAGACTTGATCATAGGTTTTGACGAGTCGGCAGCGTAGACAAGCCCTAAGCTCATGGCCAAAGCTAGTCGGAATCTGGGCTGGTGCGCTTCCCATTGTGTTCGTCCTCTCCAAAATCCCAGTCTCTTGTTAAGATTCTTCATCAGCTCAGGAAGACGATGAATCTCTATTTACAATAAATGGGCCTTAAGTGGGCTTTTATGTAGGGCCTTTTTAACAACCATTAGAGTTAGTAACACAGCGCCAAAATAAAATATAAAAAATAAATTTATTTAAATTCGTCTTCGTCTTCTTCATCGGCTTTGTTTCCCACTGTGTGTACTGTGTAGTATGTACAACGATTCTCTTCTCTCTTTTTTCTTTTCTCGTTCTATTACACATTTGGGTTTCTCCTAATCTTTCTGGGTTTTGCGTTTCCGTTTCTCTCTCGACTTCTCCATTGCTGAAGCCGATCAATCTCTGCTGGGTTTTGCTTCTTCTTCCGTAAGATCATCAATCGCTCTTATGTTTCTTGTACTATCTCGCAACTTCTTTCGTTTTCATAGTTGATTCTTCTTCCAATATCGTTCTTGTTTTAATAATCTCACGAAATGAGTTTCCTTTCGGTTGCTGTTACTTCCGATTGCTCCGTATTTTGAGAGGTTTTACTCCGATATTATCCATTGAGGTATCTTGATTTTAGTTTGTTTTTGATCGAATGCGTCAAGGGTTTTACTGATTTTTGTATGATTGATCATTTACCTGTGAAAAGTTTTGATCTTGATTTAGGAAAGCTCAGGATTTGATTCTATTTCTCTCTGCAGGTTGGAAGCTATGGAGGATAAAGAACGACCTTTGAAACGTGTGAGAATTGTGAACTCTTTAGCAGACCTAATGGATGATAAGATAGGCCCTAAAGGTCTCATCAAAAAGTCTGAGTTCATCAGGATAATCACCGAGGCACTTATCTCGCTTGGATTTGCTGACATTGCAGCCGATTTAGTGAAGAAGTCTGGCTTTCCTAATACTGCACCGGAGAGGATTACACTGCCTGATGAAGAGCAACAGTTTCCTCCTGGAATTATAAACTCAGAAAAGAGGTTGGAGTATCTCTTAGAGAACATCCTTCGTCTTCAGTGGGCTGAGTGTGATCTCCATAACATTCCAGACTGTGATTTGTCTCTGTGCTTTGATCATCTTCCTTGTGCTGAACGGAGCATTCCTTCCAAGACTGTACAGGTAACAAGACTAAGAACCAATCCACTAATATTACTTAATATACTAATCTGTGACTCTATACCTTCAATGACACTATATGTGAATGGTTCAGATATTGGGGGAACATACCAATAAAGTCTTGTTCTTGACATTCTCACATAATGGCAAATACTTGGCTTCTTCTTCAACAGACAAATCAGCCATTCTGTGGGAGGTATGTAAACCAAAACATATAAGTCAAAGTGATGCAGTCTGTTGCAGATTCACTTAGATATGCTTCTTTTTCAGATGGATCCAGAGGGGAAGTTTTCGCTGAAGCATAAACTTGTGGGCCACAAGGAACCAGTTGTAAAAGTCTCATGGAGTCCTGATGATCAACAAGTCATTACATGCGGAGAAAAGGAAGTTATCAGGCGCTGGAATGTTGGTTCAGGACATTGTGTTCGATTGTATGAAAGATATGGTGTTGGTTCCATTTCTTGTGGATGGCTTCATGACGGTTCAGGTATAATTGGTGTAATGATAGACAGACGCCTCTTATTGTGGAATTTAGATGGGACTTTGAAAAAAGTGGAAGAACAACGACCACACAGGCTCACTGACGTAGCCATGACGACTGATGGGAAGTGGCTTGTAAGCGACGGCAGGAAGAAGAATGCAATCTCATTGTTTGATAAAGAAACCAAAGATGAGAGAATGATTGAAGAGATAGACAAGATAGACTCATTCTCGCTTTCGAAAGACAATAAGTATCTTCTAATCGTTCTCATGTCCCATGAGATCAAACTCTGGAACATTGAAGACAATCCTCCTAGGGTTATGGGATTCCCTGGCTGCAAGAGTGGTCGGTCTACTATCAGGTCTTGCTTTGGTGGTTATAAAGAAAATTTCATCGCTAGTGGGAGTGAAACTACTCAAGTAAACTCTCTGGACTCATCTGTCTCTCTTTCTAGTCTCAGAAACATTATGTGTCTCTGTTGTTGTTGTTTCAGGTATACATATGGCACAGAGGAACAAGGAGGAAACCTTGTAGTGTATTGCATGGACACACAGGAGCTGTGAACTGTGTAAGCTGGAACCCGGAAGATATCCATATGCTGGCCTCAGCGAGCGACGATGGAACCATCCGGATTTGGGAACCACATTTTAAACTTTCGAGAACTCGATTGGACATGAACCTGATGGATGGTACATTAGGCTCCAAAGGTCTTCTCAAAAAGTCTGAGTTCATTAGGTTAATCACTGAGGCACTTTACTCGCTTGGATTTGCTGACACTGCAGCCAGTTTAGAGAAAGAGTCTGGCGTTCCTCTGCTCAATCTTGATATTAAGCAGTTTCTTGAACTAGTAAAGAATGGAGAATGGGATAAAAGCATTGATGCACTGAAGAAGATTCAACTACGTGATGAAAAGGCTGCGAGATTCTTGTTACTAGAGCAAAAGGTCCTTGAGCTTCATAAGAATAACAATGGTGAAGGTGCTTTAAAGACTTTAACGGAACAGATGAAGCCTCTTGGTGTTAACACAAAGCGTGTTCATAAGCTCGCAGACAAATTAGCTCAAGGACCTCTTGGTGAAGAAACAGAAAGTGTGAATTCAAGGTCCAAGGAGGTTGTCAAGAAACTGCAAAAACTGTTTCCACCTGCAGCTATAGTCCCGGAAAAGAGGTTGGAGTATCTCTTAGAGAAGATCCTTGATCAACAGATGATTGGCTGTGATTTCCATAATGTTCCAGATACTGATTTGTCCCTATGCTATCATCATTATTGTGGGAAACAGAAACTTCCTTCAGAGACTGTACAGGTAACCATCTATACTTGCTATCTATTGATGATGTTCTTGGTGTGATGAAGTACTAATTAGGCTTGTTTCATCTCTGGATGATAGTTTCATTAAGTTTTGTATATGTGAATGGTTCAGATATTGGAGGAACACACCGGTAAAGTCTTGTTCTTGACATTCTCACATAATGGCAAATACTTGGCTTCTTCTTCAACGGATCAATCAGCCATTCTGTGGGAGGTATGTAAACCAGATCATGTAGTTCAAAGTGATGCAGTCTGTTGCAGATTCACTTAGATATGCTTCTTTTGCAGATGGATCCAGAGGGGGAGTTTTTGCTGAAGCATAAACTTGTGGGCCACGAGGAACCAGTTGTAAAAGTCTCATGGAGTCCTGATGATCGACAAGTCATTACATGCGGAGAAGAAGATGTTATCATGCGCTGGAATGTTGGTTCAGGACAATGTGTTCGAGTGTATAAAAGATATGAAGTTGGTTCCGTTTCTTGTGGATGGCTTCATGATGGTTCAGGTATAATTGGTGCAATGGCAGACGGATACATCTATTTCTGGAGTTTAGATGGGACTGAGCTACAGCACGGGCATTCAATCCGGCGCACTGAAGTAGCCATGACGACTGATGGGAAGTGGCTTGTAATCATGGGCCAGGAGCTGCAATATATCTCACTGTTTCATATAGAAACCAGAGCTGAGACATTGATTAAAGAAGATGCTATAATTGTCTCGTTCTCGGTTTCTCAAGACAATAAGTATCTTCTAATCGACCTGAATACTAATGAGATCAAACTCTGGAACATTGAAGCTGAACCGTATAAGGTTATGGGGTTTGATGGTCACAAGAATAACCGGCAAACTATCAAGTCTTGCTTTGGTGGCTATGAAGAATCTTTCATTGCTTGTGGGAGCAAGACTAGTCAGGTATAAAGAATGAACCATAAGAAAGAGAGATGGGATCCTCTGCAAATGAGTAATGTGTCTCTGTTGTTGTTGTTGTTGTTGCAGGTATACATATGGTACATATTAGAAGGGAGTAAACCTTGTTGTGTATTGTCAGGACACTCAGGATCTGTGAACTGTGTGAGTTGGAACCCGGTTGATATGCATATGTTGGCCTCAGCGAGCGATGATAAAACCATCAGGATTTGGGGAATTAAGAGGAGAAGAAGTGATTCAATGGTGACTTGACTTAGAATTTGATATTCATCATGTACATATGGTCTGTTGTTCATAGAGGTTAAGAACTAAAGTTTGTATACTAATATAGTTAGAACAAAAGAGAAATAGAAATTGGTGAAATGTATATTTTCTTAACATCATATCTTGTTCCTTTTGATTAACAAAACGAGAAACAATATTCTTTTGTTAGAGCAACTCCACTTCCAATGAGCACACTTGAGAGTCTTGCATCATCTGTTGACACGAGGAGGTACAGTGAATCTACAGAGGAGATTATTGAGTCGGCTTTGAAGTCGGCGACTGAGAAAGGTCTGTGTAACCATGGTGATGCTGTGGTGGCTCTGCACCGTATTGGAGCTGCTTCGGTTATCAAGATCTGTGTGGTTAAGTGATTTATTACCACATCATCATCTTTTGAAAGTTTTATATTTCTTGATGAAATAAAGAATAAAGAACAGGAAATACGTAGATTTCTGAAAGTGTTTTTGGAGTTTTTTTTGGCATTTTGGTTTTCTGCTATTTTTAGTTTATAAGTTTGATAAATTTATGTACTTATGACATTTGGGTTTTGTTATTTTCGTTTAACTAATCAAACACCATTTTGGTTAAGTTTAAGATCTTGATTAGTAATTTGCGGAATGACTAAATTGCTTTTAGAAACGCAATTACACAAGTATTTTACCAACCAACATCAAACAATCATATAGAATGCAAAATGTAAACAATCATATAGTAATTTGTGGAATTACGTTTAAATGCAATATTTTCGGAATCGCTTTAAATGTAATTCTTTTGTTTAAAATGTTTATACAATTTGACCCCCTCAAAAAATGTTTATACAAATCTTATTCAAGGCAAAGGAGGGAAAATACGGGAATAAGCTGAAACCGCGCCGGTTTGAATATAGCGTTTAGGATTCTCGGGATCAGGATTCCACTGGATCTCGCTAACGTTTGGCGTTTCAACAAACGCAATCGTGAACTCACCCATCTTCTCCATCTTCCCACGCTTCCCAGCTCGGAGAAGAAGCCCATTGTTCCTCACGTAAGAGAATATCCCATTGGTGAGCTTCACGATATCGCCTGCCTCGAACGCGTCGCATTCGTCTCCCCACAGCTGTATATGAACCGCCGCCGTTTCATCCGCAGCTAATGCGATACAACTCTTTCCGCTCGTCGCCGCGGCTGATTTTGCTTTATCGAGGATGATGAAACGCGTGTTTATGTTGTTCTGTGCTGCCGGAACTATGTCCTTGAGAAACGCGTGCATCTTGTCGGACATCGATAGAATCTCCTGAAACTGAGATATAGAGTGATTCAAATCAAAGCAAGAACTTTTGGATTCAAAATTTCATTGAGACATTTTGTCGAACACCTGATCTACAATATGTATATAGCTTTATATGTTGTATCAAAAGCTAATGAATCGATCAAGATCTCTTCTAGAGTACTTATAATCAGCTTATGAATTCCAGTCACCATAGTTTTATAATCATCTCTACCCCAAATCATTGTTTGTAAACCAAAACTACAGAAACTTACTCGGTTAGAGCAGAGCGACAGAGATACTTCGAAGTTAACACAGAGACGGAGGAGACACCGATGAATGGAGAGGACGACGGTGACAAGATGGCTCAAGCTCCGACGTTAGAAAAGAGAAACGTCGGGAACACTACACCTCCAATGGAAAATTTGTTCAAACAGATAGGGGCAAAGTCGTAAATATTGAATTTAGCACCCTTAAAAGGCTTTATAAGCCGGTTTAGAGTGGGTTTTCGTTTCTCTGGTAAAAATGAACCGGTTTGATTCCAATCCAAGTTTCAACACAATGCCTTTTCACCACTGGTATACCCAGGGCAAGGCTGTGAGTTCAGTTTTTCGGGACGGTTCGGTTCGGATAGTTCGGTTCTTCAGTTATTTTGGGTTTTTTTTTTATAAATTTCGGTTCGGTTTGATTCTCGGGTTAATTTCGGTTATCAAATTTTAAGTCAAAATTAACCGATTTTTTTGTTTTGTCTTTTGAAAATTCGGCTAAATTCAAATATTTTCGGTTAATTGGAATAACTCAATTCGGTTAAAAAAATTATATATATTTTGATTAAAATCAGTTTATTTTAGTATTGGTTTACAGAAAAATCGGTTACTCAATCAGCTCGTTGAACCGAAACGAATTTTTTTCCAACTTTGTCAAAGTAACCGAACCGAGCTAACTGAACCGAACTTTAGCTCGGTTCAGTTACAAATCCCAGGCCTTGGTATACCAATTAATTGTTGACAATAGTTTTCTTATGCAGGCAAGAGAACGAGTCCAAATACAATAGCAAATAGTGAGGACTTTGATTTCAGGACATGTCAGTAGCATATACATGAACATTGAAACATGAAGCATACCCAAGTCACTAGCATATTACATACATGTTAACCATCATACCAAAACATAAGCAGCCTAATAAGTTATAAGCTTCATGAACATTGCAACATGAAGCATGCCATGCCACTAGCATATTACATACATGTGACCATCATACCAAAACATACGCAGCCTAATAAGTTATACGCTTCATGAACATTGCAACATGAAGCATGCCATGCCACTAGCATAATACATACATGTGACCATCATACCAAAACATAAGCAGCCTAATAAAGCTTCATGAACATTGAAACATGAAACATGCCATGCCACTAGCATATTACATACATGTGATCATCATACCAAAACATAAGCAGCCTAATAAAGCTTCATGAACATTGAAACATGAAGCATGCCAAGTCACCAGCATATTATTACATACATGTGACCATCATGCCAAAACATAAGCAGCCTAATAAGTTAAAAGCTTGATGAACATTGCAACATGCCACTAGCATATTACATACATGTGACCATCATACCAAAACATAAGCAGCCTAATAAGTTATAAGCTTCATGAACATTGCAACATGAAGCATGCCAAGTCACTAGCATAATACATACATGTGACCATCATAAAAAACATAAGCAGCCTAATAAGTTATAAGCTTCATGAACATTGCAACATGAAGCATGCCATTAGCATAATACATACATGTGACCATCATACCAAAACATTAGCAACCTAATAAGTTATAAGCTTCTTGTTTCTGCCAAAGCCAGCTTGTACCAAAAGAAGGGCAGCCATTTTAATTTCCTAACCAAACCAAAAGACAAAATGTACATGACACTACAGAATCTTGGTTACTTAGTCAAGATCTATCATCACCACCTCCTGAGTCAAACCACTGATATTCCCTTGTTTGCTGCTATCTGAGGATGCAGCTGGTTCTGGCTTAATCTCGATGAAGTCTTCCACGATCTTTGGAGTTCGTCTTAATAATTTCTCCTGCTCTAAAGGGTTTTGGAGAAGTTCTCTCTCCTCTAAGTACTCGTCTAATGTAAAGGGAAAGAGTTAAGGTGTTCAAATGTAAAGATTATATGAAAGATTCAAGAAGACGATAGAATCTAAAGGATATTCTTTTCTCCATCCTTTCTCATTAGCATAGTTGATCCGTTTCTGCAGAATGATAAGCTGTCTTGCAATCCACTGGTTTTTTTCAAGCATTCACACAAGAAATATGAGATGCAGCACCAAAACATCAAGTGTGTATAATCATGAAGTGATGTGCTTTCAGAAATACTCACATGTTTTGTTATATCTTCATGGAGAGCCTTAGCCTTCTGCTCCATCTCAGCCTATCAGAAATAAAGACAATTTAATCATATACTTTGTTTTTGATAGCACAGAGATCCAGATTGTGATAAAAAAACTTACAACAGTTGGCTGTCTCAAAAGGCCACCCACCACTTTTTGCTTCAAATCATCAATCTCTTCCTGAAGAGATAAGTGGAGGTTTTAACCATGAGATATAGCATAGATATAGCAATAAGATAAACAAATTGAAGGAATAACTCACCTTGCTTAAGTCAGAATCATCCAACCTGGAAACACTAACTTCATTTGCTATACCAGCAACATAAAGAAACATGCTATCTGGTCATCAGCAGTTTTAATACCTACAGAAAAGGAAAAAAGAGAAATTCAGAGATCTTATATGGAAATTTGACAGTATACAGTGTCTAATAGGCTGCCAAAGCCATGAAACAAATGAACAAAGCCATGGTTTACCTGTAACCTGCAAGATCTGGTATGCCATACGGTCCCTAGGATCATTCTTCACTTTCACAAAGCTTCCAACCACTTTGTTCTCAGAGCTCTCATTCTGCTTCAATAACTGTACAACTAAGCTCTTGCGAAGATAAACAAGCTTTAGATTATCTGCATTGATCTTGGCTAAACCAGTTGACCGCATTTCAAGTTTCACTTCCTTCTCACAAGCTTCCTCATCTGACGTTTCTATTTTCTGCTTCTTGCCAGGCACTGAAGCCTTTTCATTCTTTTCACCGAAGCCACGTTCCAAAAGTGTGATATAATCAGCCTGCTCAATGTTCTCTTTAAAGTGACCATTTAAAAGTGTATGAATCCTCTTTTGGTTCACATAGTTCTTTCTGAAGATAGAATACAGCTTCTCATCGCAACGAACTTTCTTCTTCTTTTCATCTTCAAGCAGGTTTTTCTGACGAATATACCTGCGGATAACTGACTCCACACTGTGTTGCGACATCTCCTCTTTCGTATCTTCCCCTATGGATGTTAGGAAATCAATAAGCGGCTTTGAACCCCAACCACTAAACTCCATCCTCTTTGTTTTGCTTGACGTTTTATAATCTTCTGCATCCTCAACCGCATGGTCAGATAGTGAAAATTTTGGATCATCTTTATCCTTAAGCTTGATGTCTTTCTTTCGTGACTTCGAAGAGTGGAAATCATTGAGCTCAAACATGGGATCATCTTTGTGCCTTGACTTAACACCTTTCTTTCGTGACTTTGAAGCGCGGACATCTTCAAACGTTATCTCTTCTTGGTTTTTTATTATCTCCCAGTACTCAAGAAACAGACACTCAAATGTATCTCGATCTGTCAAGTCAATCTTATCCTGCCAAGGAAAGTTAAGCAGAGAAAATAACATTTACATGTCAACTCAACTCCACTGATTAGTGATTACAAACATTAATTTAAAAAGAGAGCATGCTATAATTTTAACAAGCCTTAAATAGTTATCACTTTATATAACTAAAGAAAATATGACTCAAGTAATACACTACAAGTTTTAATGCATGCTAACCATTATGCATATATATCATTCAATTCACTAAAGACATACCAAATGTGTGTTAGATTCATCTATATATCCTAACCAAGTCTTGTAATTAAGATTCCTATAAGGTGTTTCACATCAGATTCTTCCAAATTCATTTCATTTTTGTATAGCCATAAAGCCCATTTATACAGACTTAGTTATCTGCAACGGATGGCTACTAACATTTCAGGCTTAGAGACAACTATCCAAAGAAATATTTCAAGGTTAGAGACTACTGAAACATACCCCAGCAGCATCATATTCTCGAATCTCTTCTATAGCAACGACATACTCCTGGCAGTGATTGCATAACCCTTTAGTCTCTTTGATATGAATAAAATCAGCGTGGGTAACACAGCCTTCACATACAGCATGTGGGCAACAAAGACAGTACAGCTTCGGTCTCTTGCTACACAAGTAGCAAGTGTGCCACCCTGAAAATTGAAAATTTAAGATTTAACAAATAAGGCCTTCAGAAAGCAAGTATGAAAGATGCACTAGCCTTATGAACGTTCAAATATAAGTTCCTTTAATGTGTTTTGAAATTTAACAGACTCAAGAACCTAGCAAAAGAAATTAGTTTTCGAATATATAGACTCACTAATGATCCAAAGATTGTACTTTGAATTATCAACAGAGACAGGGGAAAAGGTCCAGGAATCCACAAACTATCTTCTCCTCCAATGTCACTCATTTTCAGACATAAAACCATTCAACTAAATAAGAGGAGACTGCTGACAGAAGCTAAGTCACAATTTAAAGAAGCATGGTACTTCAAAATGATTATAAGATTGCCATGAATATATATAACTATGTATAGAGAAAATTTTAGCACTTACTACAGATCAACGATTCTTCATTCTTTCTTACTGAGATATCTTTTTCAACGCAAGAAGCGTGATAAACTTTTGGACAGTCCCTGAAATATCAAATAAGCAAGCACAATGAAGTAGATGAATGCAGATCACAGATTATCAATCTGGTGAAAACTATTAGATAGAAAAAAAGAGTCAAACTGGCACCTACATTTATATCACACACAACAGACAATGAATGCAGATCACAGATTATCAATCTGGTGAAAACTATTAGATAGAAAGAAAGAGTCAAACTGGCACCTAAGCCCCTACTACAGAGTGTTAAACACAGATCCATTTTCGATATACAACCAACATAGAAAAGACAAAAAGGAACCATCTTTCTATAAGTGGTACACACTACTTGGACACATTAAATTTAAAGAATCATCAGGACAGGAAAATTAAAGCAGAAATTATAATCTGTAGCTCAAACTAAACGGGAAAGATTGTTCCTTTATGCATAAATTATAATATTTAGCTCAAACTAAACAGGAAAGTTTGTTCCTTTAGGCATAAACTACTAGTAGCCTTTCAAACTAGATCCCATAATCATCAGTTTCATTGAAAAAGAAGAACTTTCCTACTCAGGAAACACTGCATTCCTTTGATTGCTAGATTCATAAGTAAGCTTTGAAATTGATGAACCCTAGCAGCCTAAAAGACATAAACACCCTTCATCATCAGAATCAAGAACATGCAAAGGAAAACAAACAAAAACTTAAATCTTCTACAGAAACAGCAGCATTACGGTTGATTTCCTTCATCGAAGAAACCCATCAACAAGGCAGAAAAATCTCTGAAGAGAGGGAGAGAGACTCACTTGTAGTCACAGATCATAAGGCTTCCGCCATCTTTACAGACGAAGCACCAGTCCTCGCACTCCTTCTCCTCTTCCTCATCCTTCTCATCCACATCAACAATCTCCACTGCATCCATATCTCTCGCCGTTGAGCTTTCTCGCTTTCGCATTCGCTGCTTTGGTTAGCGTGAACTGAGTGACGAGTGACGACTGTGCAAGAAAAAACACTCCAGATATTTAGGCCTCTGGAATATTGCTTTTACTTTTTATTTACTTTCTCTATAATACCCTCGTCCTATCTTAGACACGTGTCCAGTCCACGCATTTTCAAAGGGCTATTTCGTGAATGAAATACTTTTGGGTGGTCCACCCGCCATAGCCATTAAATGTTTTTCTTGTGAAACCTTCTTTCTATATAAGAGAGTCTTTTCAATATGTTCCTGACTGACAATTCTCAGAAGTCAAAAGAAAAATGATAAATGTGAGGAACCAATCAGGTTTTCATCACTTTGAATATTATATAGTTAAGCTAAGTTTTATAAAGGTGTAATCTAGGTTTGGTATGTGTTAGTCTCAAATGTTATTCTTTTTCTTTTTCTCAGTCTTCGTCAATCGTCATCGTACCTCTTTCTTAGGTCTAGACAAAAAAAAATTGAAACCGAAAAATCGAACCGAAACCGATTAAAATTTTTGGTTTAGTTTCAATTCCGATTCCGACCAAAATACTTATAGATATTGAAATTGTGGAACTGCGAATTGATTTCGGGTACTATCTAAGAGCCGATAAAAGACCGATTACCCGAATAAACATATATATTTATATATAGTATATGATTTTTTAGCATTTTAGATTTTTTAATTTTTTGAATGTTTTTAATTTTATCGGATAAATTGTTTTTTACATCTCAAGTGTTTTTGATATACCGGATATTTTTTTATATTTTGTTTTATATTTCGGATATTTTGGACATATCGAGTAATTTTTCTTACATTTCGGATTTTTTTTAATATATCTGGTATAAAATATCTGGAATCAATGAGAACCAATTTTCGGATATTTTCTGGTTTTTCAACCTATATAGTCGAACCGACCTGGAATGATAGAAACCGAACCAGAACCAAACCGGAAAAAATACACATTGGAACCTAAACCGAATACCCCAATATCCTGAACCGAACTGAATACCCAATCCCATCCCTACTCTTTCAACGGTGTCGTTTTGCGAAACATTACCTTCGCTCATCGATTTAAATAACCATTTTTTTTTCTTTGCAAACGGTTATTTTCAGTTACTCCAATCCGAAGCATCGCTCTTATTCTTCTTCGCTCTTTCTTTCTTCTTCGTTATTTTTCTTTCTGAATTATTATTTTGATGGATCCTCTTAAAGTTGAACGCGATCTTCAGTCACTGAGAAGGTTATACAGTCTTCTCCAATCAAATGCAAACAATGAATATATACCCCAAAAATTTCTGGTAAGTTTGCTACAATTCTCATCTTATACAATTTCCATTATCGATTAATCTAACATCATGAACTTTTACAATCCACAGTTAGATGAGAACACACATTTTCTACTCAAACGGTTACTCGATTCTGCAACCGAAGAACTTCTGGCTAAACAATCCAAGGTTACTACTTAACCATCTAAACCCTTCCTTCATCATTCTTGTCTCCCTGTTTCTAACTTCTCAAATCTCAAATTTATATTACAGATACTTACACAAGTACAGTTAGGTTTACCAGATAAGGTTTCCAAAACCTTTGTCTCAAAGGGTATCATCAAATTCCCTAGCAAGTCTGGTTTAAGACAAGAAGTTCTTGATTCAATCGAACGAATCGAAACACAGCTCTCTGCTTTTCGGTTCTGTTCTAGTCGTCTAGACTCTCATCATGACAGAACAGAGTCGTGTAAGTCTCCTTCCAGGGAACCAAGACAAAGCTATCAAGCTTCTGTGTCTGGTTTAAGGATGTCAGCGAGTAAGCAAATGAGTCCGACTACTCCTGATGATCAGATTTTTTTGGTTAGATCACGACCGCCATTACCTCCACGTCCAGTGAGATCCGTTGGTTTCGAGAAGCCAAAACAGAGTAACAGAACGTCAAGTATGAAACCAACTTTGTTGGATCAAGGAACCGAGACTTGGGATGATGATTCGTCAGGGACAAGCTCAGAAGAAGAAGAAAAAGTTTCTTATACAGATCAAGAATCAGATTCAAGCTGGGAAACTCATACTGAGAGCAACACCGAGTCAGACTCATCAGAGAGTGATGATGATGATGAGAACTCTCAAGTCAATGAACAGAGGCAAAAGAAAACCGGCCGGTTTAAAAGACTGAAGGAAAAGCTAGGTAAAGTATTTCATCATCATCATCACCATCATTACTACCATCACAACCACGAGGATCAAGGACGTAAGCCATCAGCTTGGAAGCGTTTAGTTAAGACACATCTTCAGAAAGATAAGGAGAAACTGGTTGAGAGGAGGATGAAGTCTGGAACCAATGGTTTGGCTACACGTAAGAACAAAGGTGGGCAGTTTCATAAGCTAGTGGAGGGGTTGATGAGACATCGTAAGAGAGAGTCGAAGAAAAAGAAGCAGAGCCATGGCAGGAAGATGAAGTTGTGGCAAACCCCTAAGGGTAAAGGTGGTGTTAAGTTTACAAATGGAAGGAGGGTTAAGTTAGGAAAACAAATTATTTGTGTAATAATAAGGATCAAGAACATGAAGAAACCTAGTCTTAAAAGTAGATAAGGAATAGAGATGAAGGTTTAGCAGATAGCTTGCGCCTCAATCAACAAAATTGACTACAAAGGTAAAGTGTAAAAAACGCAAATTTTCATTTTTAGTAAGGAAACTTGGCCCATTGGGCCTTAATCTTCCTACAAACTGCTGTCTGCATTAATTACATCAGCCAATATAATTTGTACTCCAAACAAAAGAGTTCTTTGAGGTGTAGGTGTTTATAGGTCTGGGCATTTTAACCGGAACCGAAAATCGAATTGAATCCGACCAGAAATAACCAAAAAAATGAGTTTTGGTTTGTTAACATTAACCGAATGGTTTTTGTTTTCTTTATCGTAGTTATCCGAATCGAATCGGAACTGAAACGAGAACCGATAGTTACTTTTGGGTATCCAAAATATAATACACATAGAAAATATTAGTTATATTTAGATTTAAAATAATCAACATACTTAAAATTTATGTACACATACGAATTTTTGTGTTACATTTAAACCAAATACCCGATATAACCAAAATATTTACATTTTATAGTTATATTTTTCAAAATTAATCAATTTTTAATAAAATATAACCAATTTATTTTTATTTTTTGGGGTGTTTTGGGTTTTGGGTAATTTAGATATTTTGGGTAGTTTGGTTCGTTTTTTTTTTTGTAATTCTGGTAATTTGGTTACTTTTGTATTCAAACTACCCAAAATAACTAAAAGCAAACTAAAACCGAACTGGACCCGATAAATTTCGGATATTTTCTGGTTTCTACCACAATTATCCATATCGAACCGAACCGAACACTAACTGAACCAATCCGAACCGATTTTTCTCAGTTCCTATTTGGTTACTAGAGATCGATAACCAAAAGAACCAAAACCCGAATTAACCAAATCGGAACCGAATGGATATCCGAATACCTAGACCGAGGTGTTTATATTAAGAAGAGCATCAGATGAACCTAGAGGCCATGCCGCAGCCATAATGAATGAGGTCTTGCTTGATGCAAAATGCAAGGGAGTTATATATGCATCTCAAAGAAAGTACTTCTTCAACAAATGGCTCTCCGTCTCTCTTCGAAGGACAATAAATATGCAAATTCTCTCAACAAATTTTGATAACACGAAGAGTACAGTAAAATCTATGTAAACTAAGAGCATGTTTAGCAATGGCTCTTAAGGGGTTCTTAAGGGTGGGGTTCTTAACTATTCACTCACGTGGGTCCCACGTGAATAGTTAAGAACCCGGCCCTTAAAAATCCTTATTTAAGAACCGGTTCTTACACTGTTCATGACACGTGGCAGTCTGTCATTCGTCGATTTTTTTTTTCGATTTTTTTTTTTTTTTTACACTTTTCCCAAAAAAAAAAAAAATTTTTTTTTTTTAAGAACCCCATGAGGGGTTCACCACTAAACATGCTCTAATAGCCGATGGAACCAGTGTAAAAAAACAACAAATTTTGATAAGATAATAACCTTTTCAAAAACTTCTAAGTAATAACATGGTCCAATAATGTCATAAAGTGATATAAGACTTGGTAAATGCAGCAATTTTCAAGTTAACACATGTCTCAGTGATTTAATCAGTTGCTGCTGATTTTCTATTAAACCAGTGCTATTTTGGATAATACATTACTAAAATTTGATCATCCTCTTTTAATTATTGTTCCACTTAATGAAATTTTTTTTGAACTTATCCAGTAAGATTAGATCATCTATCAAAAATATTATCATCTATAATTAAAAAATCATTTAATTGCTATGAAGAAAACTTGGTAATCAATTACAACAAATCATAGTGCTGACCAAAATTTTCAAAGTATTTTTTTTTGTATAATATCAGATTTACATAATGTTATAATATCACATTTACATAATGTGGATTTAGCTCATTTCTATTCTATTTTGTTCATATTTTATTTCTAGTTTATTAATAATTTATCATACAATATTTATAATTATGTTATTTATAAACTTTTTTGTTGAACCATTTAAAACCGGATAATATAGCTCATTCCCATCCATCATGTGACAACAAATATTTACAGAAAATAACATAATATTTTCAAATTTCAGAGCCAAAAAAAAATCAAGAAAAATTAGAGCCAAAAAGAGACATGTCATGTTATTTTGCATTATCCGGGTAGTGCTTTGTATATTGAGATTTTGTTTATTATTATGTACACTTTAATATTTTATTTAATAAAGAATTTCAACATTTTTGGCAAAAAAAAACACATAGATTCAATGCTTGGATTTCCTTATAAAAATAGCTTATTTTCCTAATTCTGCTAGATTGTTCAGACTTCTTAGTCAACATAATAAAAGGAAAATAAATTATTTTGACTACAACGATTATATTATCTATTCAAACAAAGTATTTGAAAAACGGTTATGAAATATGTAGTCAAGATTTTTCCCCCAAAATCTATTCGATTCAAAAATAATATTTCAATCATTATCTTTTTTCTTTGGGCTTTTATGAACAAAAATGTGGACAGTTTTATTTTCACGAAAACGTTATATATTAGTGAAAATAAAAGAATCTAAAAAACCACTCAGCTCTCCTCCGCACCATCTGTGAAAGGTTGGTGTAGTGGCAAGAACTCCTTTCGAATCTGAGCTCAAAAAGACGAGCATTCCCCAGAAAAATCCTGTTACCTAATTCCCTGAATTCGAGGAACCCAGATATGAAAATCGATTGTGTTTTCGAAAGTTATTAAATTTTGGCTTGCCCAGATTTGGCTGAGGTTTGTTCACTCAAAACCCTATATTTTTTTTTGCCAAATTTATTGATTCAGAAATGTTCAAATCTGCTCAGATTTGCACATGTACAATCTCTCATTTTGCAGATCGTTTAGATCTTGATGTTGTGATTTACGTCTCTGTTTTAGTCGGTGACCCATGAGTCCATGAGAGAACGAAATTGCCTTTTCAGTGAGTGTCTCTCCATTAAAATCAGTGGTGGGAATTTGGTAGAGATCTTAAAATATTGAATTAATGGCTGCTTAAATCTTCTTCTGTTTAAAAATTAAAATAATGGCTGCTTCATGCTGCTTCAGTAATAGTTGCTTAATCTCTTGGCTGCTCAATCTGCTTTTGGTTTATAAAAAATTGAGTTGTGGCTACTTAATCTGCTTCAGTAAACCAATTGGATTAGTGACTGCTTTAATCTGCATCTGTATATATATTTTTTAATTTACTCATTAGTGGTTTCTTTTGTTTGGATTTGTTGTAATGATCCTGCTCAGGTACAACCTGCATAATAGTTTTAATGGTTTCAGACATCATTTTGTCATATGTCTTTTGGTCACTTTCCTTTTGTTTTGATTGATCTCAGCATGTTTTGGCTCTTCTAATATCTGAAAGGTTGAGTGTATATGTGATTATAAATTGATAACATTCTTCTCACAAAGTATCACATTCTCACTTTAAGCCTAATACCTTATTCATTAGCTGCTTCATCACCATTAGTTTATGTATTGTTCCTTTTGATTGTAAGCTTTGTTTAAGCTTTCTACATTCTTGAATTCACCTGAAACTGTCTTTGTTTAAGTTATATGTGACCATAAGCTTGTTCTATTTTATGTTTATGACATCTTTTAATATTTTCATTGCAGGAGCTCATTTGAAAGAATGCAAAATAGGTCAGCTCTCTCTTGGTTGTTGTCGCGATTCAATACTAGATACACTTAGGTCCTTTGTTTTATTGGATCTTTAGTTGTCTTGTCTAAATTGAAAGATCCCACCGCTTCCAACTTCAACACCATCTTCAGCGGGCTTTGGCTTGAGATCATCTGATCATCAGGTGGTTTTAGCATTGGAGTGATTCCGAGGCTGTATCATTTATCTTGTGAAGAAACAAATTTGTTTATATTCCGGGCTTGATGGGTAAAGAGAATCAGTTGGAGACAGCAAACTGTGGAGTCAATGATCACGATTGTCCACCCGTCAAGAACGAGGAACAAACAGCTGAGGCTCGTGCTCGTTACAGTACAGACAGTGACTCAGGTTTACCAACTTGTCGTGTATGCCATTCTTCAGAATCCGACAGACGAGGAGATATTGCCTTAGGGTTCTTAGGGATCACTCCTCCGGTCCTTGAAGCTCGTAAAAGCAATGCAGATGAAACCGGTGATGATCTCAACAAAGCTGCAGAGGCTCAACAGAAGAGTTCCATCGTCAAAAGCAATGGGATCGAATCTGGCTTCATAGCAAAACCTGATGGTGAAGTTTTCGTTTGCATGAATGATATCGAAATGGGAGTCCAGCAGCATCAAGATGCATTGCTTGAGCTTGGATGTTCTTGCAAAAATGAGCTTGCTTTAGTACACTACGCTTGTGCACTCAAATGGTTTCTCAACCATGGATCTACAGTCTGTGAAATCTGTGGGGTTACTGCGGAAAATGTAAAAACCGCTGATTTCAACAAAGTGGTCATTGCCTTGAGAGAAAGAACAGCTGATGGAGGAGATCCAAACTCTGTGAATATAGATTCAACCATAGATACAGATGAAGCTGCGGTCATTCGAAGGCAAAGACTTGGTGAGATATCGTCATGGTTTGGCCCTCATTCCCTGAACAGCAACAACAACAGTAGCTCTGCTGCAGCTTCTCAGGCTATGAATGAACAACCTTTAGGTGTTGTGGACTTTGGTATCTTGCCTACGGAAAGCCGTGCAACTAAATGGGCTGTTGAAGGTACTGGGATTCTGCTTGCTACCGGTTTACTCACTGTTACTTTGGTCTGGCTCATTGCTCCTCGTGTTGGAAAGGTATGTCATCCATAAAACTAGGCATGGGACTTTGGTTCTTTGGTTCTGTTTCGGTTTTTTGGTTTTTTCGGTTTTCAAATTTTTTGGCGAAACTAACCGAAGCTTGGTTCGGTTCTCGGTTTTTCGGTTATTATATTTTTACCGAAATTAACTGAATTTTCGGTTAAAAATTTGGGTAATTTTGGATATATTCGGTTCGGTTATTCAGGTCGTTTTGGTTAATTTCAGTTAGTTCGGTTGTTTTGGGTATATTCGGTTATTTGGGGTTCGTTCAGGTCGGTTCGGTTCAAAATTTTAATGTATTTTGGTTAAAATCGCTTTATTTTGGTATATAAAAAATTCGATTAACTGATCGGCTCATAAAACCGAAAACAATTTTCAAACTGACCAAAATAACCGAACCAAGCTAACCAAACCGAAATGGTTCGGTTCGGTTAAAAGTCCCAGGGCTAGATCAAACCGTGTATCTTAGCCTCTTTGATGGGTATAATTAGTAGTTTATTGGCTTAACCGTTCTTTTAATTCACGCAGAAAACTGCTAGGAGTGGACTTCATATCCTTCTTGGTGGTCTATGTGCTTTAACATTAGTCATCTTCTTCAGATTCGTAAGTAAATCATCTAAATACATCTCATTTTACTGATTTTTCATGGCTCCTATAATCTAAAACACACAAAAACTTGATTGAATACAGGTTGTGCTCACTAGAATCAGGTATGGTCCTGCACGCTACTGGGCTATCTTATTCATCTTCTGGTTTCTTGTCTTTGGTATTTGGGCTTCTCGTTCGAATGCTTCTCACAATAACTCTTGAATCCATCATCATCATCGTCATCTCTCTGCTCTCTCTCTCTCTCTCTACATTGTAATCTTCTCTTGGAGAAAAAAAAATGTACATTGTTTCATCAAAGAAAAAACAAGCTCATGCTCATTGATTATGATGAATGAATATATATGTGATTTAAAATTGTGAGGTCTTTAGCTAATCTTGATATATTGTAAATGGTGTAGTAGATATATATTTATACATTTTTTCTTTTTGTCACAAAAATGGTTATAAACTTAAAAAAAATGTAATGCTTAGCTAAAGCACCAAGGTGTACAAGCCCAATCATTATCTGGGTCTCATATCCTGTCTTCCAAGTTCCAATTTCTGTGTCGTATACGCCAAACCCGAATCGAATCATTCATTATCGGGTTTCCAACCTTTTTCTTCTTCCAAGCTCTCCATCATTATATTTATTTAATTAAGAATTAAAAATCAACAATTGGAATTTTTACTTTAATGGACTGTTAAAATTAAAAATGTTAGATAAGACTAGGCATGGGCGTTCGGGTACCCGTTCGGGTTCGGTTCGGATTTTTCGGGTTTTCGGGTTTTCGGGTTTAGAGATATAAACCCATTCGGGTATTTTAGAATTTCGGTTCGGGTTCGGTTCGGTTCCATTCGGGTTCGGGTACCCGAAAAACATAAAACAAAAATAAAAATTAGTTATATTTAAATAAAAATTCTTTAAATTTGATTAATATAACAAAACCCTTCATATATTTTGTTTATTTTTGATAATTTAATTATTTTAGCCTAAAAATAACTAATATATTTAAGTTTATAATTGTAATTTTAGATAATTTTGTTATATTAAGTCAAAATATAATTAATATTTTAGGTATATAATTGTAAGTCGGATATTTCGGGTACCCATTCGGTTCTCGGTTCGGGTCGGGTTCGGGTTCGGTTCTTCGGATATAGGAGTTTACGACCCGTTCGGATATTTTGACGGTTCGGGTTCAGGTTCGGTTCTACTTTTTCGGTTCGGGTTCGGTTCGGTATTTCGGGTCCAGGTATTATGCCCAGCCCTAGATAAGACTATCAATTTTATCTGTTAGAATATTTTGATAACATCAAACATATCAAACATGTTTATTCATCAGTATATTTAAATGATATTTATTTATTGGAATATTTAGATAACATTAAACATGTTTATCTATTGTACAAATAGAAAATTACTGGATATCTATACTATTAAAACAGGATATTGACCATGTTACATAAATGTTGTTTCCGAAATTTGTCCTTGATTTTATTTGGAATTGTATTCTTCAGAGGGTAAAACTGTAAAACACTTTATATTTGTAATATCTTATAATATCTTTTGTTTTCCTTTTTCTATCCTAATCCTCTAACGAAAATCTTTTTCAAAAATTTAATAAAATAATAATTAATTTCGAAATTAGTATTAAAATAAATATTATAAATTATTTTTAACTAAAATTTAACTTAAAGAAATAAAATCAAGCATAATTAAGTTACTTTCAATGGTACATACAATTATATAATTTAATACATACTTATTTTATAAATTATATAATCATTAAAATTAATAAATTATTATTAAAATAAGAAAGTAGTATATAATATTGTACTAGCGTGCGGGTATAAATTCAATAACTAGAATACAACACTAAAAACTGACAAAACGATATAAAGTGTTAAAAACCATAAAAACCAAAACAAAAACTAATTCATAAATGACAATAAAAAAATAAAATTAAACCCAGCCAATGTTTATATAATAAAAAATGATAAATATTCTAACATTATTGTCCCATTAAATCTTAAAATTTAAATAAAAAGAAAAATAAATCCGCGTTAAACGCGGATCAGACACTAGTTCCCATTATTATGGAATCATTGAAGCAATTATGGAGTATCACCTTAATTGTGATTATATTAAGGTCAAGTAAATATGTGTGTCTAGTCTAATTAGAAGGGTACTTTAGTAAATATGTTTTTAGAATAGTAAGACAAAAAAAGAGTATATAATCTCAATAGATGCTCCAAAATTTTCCCAAATTATTTCAATTCAATATCTATTTGTATATATAGCTCTCAAATCTCAAAACCTTTATTATAGTCACATTTGTATTCTCATAAATGATTCTTGGATTTATATAATACGTCAATACGTACACCCACATGCTTGACGTGTTACACACACATGTTCAAACAGTAATCAGTAACAGAAACATCAAACAAGAAGAAGAAGAAGAAGAGAAAGGAGAAAGAAAATGTTGTCGGGTCGGGTCGGTTCGTGTTGGATTCTTCTGGCTATGGTTTTTGTTTTATCCACAGCTGGCGTCGGCGGTGCTACGGCGGAGAAGGGAGTAACATACGACGGACGGTCTTTGATTATTGATGGACAGAGGAAACTTCTCTTCTCAGGTTCAATTCATTATCCTCGCAGCACACCAGAGGTAAATATTTTTCATTCTCTCTGTATATTCATAATATGTCTATAACTATTTTTGACAAATGTAAACAAAAATGGCAGGTCGTAAAAAAAAAAATGATTGGACAAAAACTTTAATGTGTCATATTGACAAATCTCTCCTACCAAATTATATAGATAAGACTTATTTTCGAAAGGAAAAAAATATATAATAATTTGTTATATTCAAAACAAAATTATATAGATAAGACTTATCTTGGAAAAGAAAAGAAAATTATATAGATAAGACAAAATTAATTGAGTGTCTAAATTTTGGATATATATATGAAATTAATAATATTTCAAATTATATTTTATGCGAGGTTGCTTGTGAAAAAGAATTTCTAATATATGAAATGATACTTCAATTTTACAAACATATATGTATATGTGGTGGCTTTTGTATATATATTAAAATTTTGTAACTAAATTTTATTTACAAATTTCTTTACGTTTAGTAAGATATGGATTAGTAAGCTGTGGAGTGGTGAAATTGTTTTTAAAAACTTGATTTCATAAAAAACTATATACAAAAGAGTTCGTGGAATAAAACAAAAAATACAAAAACTCAATTTTTTTTTTATTAAACATACAAGTAGTTTAGGTAAATTAATTACAAAATTATTTTTTGTACTAAAAGTGAGTAATATCTACTGAGAACCGATTTTACGATTTTGCGATAAATAATTTTACGATTTTTTATGAATGATTATGTTCATAAATCAATAAAATTTTGGTTGTCAAACAAAAAATAAAATGAATAAAATTTTGAAAAAGACATGCATTATATCTTGAAGCGAAGTTGATCTGTCAAATATCAATACTATTAAAACAATTTAGTGTATGGTTCACAAGATTGTTCTAGCTTCACTATCAAGATTAAGACAGAGATTTCATCTAACACAACATCTTTGACTCCTTGATTTTTTTTTTTTTTTTCTGAACGGGTCTCAAAAACGACACCGTCTCTGTTATTTGCATGATTCTTCCTAATTTGTCACATTCTACTTCTTTTATGCACTTTTTGTACTTCGTGGCTTGCCATTAAATAGTAAATACGACTAAAATTACATACTCCCTCTGTTCCTTAATGATTGATGTTTTAGAATTTTCACACATATTAAAAAATAATTAATATTTAAATAAATATGTTTTTCATTTATTAAAACACTTTCCAATAACTATTAACCAATAGATATTTAAAATTCTGTAAACTAAAATTTGCATAGAAAACCTACAACATCAATCTTTTTGAAACAAATTTTTTTTCTAAAACATCAATCATAAAGGAACGGAGGGAGTATTAATTTTCTAAAATCTGAAACTAACTAGACATAGATCCATTCTCTGTGCTTCATTAAAAATAATAATATATTAAATATATGAAACTATATATATCAAATAAAAGGTCAAAATGTGTAAAGCAATAATACATAAACAATAATGTTTTTGTTGTCAACTTACATAGCAATATTTTATTTAATTACATGTGATGATCATTGTTTTTTTCTTTGAAAAATCATGTGATGATCATTGTTTCTGCATCTTACAATCACGTGAATAAATCTTCATTAAAGTCTAATCAATGGAATCCAAAGACAGCCAATCTTATTCTCGTTGTAAATGCATTAACACTTCAATTATTTGGATAATAATGAGTCCGATTGGTGACCAAAAGCGGAACGGTTATATTAGCGGTTAGCGGAAGTGGTAAGCGGTTGAATAGTGCAAAACTGTAAGTGAAAGCGGTTAGTGAAATTTAGCAAAAAACAGAGAGTAAAAGCTTTTGAAATTTAATAAATTTATGTTTTCAATCATGCAGTCATGTGGCATGCGTGGCCGTCCCTAATAAATAAGACAAAAGAAGGAGGCATCGATGTGATCCAAACGTATGTTTTCTGGAACCTCCATGAACCTAAGCTCGGACAGGTCGGTCCAGTTATCTAATTTGTTGTAAATTTTAGCATGAATATTTTTATTTTTGTGCTAAAGAAATTAACATATAGTTTATTGGAATAAAATGAATATTGCAGTATGATTTTAGTGGAAGAAATGATTTGGTCAAGTTTATTAAAGAAATTCAATCGCAAGGTCTCTATGTCTGTCTACGTATTGGACCCTTCATCGAAGCCGAATGGAATTACGGGTACTAATCAATTCAAACAATTTTTTTAGTTGTCAACATTGAAAACTTTGTTTAATAATTTTGACAACCACTTTGGTTAACCAGGGGATTACCATTTTGGTTACGAGATGTACCGGGTATGGTATACCGAACCGACAACGAGCCATTCAAGTTCCACATGCAAAGATTCACCAGTAAAATCGTAGATTTGATGAAGTCGGAGGGCTTATATGCTTCTCAAGGAGGTCCAATTATCCTTTCCCAGGTAATTTCCTTCATTATTGTTCATCTGTTTTAACCGAACCGAACCGGAAAAGTAGGATTAACTAACTAAACCGAACCAATGCTTAGAAAGACAAGTTACATGAGCAAAGGCAACGCTTTAAATTAGAATTTGGTTTGATTTTTAGAATAGAGATCATGAGTATTACCACCGGTTCATGGTCTCTCAACTGGATACATGGTCGGCTATAAACAAAGCCGGGTGAAATATTCGTTTTGATCCCAAGTTTTTAAAAGTTTTTTTTTTTTTTGCGAAATTGTAAATATCATTATAAAATGAGGTTTGAAGTTACAAATTGGATTTTTCTAAATGCAACATCAAATTATTGGTCATATGACAAAAAATGATAAAACATGGAAGCAAATTCAGTTGGTATTCTTGGTACTTCTGCTTGATAGCATTAGATCCAAAATAGCGATACACTCTTGAAACCCTGAAGACTGATGAAGAACCGCACGGCCAAAAACAAACCGAGAAAGGTTGAAACCCGCTAAAAAGGAACTAGGAAGTGGTTTCATTCGGCAACCTGAACAAAGAGCCATTCTTCAATGATGGCAGAGAGACCCGATCATTGATTGTCCTCATTATTGATTCTCCTCATCACCTAATCGACGTACTCACTAACACACCTAAATCCGGCACGAACCATGATTACACTAACTAACGAAGTTTAATAGCGGCTGTTCGTACATAAATTTTATAACCTTTCAAATTATATAAAAATTGTATTAATATTTCTATTAAAATGTTTATGGCTTCCAAAATCTTAGGACCGCTCGTGGCTGGATAGTATAAAACTCTGGTCGACCTGGACTAGGCTAGCTTCTAATTATGATGTGAATATGTTTGTTTGGGTTCTTGTGGTTTTTAATCGTATAGATCGAGAACGAGTACGGAAACGTGGAGGCGTCATTTCGTGAGAATGGAGCATCGTACGTCAAGTGGGCAGGTCAAATGGCGGTAGGGCTTCAGACCGGAGTGCCATGGATCATGTGCAAGCAGCCCGACGCTCCTGATCCAGTGGTTCGAACCGTACCCTTCCGGTTACTTATCTAAGATCAATGTTTCTTATCTCTTAAAGATCCATGTTTTAATTTTGTAGATTAATACATGCAACGGAATGACATGCGGCGAGACATTTCCAGGACCAAACTCACCCAACAAACCGAAAATGTGGACTGAAGATTGGACATCTTTGTAAGGTTTTACTTCATTGTCCATTTTGATTTCCTTTCTTGTTCAAGAAGTTAACTATGACTGTGATAAAAACAGCTTTCAAGTTTACGGAGGACAACCTTATCTTAGATCTGCTGAGGATATTGCTTTCCATGCTGCTCTTTTCATTGCGAAAAACGGAAGCTACATCAACTACTACATGGTAAATAAGAATTCAGCTTTCTTTCGATGATGTATGATCATTTGCAGTGCCGGTCCAACATGTTGTATGACTTATTCAAACCTAAAAGCACAATTTAATATAATTAAGGTCTCAAACTTTATTTTATATATCTTAGTGAAAATATATTTTAAAATGTTCTCTTAAACTTTTTAAAATATATATTATAAAAATATATATCTGAAAATGCTCTTCTAATTCTTTTATTAATATATAGTAATAGAGAAAAATATATTAAAAAATATCATTTTAGTCGGATGCCCTAAACCGTCACTTACTTGCTTTATGCTTGTGGTCGGGCCTCATCATTTGCAACTCATCATGAGCCCTAATTTTATGCAGTACCATGGTGGAACAAACTTTGGAAGGACTTCATCTTCATATTTCATTACAGGATATTATGACCAAGCTCCTCTGGACGAATACGGTTCGATCTAAAGCTCTTGAATCCGGTATTTTACATCAATCAACCTGATTCTGATCTTGTTTGTTGTTTGAAGGTCTTTTGAGACAGCCAAAGTATGGTCATTTGAAGGAGCTTCACGCTGCTATAAAATCCTCTGCAAATCCTCTGCTTCAAGGGAAGCAAACGATTCTCTCGTTAGGCCCATTGCAACAAGCTTATGTCTTTGAAGATGAGAACAGTGGATGCGTTGCGTTTCTGGTGAACAACGACAAGACTAAAGTCATTCAAATACAATTCAGAAACAATGCGTATAGCTTGCTTCCCAAGTCAATTGGCATTCTTCAGAATTGCAAAACCCTAATCTATGAAACAGCAAAGGTAAATCTTTCTGTTCCATCCTTGCCAACTTTCAGATCATACTAGTTAGGCATGAGACTTCGGTTCTTCGGTTTGGTTTTGGTTCGGTTTTCCGGTTTTTTTATTTTGTTTCGGTTTTGAATTTTTGCCGAAACTAACTGAAATTTATTTATTTTGGATAAATTCGGTTAGTTCGGATAATTTCAGTTATTTCAGTTAATTTCAGTTACTTCAGTTAATTTTATGTATATTCGGTTATTCAGGTCAGTTTAAGTAATTTCAGTTAATTCAGTTAATTTTTGGTATATTCGACTATTTCGAGTCGGGGTGGTTAGGTTCAGTTCAAAAAATTTAATGTATTTTGGTTAAAATCGTTTTAAAAAAAAACTTCGGTTAACGGATCGCTTCGTCTAACCAAACCAAAAACCAAAATTAACCGAATTAACCGAACCGAACCAAATTAAGCATATAAACCACTTAATAATGATGATCAATAACAGGTGAATGTGCCGAAGAACATGAGAGTTACAACGCCGGTTCAGGTGTTCAATGTTCCAGACAAATGGGAATTGTTTAGAGAAACAATCCCAACATTCTCAGGCACATCTTTGAAGACAAATGCTTTGTTGGAACATACTAACTTGACTAAGGACAAAACTGATTATCTTTGGTACACTTTAAGGTAATATAAAATACATATTTCTCATTACATTTCTAATGTTCATTTCTCATTTCTAACTCAATTTTGGTTCATCGAAATTAAGGTTTAATCCGGGTACACCCTGCCCGAACCCGTCTCTCTACATTGAGTCATCAGGACATGTTGTTCACGTGTTCCTCAACAATGCACTAGCAGGATCTGGACATGGAAGCAGAGACATAAAGGTGGTTAAACTTCAAGTTCCAGTTAGTTTAATCAATGGACAAAACAACATTTCAATCCTCAGTGGCATGGTTGGTCTACCGGTACGAAGTTTTCGTAAACCAAAACCACCGGTTTAATCTTTTCTTGTAATGCACAAAAATTTTAGAATCATAACACATTTTCCTCCTGTAAAAGGACTCTGGAGCTTACATGGAGAGGAAATCTTATGGACTAACCAAAGTTCAAATTACCTGTGGCGGCAAAGCCATCGATTTGAGTGGATCTCAATGGGGTTATTTGGTAATATAGAAAATGGCTAAGCTCATCATCTGATTTAGGAATGTGTTGTGTTGATACCTTACCTAAAATGTATGTTTTGTGAAGGTGGGTTTGCTTGGGGAAAAAGTTAGGTTACATCAATGGAGGAATCTATTGAGAGTGAAGTGGAGTACCAATGACGCTGGACTCATTAAGAATAGCCCTCTCGTTTGGTACAAGGTATGCCTATATATATGTTTGCACAATCTAAAATTATGATTTATCAATATGTGCGTGAGTGACCAAAGTATAAATTTGAACTCCATATGATGCTACATGATAGTTCTCGTGGGGAAATAAATCATTTATCCTTATTTATATGCAGACGATGTTTGATGAGCCAAATGGAGATGGGCCGGTGGGCATTAACATGGCGAGTATGGGTAAAGGAGAGGTGTGGGTGAATGGTGAAAGCATTGGTCGTTATTGGGTTTCCTTTCTCACTCCTTCTGGACATCCTTCTCAATCTATGTAAGTGTCACACATGTCCATTAACTACCAACATTTTGAACAAGACAATACGGTTCGAATGATAGAAGTACTCACAACGGATAGTTTAGATGCGGACCAAACTATTCCAGTTTATAAGTCGATAACAGTTTGTTGCGAACCAAATTTATATATTCATAAAAATGGTCTGCACTTAGTCCACAACGGACTTGTTTATTTTTTTTGTCTATACTGCTCTAAACTAAATAATGCGAATAGTAAATAAAAAGCAATATTGATCGTTTTGACTGTTACTACCATTCAAAGTCTTAATAATTTATTTGATTATGATTTGGATCTGATCAATGCAGATATCATATTCCAAGGGCGTTTTTGAAACCATTAGGAAATCTCTTGGTGGTATTGGAAGAAGAAGGTGGTGATCCTCTTGGGATATCTTTGAATACAATATCGGTTATTGGTTCCAACCAAGCTCAATCTCAACTTACCTGAATTTTTATAAGATTATTTGTGGTCTGAATATTCTATATTGTTTGTTGGTAGTCAGGGTTTTTTTCTTGAACCAAAGTGATCAATAAATTCTACTGAATGATACAATCTGTAACACATCTTAGTACTTATATCATTGATCTAACTTCCATTGAATAATATTGTTTTTCTGTACTGCAACTCCAAAACAATAAACATGATTTCTACTTGTTAACACATCTTTCATCATCTAACTACAACATTTTTCGCATGAAACTCAATACATAACACTCATTCTATCTCCTCAATCACCACACCGCCTTTTCGGATATGATCCTTCTCCTTCACGTCTGGAAACCCTTTGTAATCGTTGAGCTCAACCACCAAGTTCTTCTCTTACTCTCACCGATGATTCCAGACCTTGCCACACTTCAGGAGTCTGCTCATTAACCCAACAAATCATGAAGAACACTTTTCTATCTGCAAGCTTTAGTTTCTTCTTCAGATCACGCCCTGATGATTTCACTTCCTGTACTGCACCAAGTATCAACCTTTGGAGATCACAGAGCAAGCACATCAGAGCTGCATTGCCAAGAGAAAGCAAATGAATCACATCATCGACCAAACTCAAACCGAATTTCAGACCACCACCAAGGTTTTTATAAGCTGAAGAACATGTCTTTTCCAAGCAAAATGACGATAATTCAGATAAAAATTGAATATTTTCGAGTATTTCAGTTAAAGATATTGGGTTATTTCAGATAATTCGGTTTTTAGTAATAATATTTAGTTAATATTGATTTTCAGTACTTTTCAAATACGACAAGAGTACTTTTCAACCTTTGAACTCATCCATGTATCGCACAAAAACAACATGATGGCAGATAGACTAGCACGGAGTGCCCGTCTAAGACCGTCATATTCAATCCACGTTGGACCGGAGCCACCAAACTGGATTAGTGAAACATAAGCTCTTTACTATATTGTTGCCAAAAAAAAATATATTGATTTTCAGTTACTTTAAATCTAACTATAATTAATATTTTTGGTATAAAAATTATATTTTTGTTAGTTTGAGTGTCCATTCAATTTTCGGTTTGGTTATTTTATTTATGAAAATTTAAGAACCATTCAGATATCTAAGAAACTCGGATCGGTTTCAGCTCTTTTGGTTCGGTTTGGTACTTTCGTTCTCGGTTTTTCTACTCAGCCCTGCTCATCATCGCATTAGTATATAGGTTTTGGGCCGTGATGTTGGTTTGGGCCGTGATGTTGGTTTGGGCCTTATGGACCTTAATTCTCATAAGCGGGTCGAATTTATCCGACCCGGAAAGTTCGTCTCCTTCAGTGTTTTATTTTTGGCTTTCCAAGGATTTCCATGAACGAGGAACCAAAATGAGATCTCTTCTCTTCATACTATCACTAATTTGCTTCGGCTTACAAACATCTCATTCATGGAAGAAGGAGGAGTTTCGCAGCTGCGAGCAAACTCCATTCTGTAAACGCGCTCGATCCCGGACTCCCGGCGCGTGTTCTCTAACCGTAGGCGATGTTTCCATCACCGATGGAGATCTCGTAGCGAAGCTACTCCCCAATCAAGGAGATGGGGATCAGATCAAGCCGTTGGTACTCTCTCTCTCAGTTTATACGGATGGGATCGTGCGGCTCAGGATCGATGAGGACCATTCGTTGAACCCGCCGAAGAAGAGATTCAGAGTGCCTGATGTGGTAGTGTCCGAGTTCGAAGAGAAGAAGATCTGGCTGCAGAAAGTAGCGACGGAGACGATCTCTGGAGATACAAGTCCGTCTTCAGTAGTCTTTGTATCCGATGGTTACGAGGCGGTGGTGAGGCACGAACCGTTTGAGGTGTTTGTGCGTGAGAAATCAGGTGATCGCCGTCGCGTCGTGTCTTTGAATTCTTATGGATTATTTGATTTTGAGCAGCTGGGGAAGAAAACTGATGGAGATAACTGGGAAGAGAAATTTAGGACTCATACAGATTCGAGACCATCTGGTCCTCAATCCATTAGCTTTGATGTTTCGTTTTATGATTCTAGTTTCGTTTATGGAATTCCTGAACACGCTACTAGCTTCGCCTTGAAGCCTACCAAGGGTCCTGGAGTTGAGGAATCTGAACCATACAGGCTATTTAATCTAGATGTTTTCGAGTACGACCATGAATCACCATTTGGGCTTTACGGGTCGATCCCATTCATGGTTTCACATGGGAAATCTGGTAAAACTTCTGGATTTTTCTGGTTGAATGCTGCGGAAATGCAGATTGATGTGTTGGCTAATGGATGGGATGCAGAGAGTGGTATTTCATTGCCTTCCAGTGAGAGTAGGATCGATACGTTCTGGATGAGCGAGGCGGGGATTGTGGACACATTCTTTTTCGTCGGGCCTGAGCCAAAGGATGTGGTAAAGCAGTATGCAAGTGTGACAGGTACTTCAGCCATGCCTCAGTTGTTTGCTACTGGTTATCACCAATGTAGGTGGAACTACAAAGATGAGGAGGATGTAGCACAGGTGGACTCGAAATTCGATGAGCATGATATTCCTTATGATGTTCTTTGGCTTGACATCGAGCATACGGATGGGAAGAGGTACTTTACATGGGATAATGTGTTGTTTCCTCATCCAGAGGAGATGCAGAAGAAATTAGCTGCAAAAGGTAGACGGATGGTGACCATTGTGGATCCTCATATCAAGAGGGATGATTCGTACTTCTTACATAAGGAAGCTACTCAGATGGGATACTATGTTAAGGATTCATCTGGAAAAGACTTTGATGGTTGGTGCTGGCCTGGTTCATCATCTTACATTGATATGTTGAGTCCACAGATTAGAGAATGGTGGGGTGGAAGGTTCTCGTATAAGAACTATGTTGGTTCAACTCCGTCGTTATACATCTGGAATGACATGAATGAGCCTTCCGTATTCAATGGCCCAGAGGTATAACTTTCAGTCTGATTGGCCTTTGCTTGTTCCCTTATTGTTTTTCTATAATCTTTATATCTCAAGTTCTCATATTCATTTTGGGATTGCGGTCCCTTGTTTCCCTACACATGTTTATGTGGTTTTACATAGATCTTCATCTTTGTGACTTCTTAAGAATAGGTGTAAGCTATGGTTGCTTATATGTGGTTTATCAGTTATCGACTTATCGTAGAGAAAATTCACCTTTTCCCCACATTGAACTTTCATGTAAAAAGTTAATCACTGGGATGAAAACTGACTGTGACTGACTTTCTTTTTCGAATAGGTTACTATGCCAAGGGATGCATTACATGTTGGTGGTGTTGAACACAGGGAAGTTCACAACGCTTATGGATATTACTTTCACATGGCAACTTCTGATGGACTTGTCATGCGTGGAGAAGGAAAAGATAGGCCTTTTGTATTGTCAAGAGCAATCTTTCCTGGTACTCAAAGATACGGAGCGATTTGGACTGGAGATAACACAGCCGAATGGGAACACCTTAGAGTCTCTATTCCAATGTTATTGACACTTGGTCTTACTGGAATCACATTCTCAGGTACATTCTACTAGATGGATGATTATTTGTTCTTTCTCAAATCTAATGGAAGCTTTCTTTTCTTTTGCAGGAGCTGATATTGGGGGTTTCTTTGGAAATCCTGAACCAGAACTACTAGTTAGGTGGTACCAAGTCGGTGCTTACTACCCATTTTTCAGGGGTCATGCTCATCATGACACCAAAAGACGAGAGCCTTGGTTGTTTGGGTAAGATGTGATTTAGTACTTGTATTTTTCTTGTCAAGACTTATTATTCGAATATAAACGCTACAGGTATTGATCATGCAGTTATCTAGTGAATTTAGATCGTAGAAATAGAACTAAGTGGTACAGTTTAACCCATTAGTTTCATCTAGTAGGCTTTGCAACGGTTGTCCAGATGTCCCTCTGCCTTAGTTTAGCTGGCTCATAAGTTTTGCACTTTCTCATTGGAATCAAATCAATTGCATTTTTTTCTCAGTGAACGGAATACAGAACTCATGAGAGATGCCATACACACTCGTTACACGCTGCTTCCATACTTCTACACGTTATTTAGAGAAGCAAATGTTACCGGTGTGCCTGTTGTACGTCCATTATGGATGGAATTCCCACAAGATGAAGCTACGTTTAGCAATGATGAAGCCTTCATGGTCGGTAATGGTCTATTGGTGCAAGGAGTTTACACCAAGGGAACAACACATGCTTCCGTGTATGTGCCAGGGAAAGAATCATGGTATGACTTGAGAAACGGAAAGACATACGTTGGAGGCAAGACTCACAAGATGGATGCTCCGGAAGAAAGCATTCCTGCATTTCAAAGAGCGGGAACTATTATCCCGAGGAAAGACCGGTTCCGGCGAAGTTCATCTCAAATGGACAATGATCCTTATACTTTGGTACGTACAGCTCTTCCATTGTCACAATGTTTTATCATATACTATAAGCCTGTGCATTCGGGTATTCGCAGGAACCAATTGGTTTCGGGTATTTCGGTTCCATAGATTTAGATCCAATGGGTACTTTACAATTTTTTGTTTAGTTCCGGTTCCGGTTCAGTTCGGTTTCAAAATTTTAGGAACCGTAGGATACCCAAAATTTTCGGTTCTTAAACGGTTCTGGGTATTTTGGAACCGAAATGGCACTTTTTACCTGAAATCAACAAAAAAAAAACTGAAATTTCTCGTAATTCAACAAGTTATTAACCAAAAACAAAAAGTATATGATTCAATGTAAATTACATAACAAAAACATAAATTAAGTGGATCTAACAACATTTCATACGATGCTTTATGTTGATGTCGAAACCATGGGTAACCTTTTTACTATGTCTTATATAAGTTCAGTTCTTCGGTTCCTGGTTTCGGTTTTTGGTTCGGTTCCGGTTCCTAAAATTATGATCCAATGGGTAATATAGGTGGAATCAAATGAAAATTTTCGTTCCGGTTATTGGTTCTTCGGTTCCGGTTCTTCGGTCTGGTTTCTATGCCCATGCCTATATGCTATCAGTTCAGTGAACAAAGTAACTGGATCAGGCAATAATATCCGTAGACAGTTAAGCTGTGATTGGTTGGTAACGCTCTGTAATCTTTGTTTCTTTATTCAGGTGGTAGCTTTGAACAGTTCTCAAGAAGCAGATGGTGAACTCTACATCGACGATGGCAAGAGCTTTGAATTCAAACGAGGCGCTTACATCCACCGCCGCTTCATCTTCTCCAATGGTGTACTTACATCAACGAACTTAGCTCCTCCACAAGCTAGTCTCTCATCACAATGCTTGGTCGACAGAATTATCCTCTTGGGACACACGTCCGGTCCGAAATCTGCATTAGTCGAACCTTTGAATCAAAAGGCAGAGATTGAGATGGGACCATTGCGAATGGGTGGGCTTGTAGCTTCCTCAGGTACAAAGGTGTTGACTATTCGTAAACCAGGTGTTCGGGTGGACCAGGACTGGACCGTAAAGATTCTGTGATTGAAACATTCTCGCTTGTCGCCGATATCTCCTTTTTACGGCGATGGAATTGCCACACCCTTCTTTTAATATAAAGTTTTGGAGTTTTTGACTTAAATAGTTGTAATAGGTAACAAATGCATTGTTGTTTATCAATGTACTTAAACATTTTTAGTAGCCATGTTCGTTTGTTGGCTGGCGGCTGCGGCAGACTATTGTTCGTTTATCTGCCGCAGCTGCAAGCGTCCAGCTGCAGCTTCTTGCGTTTGATGTTCTTTTAATCAGCTATTAGAAATTTGGATCGTTGAAAACTGTGGCTGGACACTGATGGCTGCAAGCATGTAAACGAATAACCGCCAACCACAGCTGCTAACGGTTGACAAATGAACAGCCAAATATTCTAAAAATCAACGGATCAATGTCGTCTCATCTGCTACATAACACAATTGTTGAGAAATATAAACACAAGCATAAGATGTGGTACAACCATTTACTGAATAAGACTGGGGACATGTTGAAGAATGAATAAGCCTTCTCTTATGTTATAGCATGTATGTGCCATCTTTGGTAAATTGCACATATAGGAAACATTTTTTTATTAATAAAATTCAGAAGTGATTTGTTGTAAGAAGCAAAAAGAAACACATAATCGTACTTCATAAGACATTATTATGGTGAAAGAGCCCAAGAGGACATCCCAAACTAGACAGACGTACGTAGTACACACAAACCTCAACCCAAATGAGATCACTGAAAAACCTTCGAGACCCAACACACACCAAAAAAAAGGAATTGTCTCAACTCAATCAAAGTCGTACACGCTTGACATCAGTTTGTGGGACACTGAGATCAACTCCATTGCCTTTCTTTGAACCATCCGTTTGTCCCTGACAAACCAAAACCAATATCAATCTTATATATGCTTCATCCTTGATCTTTAAACCAAACGTATCAACTTTTTTTCAGTTCATGAGCATCAGTAATCAATCGTTAAACTAATCTTAAAGCCTTTTCAATCTTGCCTTTTGCTAAGACCAAGTTAAGGTATTGGATAGAGTTTCTTGGGAAGAAAGAAGAAAAGAAGCTTACAGTTTCATCAGGAACAACTGCATATCTTTCTGAAGGTGACACCCAACTTTTCCCTGCCACAAGGCAATGGAGATATTGAAAATACTAGCTCCCTTGTGCCGTTTCAAGAATACTTAAAAGTGTAGATTCTTACCTGAAGATGGATCAAAACTAGAAGATTCAATATGTTGTCCGCTTGCTCCATCAACGCTCAGTGCCTCTATAATCTTGGGAGAATTCCTATTAAGTCAGAACATCCATTTCACATTATCATTGATGGGTACTGAATGCAATTATAAAGCAGTGGGGTTTGGTGGAAGCAACAATTTCTGTTCATAAAATCAGAATGAATGCAACTGAAAACATAGATCTATGAGCGTCTAGATGATCAGAATCTTTACCTGTCAAGCGACTCTCCAATGCCGAGCTGTCCATTTGTACCTCTGCCCCAAGCAAACACATTATTTCTTTCAGTCACAGCCAAGGTGTGTCTCCATCCACATGAAACTTGAACTACTTTCTGTGATATTCCACAAAGATATTTGTGTGTATTAGAAAAGAAAAGCAACAAACTGAGACATGAGCTGATCATTATTATGATTATACAGCTGACGAAGAGTGTGACAAGCTTTCTGGTTAGAATCTTGTAGGTCATTGTAAGTCAAAGTAACATGCCTGATCATCGGGAAATCGCACTTGAACAGGAGAACACTGATCTAAATTATTGCCCACTCCTACTTGTCCAAACTGCATGCTAAAAAGACAGAAAATTAGAAGCTTTTCCTATTCAAGGTGAGTAACTAAAGTAACCCAATATGTGGATTGCATATCTTGCTGAAAAGTCTTATCGATTTTTGCTTATAATACTATTCAAGTGCATGCATAAAGCAACTGAATGCAGATCTCAGATGAATATGTAGATGATAGCTTGTGTTCTATACAGTTCTATGAAATATTGGCCATATAAAACAAAGAAGGTAAGGTATTCTTGACCTTATTCCAACCCCATCCATATAGTTTTCCATCAGAAGTCAATGCCATTGTATGTCTCCAACCTCCTGAAATCTGAAAAAATAACCAAAGAAGGTCCATAAGATGTTGAGCTAGAAGAACACAACCAGTAGAGACATATACAATGAGACCAGTCTTCTTCAGCAGGCAATAACTGTCGGAAACTTTTAGTACTCTATTCATGCGGATTGAATATGAACAATTAAATTCCATCTGTCGGATATTTCAGATGTACATATATGTATTTCAGGACAGAATTGTAGGGGCTAAGTGAAACCTGGGAGATAACACTGTTGCCCAGCGCTTCCAGTTTGTGAGGAACAAGGTGATCCTCCATGTCTCCATGTCCTAGTTGTCCATATTTGCTCCATCCATAAGTATATAATGCTCCAGAGTAGGTAACTGATATTGTGTGCCTCCATCCACAAGCAACCATCGACATCTTCTCACCCTACAATTTTAGTTCCCAAGACAAGGAAAACAAGAATCAAGAGAGCCAGGAAAAAATGTCAATTAAAAAAGGTGAGGATGCCATATCAGTGATCCATGAACTGCTGTTCAGATTTAGGATACTCAAGGCAGAATTCTAAGAAGTTTATGGTCCCTTCCCTAACACCCATCAAATGAAACTAGATGTCATATATATGTGACTCCATCAATCTATACAGCTACATCGGCGTAGTGCAGTGCATAAAATCAAGGGCAAGGCTCACTGGACTATCTTTGATTTATTTCATGTATACTGAATTCCAAATGCAAGTCTAAACAAGTAGCAGTTGCTTAATAATAGCTATAGCACAAGAGTCTGATAACTTACACCAGCAGAGGTAACCCTTTCAGGAACCAAGCGATCATTCCGGTCACCTAATCCCAAATTTCCATATCTTCCCCATCCCCATCCATAGAGATCACCATCTTCTGTGACCGCAGCAGTGTGTTCTGCACCAGCAGCAACCATTTTGATTCGTATCCCCTGCACCCATTACAATTTTGAAGTGTTGATGTAACACTGGGGATTAACAACCTAATTACATAAACTTACAGTCTATGATCCCTAAATCTTCTAATTTACTTAGTCAGAGCAATTATCAATAGGACCTACCTTCTATCTGTGTTTGCAGATAGTATAACACACAGTTACAGCTCTTATTAAACCCCTAGATATATTGGTTACCAATCCTACATACGGTAACTTAGATTATATTTTGAAAACATCTCCACCAGATGAAGACCCTTAATTAGAAATTATCATCTTTAAGTACAGAAAGTTGCGTAACTGTTTGCAGCACAGGACGCTACAATGACAAAAAGATGTTACATCATGCCATTAGAAGAATATATAGGGACACAAACCTCAAAGGCTTGAATCTTCTGAGGCACTGGAGAATCTTCTGTGTCCCCCAGACCAAGTTGACCATTCTGGTTGCGTCCCCCCAGCTGTCAAAGAGATACGTTAGGAAACAAGACAGGAATGTAAACAATAATCAAATATATAAAACTACACTTGAAGCTATTGACATTATCAAATTCTGGATGAAAAGCATTGACAAGTGACATCGCTGAGCTGCCATATAAACTGTGATAGTTGACTGCACATAAGGAGAAGAACAATAGCTAAGAGTAAATTAAATACCTTTGCACTTCTCCTTCCATTGTCACAGCCAAACAATGACTATCCCCACATGCAATTTGCTTTATCTGAATACCGTGCAATGCTTTGATTGGCAGCGGAGTAAACAAGTCGCTAGAGTTCCCATGGCCTAATCTCCCAAAATCACCCCTACAAAAACACATGGATCAGAGGCTTATAATGTTTACAAATGAGTGTATCAAGTTACTGTTCACTAAACAAAATCTAGACACGAAACTTGTGGTCATCATCTCATTCCAATACTTGAAAAATCTTTCTTTTCTACAGTGAATAGCACTTTTGAGAACTAAAAAAGGAAAGATTTTTGAAGAGAAGCAAACCATCCCCAACTGTAGACCTCCATGCGTGATTGTGAATAAGCAACAGTGTGGTCAGCACCACAGGTTACGGAAACGATTTGGTGGTTATCTAAGGCGCTTAGCTGCGTTGGAGAAGGTCGATCCTCTGCGTCTCCATGACCTAACTGTCCATCCTCTCCTCGACCCCATGAGCAAATAATGTCTCCAGCTACCAAACCAAAAAAAGATTCAATTTTTTTTTTCAAAATCAAACTATCACATCCTTGCAAACTATCATAGCGGTAAACTCATTCTAGAGTTTGGGAAAGGTCAGATCAAGAGAAATCTGTACTTCCTAACGCCGGCGATTCCAAAATTCTGGGGATCATTTATCTCCGGAACCGACAAAAACCAGTGAAAACAAAAAGAAGAAGAAGAGAGTGAGAGACGTACAGAGGAGAGCGACGGAGTGGCTAGCACCAGCGGATATGATGAGAACCTTACGAGGCGGAGCCGAAACTTCATCAGCTGCCATCTCCTCCGCCATCGATCACAGTCCCTCTCTATTGGGAAATTTTTGGAGCTTCTCTTTCACACTATCCGTAAGAGAGCAGAAAAATGGAAGGAGAGAGAGTGGGCAGTAGATGGTAATAAAGGCGCGATGGAGGTTGCACGTGTCAAAATTATTATTATTATAGTATTTTTTAATTCCCCAAGTGCATTTTTACTTTAAAAGATTTTATTATTTTCTAAATGATGAATTTTAAGTGAATAATAAACGCATAATGACAGAAATTATTATTAAAAAAAAATAGAAACACCAATGAAATTATTTTCAGTTTAACTAAAACAAATGTAGCAAATAGTGGATTTTATATTAAATATTCTTTCCGTTTTTAATACTTGATATTTTAGAGATTTTTTTTTGTTTTAAATTAAATGATGTTTTTATTTTTCAATATATAATATATCAATATTTATGTTTTATGATAATTTGTATTTTATAGTTTATTTTATTATTGGTTAAATTGTGTGTTAGATAGATAATTAGTGATGTTTTTGTTTATAAAAAAAATAAAAATTTAATATTTTTTAATATGTGTGTTTAAACCTAAAACATCAAATAATAGAGAAATGGAAAAAAATATGTGAATGGTAACAATGTTTTAATGCTTTTAATTAACTACACAAAACAGTAATACTAATGGTGTTTTTACTGTGTAATGGTTATAAACGTATACTAGTATATGCAAACAAAAAAAAACTTATACTAATATATATTTTAGTTATTTAGTGATAACTAAGTTTGTTTTTAACGGCACAGTAATATGATTTCCACTTGTTTTTTTTTTTTTTTTATCAACACTAATTCCATATATTAAATTAAATATTCTTATATTAGATTATTATCATGAATGATTAATTGATCCGACTCGTCTTAACTTATATTGAAAAAAAAAATATTATGTGTTTTGTCTATTTTGTAAGAGAGTCGATACAAATATTATAATTCCTAGAGATTAAAACGATCTCTAACGATATAAATGCTTCTCTAAAAAATGTGAATAGATCCAATTATGTTCTCGAGCTCGGCCAGTTATAAAAGTTGTATGTCATAGTGATCAAATCCGCACAGTTTGTCTCAATTAACACCTTATATAAAAATAGAAAAACTGCATTCAAGAAATCAATACATTGTCTATAGTAATCCGTTTAGTTCTGCATATAGCTTAGATAGGCTTTGTGTACATCTTTGAACTCCTATGAATCTTCTTCCAATCGTATCATTGAAAAACTACCCAAATCCACTCATCAAACGATGATCAACCCAAGAAACAGTGTTACACGGATACGAGAAAGTGAAGAAAGCACAGAGGCTTTAATTGCAGAGGGGTCACTCCACACAAAATAATATTCAAAACTGACCACACCGGTAATATTTTAATACTTTAGTGGACCGTTTCATTTACCTCTCTGCGTTCACTCTCTTTCTTGTCCATTCATTCATTCATTCATTCTCTTTATCTCAATTTTTTAATAGGAACTATGAGAAGAAGAAAAACGTGTTTTATAATAGTAACGTTAGAACTCATAAGTAAAGTTCTATTAATTCTTTTTAGTTGGCCTACCTTACTTGGATTATTAGGTCACTTAAAGTTCTTTTATTATATTTTCACAAGTTTTTGAAGTTTTAATCTTTTCGTTTTTTTTAAAAAAAATTAGTCGGTTTAGCCAACTAATCTTTGGACCGGAAAATCCATATGAAAGTCTTGGTGGCCAACCCGAATCGAATCTAGGTTAATTAGCAAAAAACTAGGTTAGGTTAGCCAACTAATCTAGGTTTCCTTTACCAACGCGGATTGATTTGAAGTTTTAATCTTTTTGACAATATGTCAAAGAGTAGCAGGTAAAGGGTTTCAATCGTTATGTAATGTTTGACTTATCAGTGACATTCTGATGTATGCATTTTAGGATATATATACACATTATTAAACATTCTGAGCTCATTCTCACGTTTATAACGCACAGATCGTAAGATCGTATTTCTAAGATTGACTACTCATGCATACGTACTAGGCATGGGCGTTCGGGTACCCATTCGGATTTGGGTCGGGTTCGGGTATTATCCGATACCCGAAATACTTTGACTTAAGCTCTATTCGGGTATTTTTTAAAATTGGATCGGGTTCGGTTCAGGACGTATCTGATTCGGGTACCCAAAGTCACCATGAAATTTCTGAAAAATCGGAAAAATTACTCATAATATTCAAAAATATTTGAATTACCCAAAATTTTCATAAAAAAACACATACTCAAATTACTTATAAATATTCAAAATTACTCAAAAATACATATATATATATTACCCAAAATATAAAAACATAAACTACACAAACTAGCCAAAAATACTCGAAAGTATCAGAACTAGCCGAAATTAGATTAAACTTTAGGTTACTTCGGGTAACCGTTCGGGTTCGGTGCGGGTTCGGGTATTACCCGATACCCAAAATACTTTGACTTAAGCCCCATTCGAGTATTTTTTAAAATCGGTTCGGATCGGGATCGGATTTTTTCGGGTCGAGTTCGGGTTCTGATTCGGATTTCGGGTAAAATGCCCAACCCTAATATGTACGTGTGGAAGTATAGAAGAAACTAGTCAATATATATTTTCGTGGGTTTTCATAGTCCAAAATACGTATATATATCCAATTTTCTCTTCAGTTCATGTATGAATATTTTTGTTAGCGGTCAAGGTAAACATCACCTTTTTACTGGAAAAAAAGAAGAAGAAGAAGAAGTAAGTTTCGCCATCCCTTTTGCTATAAGTTGTTGAGTGTAATGTGTAAGACAAAACTTTCAAATTCAAATACTCAAATATAGATTCCAAATATATAAAAACTCAAGGCATCTAAATAGCAATTTCAAAACTATCATTTTTTAGTTGTTCTTGCTGAAGACTCATTGAATTTATATTGATAATAGAGCATTTCTTGAGTGAGTTAAAGAATAACATGGGCTGGAGACCGTTTAGATTTTTTTTTATCGAATGAACTAAAAGATCTTGTTTGATTTTTTTTTTATCATATTATATCGGATTTTGAGATTTATGAAAAAAAAATTAAAAGTTTGTACATATTAATTCAGAAACCATAGAACAAAAAGTATTTGCCTTAATATTGTTTTTCTTTATAAATTCTTTGCCAAATTCATTTTTTTCTAGAGTTTACTGAAATATTTACAACAATATAAAGATAGACGATTTTTCATTGACTTACGACACACACGACCTTATTAAAATATGGATACAGATAATATTGGCCGACTATCGACATCACCACGGCTTAAAACATTTTTGCCAAACTTCAGGCTTAGATCGATATTTAAACCAACATTATATGCTTGTCAGTGACAACTGATAAGTTGTCACATTATCTCTAGTTAGGAAATTAAATGAATGAAGACATTATTGCATTGCCTAACACACCATGCATGATTCATATGTATTGTCCGATTTTAGCATTAAAGTCAACGAGACAAAACCCTAGATCAAGATAGTCTCTAATTGTGACATTTGTTCCTTCTTCTTCTATAATGGGTTCTTCACACAAACACAATGTCTCTACTAAAGAGCAACTAGCTGACATCTTAACCAAAGTTTTGGAAAGGAAGAAGTTTGATGATTTTTTAGGCAAGTTGGACGTTCGAAATCTTTACGCTTTAACTTGAAGGGGATATTGAGATAAGATATATTCATCTTTATCTTTAATAATGTTCGTGTATATCTAAAATGTGTTTTAGATATAGATTGGGCTAGGATTAGTTTCCTATTTCGATATGGATTGAGAACTCCTATGAATTCAATAACACAGAAATATATTTGATTCACAATTTGTCACATTATCCTCTTAAATCTAATGAAAAAAACATCATTGGAAAATGAAAATAAATTATGTAAAAATCATTGCAAGTATCTACAATTTAAGGCATGCGACTTTAAAACAGTTTCAAATGTTTGCTTACAAAGACAAGATAAGACCTACAATAATTAGGCTTGCCATGAAGTTTTTACCATTATTGTCAAGACAATGCACTAACTTAATGCACATGAAAGCATAAATGTCGAAGTTTGTCGACAAACAAAGTACACAGTTAAAACCAAACACCCACGTGGGTTGGGTACTTGTGTCATAACTGACTGGCCTGGCCTGGCCTGGCCTGGCTAGGTCCGGTCCTTTAGGAACTGACCAATTCTGGTTTATAACATCTTATTGATATTAGGGTTGGGAAAATAATATAACCATATCGGTTTATACTAACTCTATGCACATGAAAGTATAAATGTCGAAGTTTAAAACCAAACACCCACATGGGTTGTGTAAGTCTTTAATCAGGTTTACATCTCAAAATATCATATCTGACTGGCCTGGCCTGGCTAGGGCCGGTCCTTTATGGACTGACCAATTCTGGTATATAACATCTTATTGATATCAGGGTTTGGAAAATGTTATAACCATATCGGTTTATACTAACTCTATGCACATGAAAGTATAAATGTCGAAGTTTAAAATCAAACACCCACATGGGTTGTGCAAGTCTTTAAGCAGTTTTACATCTCAAAATATCATAACTGACTGGCTTGGCCTGGCTAGAGCCGGTTCTTTACGGACTGACCAATTCTGGTTTATAACATCTTATTGATATTAGGGTTTGGAAAATGTTTTCTATTTTTTTGTCCAAACTAACCGAAATTTTTTCCGGTTCGGTTCAGTTTTTGGTTATTATTTTTTTACCGAAATAAGCCAAAATTATTGGTAAATCTGGTTAATTTCGGTTAGTTCGGTTAATTTTGGGTATTTATTTGAGTCGATTCGGTTCAGATAATTTCGGTTAGTTTTGGATATATTCAGTTATTTTGGTTCGGATCAGTTCGGTAAGAAAATGTTGATGTATTTTGGTTAAAATCGGCTTATTTTAGTTTGGTTAAAAATCCTAGGGCTACTACTTTGGATGCCTTGTAATTCTGATGAGAGACCGACAATATTGAATGACCTGGAGAGAATCATCTAGAAGATTCGGTTTCCGGTTTAGTTCGGTTTAAGTTAAAAACACCATAAGAACTAAGAACTAAACCGAGACTGAAGCTGGCTAAGCTAAACTTAACCTGAATAATTCAATCCATAACTTAATAAAATGTGACAAATAATCTCAACTTTAATCATAAGAATTGATATACAATCATAAAAAACTGTAATAATCTTCACTTCAAGATTCTCCTTCAGTGATTTGCTTGTTCCTCGTTGCTGTCCATTGCTGACTTATCCATCTCATCATCAGAATCAATCACATTTTCAAAGTCATAATATGGATTCGCCTGCACGTTAAAACAACAAGAATGTCGCTATGTATCTAAACATCATTGGTTCATTACAAGAATGATCAACTGAGTTACCTTTGGTCGGGGAGTAACTGCTTCAAAACTTATAAACTGAGGATCAGAGAACTCAGGAGCTTGCAATATAATATATGCTCCTTTGTTTTTGTACCTCTCTTCAGTTGCCTGTATCACAAGAACAACAACAAGATAAAGAGCTTGATCCGCGTTAATCTTCTTGTGTCAGATTACATTAGAACATACCTGGAATTGTGGATAGTCTGGAGCACTGAAAATAGTGATAAGCTTTCCGGATTCAACAGTGTGATCTATTGTATATCCTATGTCCATTCCAGCTAGGCCAGCTCTCTTCTCTCTAGCATCTGGACCTTCATGTGATCTGATGATTAACTGCATCAATACACTTGATCCTAATCAGTATTCAAAAGCAAGAAAGTATCGATAAATCATATATTGGCTTTACCTTTAGTTTGTACTTCTTCAGAAACTCCTCTGTACAATCAGGACCCCAAAGAAGACCAATGCCTCTCTGTTCATTTGGCGAAAGGCCTAGACTCATTGAAGGATCAGACCATAAAACATCTCCGGGAATCAAGTTAAAACCTTCCCAAGGAGGATCAAGAACTGATCTTCGAGCTTGCATCAACTCATCTAAAGTACCGAGTTTCAAAGAGCTCGGTTCAGGCTCTAGAAGAAGCACACGACGATTCTTTTTACCCCTTGTTCTCTTAGGCAAGACCGGGCTGCGGAAAAGCCCTCCGTGTGCTGTATAGACACGTCCTGAGATTATGGAAGCTAATGGAAGACCTTCAAAACACATCAAGCATTTGCGGTACACATGTTTTCCTTTGTCTCCGTATTTTGTTAGCACTTCCTTTTCGAAACCGTACATAGAAGTACAGTATTTTGATTCATGATTACCACGGAGAAGGTAGACTCTATCTGGCATCAAAACCTAAACATCCATCAAGATATGAGCTTTAAGATTCGAGCAACACAATCAACATCCATCAAGATATGAGCTTTAAGATTCGAGCAACACAATCATCATAAGGGAAAACATTTAGGTAAGAGTTATACCTTCCAGGACAAGAGGACGAGGAAGGTTTCAAGTCCCCAAGCACCACGATCAACATAGTCTCCATTGAACACATAAAACTTATTTTGACAAGGAAAGCCAGCATCTTTCAATAAGAAGAGAAGGTCATGGAGCTGACCATGAATGTCACCAACCACAACAACTTTGGATTCAGAGTTAAGATCATCTATATGGACACAGTTACGTTCTTTGTGGAGGATTTTTGAAGCAGTGAGGATAAGGGAATCAAATACGTTGACTGGCATTAATGAAGGTAACTGAGAAGGAAGGAGATTCCATGAAGACCATTCGAAAGAGGACATAAGCTCATGTACCCACTCGTTCGTTAGAGTCCCTCCATTAGGCCATGTAATGGGTGATGGTGGAACAGGTTCCATTGAAGCTATAACTGTAAGCTCAATCCAGAAAGATTGGATATTTCAATTCAATCAGAATAGCAACAGCTCAAAATCTAATTAGGGTACCTAAATCGAAATCTAAAACTCACCTGGCTAAGATGTGGAGACAATTCGCAGTTTCCAAGCTCCGATCTTGGACCTAGATATTTTGGAGGCTCTTCTCGTCAGACAGTATCGTCGTCGAGATTTAGGATCTGTCTGGCTTTTTTGGATTCATTTTCCTGCGACTTCTTGAAGGTAGAACCAGCCAAAGGATTCAAATCCGAGTGGTTGAGCGCAAACCGACCGGTTTTCTTTTAGATTATGAAGAAGATGGGTCAACTGGTTTCTTCTGGTTTTGGGATATACATAAACCAAATTGAGTATTTTGTTTCGGTTACGTCTCGATTTTCAGTTCGGATTTGGTTTGTAATAATATTAATCTTCTTCGTTTTGAGGGCTTGACGTTCGATTTTTCGGTTCGGTTCAATTTTTTCGGATATAAAGATTTAGAAACTATTCTGATTTTTTTAGAAAAATTAGTTCGGTTTCGATTTTTGGTTCGGATTGAAACGTAAACTTAAAACCCTCTAATATCCGAAATCGAAGTATTTCGGTTAATTTAATTTTTTGATAATGTTCGATTAATTTTGTTTATTAAGTTACTTTAAATCTAAATATAACTAATATTTAGAAGTATAAAAGTCATATTTCAGTTAATTTAGATATTCATTCGTTTTCTGGTTCAGTTTGATTATTTTAGTTATAAAAATTAAGAACTATTTGGATATTTATGAAGTTTGGATGGGTTTAGTATCGGTTAGGTTCGGTTTTTCGGTTCGATTAGTTCAATTTTTTAAGATGAAAACCGATCGAAATTAGATTTTGCTGAATCCGGTTCTTGGTTTTCTCTAACATTTTGCTTTGGTTTGTACTGTTGTTGATCAAACTGAAAAGCACAGAGAGAATGACGAGAGAGATTATGGACTTCGTTTGAAATTGGCGTCGTTCTTCGGAAATTCTAGAGACTAATCAATTTCTTTTTCTGCTGTTCGAAATCTCTTGATTTTGTTTATAGTTTGATTTCAATAGATGGGGAATTTGTTCGTGAAGAAACCACAGATCACGGACGTTGATCGAGCCATTCTCTCTCTCAAAACCCAGAGACGCAAACTCGGTCAATATCAGCAACAGGTTTTCGATTCTCACTTGTTATCTTAATTCAAAAGATTGAGCTTTGATCGAAATTTAGGTCCTTTTTTGGAAACTAGGTTGATTAGATATGCTTCAACTTTTGTGCAATGGATGGTTTTGATTGTTAGTACTGATCCAGATTTTTTGTAGTTCTTGTCTCATTCCATTGAACCCATCTTCATAACTTTTCTAAATTAGCTTGAGAAAGTAATTGAAGCTGAGAAGCAAGCTGCAAGAGACTTAATCCGAGACCATCGAAAGGAGAGAGCTTTGTTAGCATTGAGGAAGAAACGAACTCAAGAAGAGTTATTGAAGCAAGTAGATCAATGGGTCATCAATGTTGAACAACAAGTAAATCTTCTTTCTCTTAAGGCTTTATGATTTGTTGTGTCTTGTTTATGGGATGTCCAGCATCATTGCCTGACATAGTCCAATCTTTTCATGTGATTCAGTTGGCAGATATTGAACTTACGAGCAAACAAAAGGCAGTGTTTGAGAGCTTAAAGCAGGGTAGTAGTGCTATTAAAGCGATTCAAAGCGAAGTGGACCTTGATGATGTTCAAAAACTTATGGATGATACAGCTGATGCTAAAGTGTATCAAGATGTGAGTCGAAACTTTGGTTTTTTGTATCGTTTATGTGCTGCGTTTGTAGTCACCTCTATAGTCAATCATGTTGTCAAGCCTCTGTGTTTGATTCTATAACATTGTTTGGATGTTAGGAGTTGAATGCTATATTGGGAGAGAAACTATCAGCAGAGGATGAAGAAGAGATATTAGCAGAATTTGAGAATCTAGAAAGCCAGGTATGTTTCATGAATCAAATGTGAAGCAAACTTGTTTATTATCATCTTTATTATAGGGAGAGAGACTCATGATGATGTATGTTTTGTTTAAAGCTTATTGTTGATGAGATGCCTGATGTGCCTACAATGGAGTCCAAAGAATCTGAGAAGTTGAATCTTCCGGATGTGCCAACCGGAAGACCCATCGCTTCCAAACCGGAAATCGCACCAGCTGAACCGGCCACAAAGAGTAAAGGTTTATCCTTTCTTCTTTCCTTGTGATTGGTACTTTAGATTTGCAATAACTAAACTCGGACATGTTCTGCTTGGTCTGTTCCTTTCCCACTGCAGTTCTTGAAGAACCTTTGCCAGCTTGAGCTACAAGAAACTGATCAACAAAACGTTTTTATCATTCTTTTAGCACTTTTTATGTTCTTGAAGTTTACCTGTATAATCTTGAAGTCTCTGTCATTTGTAAAGAACTACTCTTTGGTTCAAAGATCTTACGCATGAAAGGATTCATGTTACAATAATGAAAAAATCCAGATTATGACAACAGTGTTACAACATCTTGTATATTATTATTATTGTACCATCAAACAATGTAAAGAAACCAATTTTGTTTCCAACATGTTAGGAATTCAAACCACTTTTGAATCCTTTGAAGCTTGAACCTGAAACTGGTGTTCATTCACTTTGTTTGGTTAAGCTGTTTGGCTTCGATATCCTTGAGTCTAAGAGTGACAGCTCTCTTGTGTGCATCTAGACCTTCAATTTCAGCCATAGTCGCCACATACGGACCAAGGTTTCTCAGACCTTCCTCTGTCAACGACTGTACAGTCATGAACTTCAAGAAAGAGTCGAGAGAGACACCACTGTACATTCTCGCATATCCATATGTTGGAAGAACGTGGTTTGTCCCGCTAGCGTAATCTCCAACACTCTCTGGAGTCCATGGCCCTATGAAAACCGAACCTGCGTTCTCTATCAGTCCCTCCCATTTCTCAGCGTCTTTAACATTGATGATCAAATGTTCAGGTGCATACAGATTTGAGAATGTTATTGCCTGGAGGGTTAAGAAACAAATGGTGATCTTACAGATGGTGTTTTGAGATTGTGACAGTTAGTGTGGCCGTGAAGAGAGAGTACCTCAATCATATCTCGAGCATGTACTGTGAAACTGTGGCTTAGAGCTTTTGAAGCAAACTCTCCTCTAGGTAGGCTTTTGCACTGCTTGGAAATTTCTTCTTCAATGGCTTTGAGATTTACACTATCACCTACAACAACGAGTACAACTTGACTATCTGGACCATGCTCAGCCTGCAGAGAAACCAACAAAAAAAGAAAGAAATGTACAGTTTAGCAGGTTCAATAGGATGATAAGACATAAGGCAGACACATCCTGATGTGTTAAACTGAAAATGTGTTATGTTGTGAAAGAGTAATTGTAGCTTTTATTTTATGACCAGTGAGAGAGGACTACCTGTGAAAGCAAGTCTGCTGCAATGTATACTGGACTAGCATGTTCATCAGCGATTACTAGAACTTCTGAAGGGCCAGCAGGCATATCAATCGAAACCATTGCCTCGCTGTTCTGAAGTAAGTAAAACAAAAACAAAATAAGAGGAAAACTTCGATCCAATAGAATTCATAATGTCCAAAAAAGTTAGAACCAAGAAGTAATAGAGGAACGATATCAGTACCTGAAGAATCATCTTAGCAGCCGTAACATACTGATTCCCAGGACCAAAAATCTTCTCAACCTGCCATAATAACCGAAGCAAATTTCATCTGTGGTTGGCTGAAAAAATGTCTGATATAAGCTACTAAGGTATATTATAAACCCTAATTTATACCTTAGGACAAGAATCTGTCCCCCAGGCCATGGCAGCAATAGCCTGCAAAGGCAAAATGGAAAATTTCAAAATCTGAGAAATATAAAAGAATCGCCAGCTTGAAAAAATTGCTAAAAGGCTAACAGAAACACACCTGTGCTCCACCGGCTTTAAGTATGTGAGTTACACCAGCCCTCTTGGCACAATACAACACCTCCTGCATCAACAACAAAACAAACTCATCAGCTCACCAGCAAGATAGATTTAAAAAAACGTGAGTAATATTGAAAATAGCTAGAGTACTACCTTACATATGCTTCCTTCCTTAGTTGGTGGAGTTGCGAGGACAACTGTTTTACAACCAGCAATCTGAGCAGGCTGAGAGAGGAATCAAAGAAAAAGAACACCACATTATTGCAGAACTACATAAGGAAAGAGAAAAAAACATAAGTATTAAACAGGAGGAGAGAGCTTACAATTGCAAGCATCAAAGCAGTTGATGGCAAAACAGCTGTCCCACCAGGCACATAAAGACCTACAGACCCAATAGATCTTGACACCCTTTTACATCTAACACCCTAAGAAAATGAAACAAGTAAACATGAGCCTAAAGACTTAAGTAGCTAATAGGTGATTAAATGGACTTACTTTCATATTCTCAACGCATTTCTCAGTTGACTTTTGAGCCAAGTGAAATGCATAAATGTTGTCATATGCAACATCAAACGCTTCTTTCACTGTGGAATCGAGCTGAATACAAAAGGAAGAAAGGAAACTCATTTACTACACATGAAACAGCATTCAAAACTTTGTACGTAAACAGTGTTAACCTACTACCTCAGGAATAGCAAGCTCGGACACATCTTCCACCACTTTATTGAGTTGGACTTTGTCAAATCTTTCAGTGTATCTGAAATTAGAAGCAAGTTGAATTGGTTTACATGATTCCATCTCTATTGAGGAATAGGAAGAACGAAATTCAAAGACTTTCAAATAAAGAATCAGTCTTTCAGTCACTTACTCTTTGACAGCAATATCTCCTTTGCTACGAACTGCATCAATGATTGGGTTAACCTGATAGTACAAGCTCGTGTCACTGATAAAGAGAAATCGGAAACAAAAATCTCAAGCGAGAAGAAGAGAGAAAGCTTACAGTGGTGAAAATGGAAGAGAAGTCAATACGAGGGCGTGCTTTCAAATTTTCAACTTGAGAGAAACTAAGTTCAGATAATCTATACGACTTCATCGAGCACTTAACGGATCCTGTTAAAAATGCAATTTTGAGTTTTGGTAGAGAGGTGAAAACTTGAATCGAATGAATCCCAAAATCAAGCTTTAGAGATTCTCAATTCGAAAACCCACACGAAATTATTTACCTTTCTTATCAGCAGCTTGAGCGGAGAAGGAGAGACGAGGCGAAGAAGGGAGGGAAAGACGAGACAGATCGAAGGACATTTCTCCCGGATTGCGAGAGGGGATGGAGGAGGCCAGGCTGACCTTTCACTACATGTTTCTAGGCCTGGTATAGGCCTGGGCATAAAATTGAAAACCGAAACAACCATAATTGAACCGGACAAAATTTAAAATATCCAGATGATTCATAAAATTTTATAACTGAAATATTCAAACTGAATTAGAACCGAATAGATATCTAAACTAACCGAATACAGTTGACAAAAAAAAAAAACTAACTGAATACAATTTTTATATCTATAAATAATAATTATTTCGATTTAAAATAACGGAATAATCAAAATTAATCGAATATTATCAAAAAACCGAATTATCTAAAATAATTTGAATATTTGTAATCGAAATATCTGAAAATATTCAATTTTATTCGAATTATCCGAAATTTTACTTAAATTATCTAAATTTATTCGAAAGAATCAAACCAAACCCAATTTTCCATGTATTAGATGGTTTATGTTTTTTATTTGGACCAAACCGAAAACTGAAACCCAAACCGATCTGAATTATCTAAATACATGAATAATTTTTATATCTTTATATCCGAAAACTGAAAACTGAAAAAAAAAATCCAAACCGATCTGAATTTTGTAAATACATGAATAATTCTTATATCTCTATATCTGAAAAAAAAAATGAATTGTATCGAACCCGAAGAACAGAACGCCCAAATATACTCTAGCATACTATTCAAAACCAAAAAAAAAAAACGAAATATGAGGTACTAGATTAGATTAAACCGAAAAATAAAACAGTCCGATATCTAATATATATAAAAGACAAGTAATGAGAGAGAAAAAGTCAGCAATCCTCCAATCAGAACAAAGGATTATGCCAGCGTGTCAAACATTTTGGTCACTACTCTCAAAATTTTTTTGATGACTATTCCTTCAATTTTTTTTTATCTTTCTCCCTCTCTCTCGATAAAACTTCTTCCCATTTCTCTCCAAAAAGCTTCACCATCAACGTTGGAGATCTCCTTCTCTCATCCTTTCCCGGTAAGAACGCCTGTCTCTAATTTCCAGTTATATTAATCTATATTTCACGGTATTCTTTTCCTCTCCCGTGAAGCGTTAACAATTCTCTCAGAAAAGCTTCATGGCCATCTTAATAGGAGCTTTGCATCTCTCACCGATCCAAGGTAAGAAACCACTCTTGAGTCTCCGATTTCCAATTCCCATAATCTCGATCGAGTATATGATATATGAATCAAAGTTATTGAGTTAGTTTATCTTCAATTTTCATTCATTTCGGGATCTTTAAAAATCAGGAAATTGGCGATGGCTCTTCAATTTTCAACAAAATCTGAGGCCGAATAACCTAACTACGTTCTGATTCAGGTTTGTTTTCAACATCTTTCTATTATCTTCATCAAATTTCAAAACCCTAACCCCTTTTCTGGTTTGTTGCAGCATAGTAACCGCTGAAGAATATCGTTGAATGGTTCGTCTATAATTTCCCTACTCTATTTCCAGTTTTCTCTATCTTAGGTTTAACGTTTCAATATGGGATCGTCGCTGTCAATTTTTCACTATTTATTTTCACAATACATGATTTTGGTGAGTTGTATGTTGATGACAAGGTTTCGGCCAGTGTTGTCTTCGCCGGCGATGTTGGATTCGTAAAATTGGGCCAAGAACCGTGGTGTAATCCGATTTCCTGCGAGGGCAAGGGTTTTAAGGGGAAAGTAAATCCTGAATCGCAAGGCGAAACGAAGTTACTCGATGTTGTGGCTAAGGATTCAAGTCCGTGTGTAGACGTTTGTGCTGTGAATCGGACTGAGGCGAACGAAGAATCGGAATACAGTAGTGCTGAAAGAGGATGACATGTCAGATGGAGATAACCAGAAAATGATGTTCTTTTTGATTAAGTCATACAGCGAAATGATGTTCACAACAGTATATAGTATGGCATGTGGTCGAGCACACCAACTGGCAACAAGAAGTTAAATGTTGCTTATTATGAAGCCAAAGAGAATTCCCAAGAATGGCATGTGTATCTTCTGTTCTCGGTCAGTATGAGGAGACTTCATGCAATTTTTCTCATAGATTTACATTAGGTAATTCGCTGTTGATCGATTTTTGTCTAGCAGGTGAATGCAAGTGGCAATTTGTTGGTCTTCCGAATATGATAGGTCCTGTTGATTTCAACAAGACAATGAAGTATTGGCAACAAGATGAATGGATTGGTTGCTTCCCTGTGAAGTGGCATTTCATCAAGGATGTACCAAACAGTCTCTTGAGACACATAACGCTTGCAAATAACGAGAACAAGCCCATCACTAATAGCAGAGACACTAAAGAGGTTCGTTAAACTTCACTTAAACCCTTATTGGACCATATTTGAAGTGCAAGCTTGAAGCTTTTTATGGCTTTGACTCAGGCTTTTAGACTGTAACATTTATTGTTTTGTTGCAGGTGAATCTGGAACATGGAACCAAAATCATAAAGATTTTCAAGGAGTATATGAGCAAGACATGTATACTTGATGATTTCAAGTTTTAGGAGACTAGACATAAGGTGATTAGAGATAAGAAGATCAAGCAAAAGAAACATGCAAACAAATACGGAGCTGGAGCTTTCACATGCTTGCTAGAAGAAATCGGAAGGTATGGACAAGATGATTTTTCTCTCTGGACTGCAAACCCGATTTTAAGGTTGATTCCCTCTCCAAAATTCATAACATATTGGAGGCGAACTTTGACCTCAACCAATAGTTTTTTTTTTGTCTCCAAGTTCCTCATCTCAGTGAAGGCTGTAGTTTGGAGCAGGATCACTACTGTAAGAGAGATAATGCCATTACACTATCTATATATAAAATTATTGTAAGATTGAACATTGTATTATCTGCATATAATCCAGATTGCTGGACTTAGCACCATCACTGGCTACGAATGCAGGCTGCATCAAGAGTAAAAAATTAAATGGGTTTGATTTGATAAAAAACAAAGAGGTACAACTAAAAGTAAGCTGTCACTACCGTAGTATGATTTTTCTTCGTCACATGAACTTTGATATCACAAACCACTGTTGACAAACCTTGCCAACACTAATCTTATAGCTAGCTGCTATTGCTCGTGGTACCATCGCCTCAGTTTCCTTCTCAGCTGCTCCCGTAGACAGGTTTACAGGCTTGACAATGCCATCAAAACATTGTCTGTGACACAAGTTGCAGAATATTATTAGATATATGGATACATTTTTGGCATACTAAGCAAGTCCAAGTTGGCAAAATTTACCTTGCTTCTTGTGGTGCTCCAAAATCACATCTTACTTAGGTCAGCAAAGAAAACAGTCTCTACCCAGTCTTTAGTACTTGGAAAAAAATATTTTACATTGCTTTTTGAGATGCCATATATCTCACTGAACTCTTCGTTTGGCTTCTCAAAAAATTTTGTGTTCTCTCGAGTGTTTTGAGACTGATTGAGGCTCTAAAATTGTTTCTATTGGTTGAACCTTTTCTTGGACAACTTTCTCTTCAAGTTTCCTAGAATATCGTTGTTGCATTTATGTTCTTAACCCTAAAAAATGGAAGACAATTTGGCCATACATTACTAAATCAAAAGTTTGGACTAAAAGAAATATTAATTAAAAATTTGTATAGGAGGAAATAGTATGAAATATTCAAAATTATTTTTTAGTTTATAGAATCGATTAGGTCTTCGAATATAGATGTTGGTAGATTCATAAAAAATGTGAAGTATAACGGAAGACTTTTCCAAACAATAATATTTGTTTTCCTAAACTATAGATCATGCCGTATGTTACAATTGATTAATATAAAATTTATTTTTTTGAGCTATAAGAATAGAAGAATAATAGCAAAATAATAGAAAGTTTTTATACGTGAATATAGTTCAGATTAATTGTGAAAAATGTGTCTAGAACTAAAACATTTAATTTCTAAATATTTCATAGATGCTTAGAATATGTTTCTTTAATTTTACTATTCTTACATTTCGAAACTTAAGATGATGATGAGTGTAGGTTTTTTTTGGTACGACATTCATTTTTTTTTTTGGTTAATCGAATGTGAGGTTAATTCTTTTCGGTCATATTTTTATGTTTATGGGTTTTGTTATATTTTAGCCCAAAATATGGCTTTGTAACACATTATTAATTAAACTATAAAATATAATATTCCATGGTATTGTTGTCTTAGTTAGTTATACTATGAAATGTTATTTGAAATAAATGAACCTAATATATATTTTTTTTTTGTAAAATCAACCTAATAGATAAAATAATAGTTTACATTGTTAAACTGAAAACATATATAACTCAAAATTTTAATTATCACAAATTAAAATTGTCAAAATTTATGAAAAAATATTTCAGTCTTTTGTGATATAAACATTAGTTTCAAATCGTTAAAATTAAAACCCTTAAAAATTTTATATGAAAAACTAAATATTAAACAAATACGATCTATATATACACATACACATACATATAGTAGTTACAAAAATAAAACAGTCAACCGTTAATAAACTAACTTTTGAGTTTTAATTTAAAAATACAAGTATTAAAAATTAAGCACATATATAATAAATAGGTTTATATTACACCATATTTTCCGTTCACATTTGTATTCAAATAAAAAAAAATCTAAACAGATACCGATCCGAAAAAACAAGTTTGGATCAAGTTTGAGTATATGTATTTTATTCTATTAGGTCTTATGGTTCATTACCAACAAGTCTCGATCGGTTTTGGTTCTTACTAGAGATCCGTTCGGATATCCAAATGACCCAACAATATTAAATATATTATATATTTTCACATTTTACAAATATAATTTTAGTATTTTGGAACTTTTAATTTTCTCGAATTATCATATATATTTCTATATTTTTGGAACTTTTAATTTTCTATATTATAATTATAGATTTATGTTGAATTTTTCATTCTTCTTATCCCCAAAGTAGTTGCCCAATTTTAACATACATTTTACGCAAACAATAGTCTAGAAAAAGATAAGAAAAACTCATTCAAATTATTGGTTATGTCGTGTGTTACAATGTATTAATAGAATTTTGTTTTTCGAGGTATGAGAATAGACGAATATTAAACGTATATTAGAATGCTTTTATATGTGTATCTAGAGTTCAGATTAAATGCGGAAATGTTAACATAAAGTTATTTCTTAAAATTTTATGGATACTTAGAACATGTTTTTGTGATCTTACTATTCTTGCATTTCATGATGGTGAATGGTTTTTTTTTTGTGGGTACGATATACTTTATTTTCCCAACAGAATATGAAGTTAATTATTTGAAAACATCTTTATATGTTTATGGGTTTCATTTAATTTTAGGCCTAAAAAAAAGATTGCGTAACACAATACTAAAGTAATCTCTAAAATCGAATACTCACTTATGTACAACAACATACTTACATTGTTATTTGAAATAAAATTCTTCTAACACAATGTCCGTGCAACGCACGGGCCAGAATCTAGTCTGAAATAATTGAACCGAATGGGAAAAAAATGCAAAAAAAACATTAAAACTATATAAAAATAGAAACAAAAAAACGGCGCACCTTTTTTTTTTTTTTTTTTTTTTTTTTGAGCAATAAAAACGGCGCACCTTATAAAACTAATTGGGGTAGAGCTTTTCTTTTTCTCTCAACACAAAACGAGTAAACAAATTAATAAACCCTACGCCGGAGAGTCTCATAAGCCCTAAATAGTTCACAGCTGACTCCCTCCTTGAACTCTGGAAATTTGTAAGATCATCCATCCATCTTCGAATCCTTGCGAAGAATATGGATGATTTCAAGGATTCATGTGATTTCATCAGTGTAGAACCGGAATCGAACCCAGAATCAGTCCAACAATGGCTTTCCATTGTACAACCCGGAAACACGACGGCGAAAGGAACTCATCAACGGTCAGAGATTTCGACGAAGGCGAAGAAGCATCTCTCATCTCTTGGTTGGGTTTTCGCTTACTTTCGGAAAGGAAAAGGACGAGAGTTGAGGTATAAATCTCCAAAAGGAAGGTGGTTTTACTCTTTAGCTACAGCTTGTATGAGCTGTGTCAACGAAGAAGACGACTCGATACATCCCAAATTTGACTCCATCAAAAGGAAGAGAGTGGTGGATTGCGATGTTAATGGCTCAACCCCGAAGAAGAGAGTGAATGATTCTGATACGGCAGCGTTTAATGTGACTAAACGCTCGTCTGATTTGACTGTCAATGTTGATGTGTTGAAGAAGAAGAAGAAGAGAGTGAATGGCATCGAAACGGCACCGTTTAATGTGACTCTGAACCAAGAGAAGAATCGCTCGTCTGATACGGCGCCGTTTAACGGCGAGATAAGGCCTCAGTTTGAGAAGTCACTGAAGAAGGTCTTACAAGTAATGGAGAAGAAGAACAAAAACTGTGAGAAAGAGTTTGTAAAATTCTGGAGGAAAGATTATGGTCCAGAGAAGAATTGTGATGTGTGTTGTGTTTGTCATAGAGGTGGAAAGTTACTTCTTTGCGATGGCTGTCCATCAGCTTTCCACCATACTTGCCTCGGTTTCTCGACACTTCCCGATGAAGAGCTCTGGTTCTGTCCTTGCTGCTGCTGTGATATCTGTGGATCGATTAAAACTTCAGGGAACAGCAAGTTGATGACTTGTGAACAATGTCAAAGAAGATTCCATCTTAAGTGTTTAAAGGAAGAGCCTTTTCTTGTTTCATGTAAGGGTTGGTTCTGTAGTAGACAATGCAGTAGTGTCTTTACAACTCTTCAGGAACTTCAAGGACGTAAGATTGTAGTTGGAGACGAGGGTTTGGTTTGGACCTTAATGAGAGCTCCGAATGATGATGAACATTATGATGATGAACAAATCTCTAAGCTAGATTCTGCTGTTGAGATACTTCACCAAGGATTTGAACCTACAAAAGACCCTTTCTCCGGGAAAGACCTTGTTGAAGAATTGATATTCAGGAAAGATGGTAATGGAGTGGGACGAGGGTTTTACACGGTTTTGATTGAGAGGAACGGTGAGCCTGTTACTGTAGCGGCAATGAGAGTTGATAAAGATGTAGCTGAGATCCCTTTGGTGGCGACATTGGTTAATCACAGGAGAAGTGGGATGTGTAGACTGCTTATGGATGAGCTTGAGAAACAAATGTCTAGAATGGGAGTTTGTAGATTGGTCTTACCGGCTGCAGTAGAGGTTGTGAGTACTTGGACTGAGCGGTTTGGGTTTGAGGTGATGGAAAGTTGGGAGAGGGTGGAGCTTGTGAAACATGGGACACTTGATTTTGTTGGGACTGTGATGTGCCATAAGTTTTTGAAGGTTAGAGAAGAGTCTGGTGAGTCAAACCTAACGGAATAGGTGGAACAAATCTTGATATATTTTGTGATGTAAAGATCGATGCCACTTGATATATATTGCAGAGCTAACAACTCTTAACATGGAATAACATAACATATAACTTCTATATCAGACACCTTCCATCAACAAGAAGCTAATACAACAAGAAGCTAATAGACATTCAACACCTTAACATGGAATAACATAACATATAACTTCTATATCAGACACCTTCCATCAACTATTTTTTAACACTTTTTATTATTGAAACATTACATTATAGAAAATGTTTTATATAGGAAATACAACAAGAAGCTAATAGACATACAACATCCAGCAATCTGAGCAGGCTGAGAGAGGAATCAAAGAAAAAGAAAGACCATGTTATTGCATTGCTACAAGAGGAATGAGTCCAAACAAAAGTATTAAACAGGAGAGAGCTTACAATTGCAAGCATCAAAGCAGTAGATGGCAAAACAGCTGTTCCACCAGGCACATAAAGACCTACAGACCCAATAGATCTTGACACTCTTTTACATCTAACACCCTAAGAAAACAAAACAAGTAAAAATGAACCTAAAGACTTAAGTAGCTAATAGGTGTGATTGAAGAAACTTACTTTCATATTCTCAACGCTTTTCTCAGTTGACTTTTGAGCCAAGTGAAATGCATAAATGTTGTCATACGCAACATCAAATGCTTCTTTGACTTTGGAGTCAAGCTGAATACACAAAAGACAGAAAGGAAACTCATTTACTACACATAAAGAGCCTTCAAAACTTTGTAAACAAACAGTGTTAATCTAGTACCTCAGGGATAGCAAGCTCAGACACATCTTCCACCACTTTATTGAGTTGGACTTTATCAAATCTTTCAGTGTATCTGAAACAGAAGCAAGTTAAAATGGTTTCCATTCAGAATGAAACTAAAAGACTTACTCTTTGACAGCAATATCTCCTTTGCTACGAACTGCGTCGATGATTGGATTAACCTGATAGTACAAGCTCATGTCATTGATAAGATAAGTGGACACAAAATTCTCAAGCAAGAAGAGAGAGAGAGAGCTTACAGAGGTGAAAATGGAGGAGAAGTCAATACGAGGGCGTGCCTTCAAATTTTCAACTTGAGAGAAACTAAGTTCAGATAATCTATACGACTTCATCGAGCACCTAATGTATCCTGTAAAAAACGCAATTTTGCATTTGGTAAAGCTGAGAACTTGAATCGAATGAATCCCAGAAATTCTCAATTCGAAAAACCCAGACACAATTCGTACCTTTCCTAGCAGCAGCGTGAGTGGAAATGGAGAGACGAGGCGAAGAAGGGAGGGAAAGACGAGACAGATCGAATGACATTTCTCCCGGATTGCGAAAAGGGACGGAGGAAGCCAGGCTGACCTTTTAACTACATGGCCTGGGTAAGCATTGGCATAAAAATTGAAAACCGAACCGAATTGAAAAAACCATATTCGAATTAAAACCGAAAAAAAAAACAAAAATATTCACAAGATTCGTAATTTTCATATCTGAAATATCAAACTAAATCGAAAACCGAATGAATATCTAAACCGACCAAAATATAATTTTCATACCTCAAAACATTAATTATATTTTGATTTAAAATAACAAAATAATCAAATTAATCAAATATTATATAAAATAATAAAAACCGAATTATCTAAAATAACCTAAATATTTTTAATAATAGTATATGAAAATACTCAATTTTATTTGAATTACCTAGAATTTTACATGAATTATCCAATTTTTTACCGAAGTTATTCGAAATTAATCGAAAGAACCAAATCGAATTGTAACTGAATCAAATCCGATTTGTTTGGGTATTGGCCGGTTTTTAGATACCATCCGAGTAGAACTGAAAAAAACCTGAAAGAATCAAACCTAAACTGATTCGAATTTTGTAAATACCTAAATGGTTTTATATTTGGAAAAACGCTCATTTAATTCCCCAACAATTTCCAATTGACAATTTTATTCCCCAAGTATTGACAACGTAGAATTATTCTCCAACAAAACGTTGACTTCGCAAATTAGTGATTAATGAAGTCAACCGTTATGTCTTAACTCACGACGTAACTCTTTAAAGAAACCCGTCGCGATTTTATTACCCAGAAACAAAATTCCCAAATTGAAAACCCCTAGAAGGCGATTTCCAGTGGAGAAATCGAAGAAGAGATCGATCGATTCTGGGATAAGGTGAATAGGCGTCGCAAGCATGGCTAGAACTATGTGGACGGAGCGTCGCAAGAAGTCTGTTCGAAAAAACCCACAGACCGAAGGAAGAGAAGATTCGACTCACCGAGCAGAACCTGAAATCACCGATTTAGACCCTCAAATCCCCGATTCAGAACCGCAAATACAAGACTTAGACCCTCAAATTCCCGATACAGCAGCCCAAATCGAGTCTGAGCCAAAGATGGAAAATCACATTCAACCCGAGAGGTATTTCCGCTTTTAGCTTTTTTGGTGAATTTTGTTGTTAAGTGCACTTTAATTGAGTTTATATGGTGTATGTTATGATCGATTTTAGCTTATAATATGTTTTGTTTTATAGAACTAGTAATGAGGACAATGTAGAAGAAAGAGGTAATGGTGGTGATGAGAATGCGGGTTTGGGAAGACATGAGACGGGTTCAGATGATTCTGGGATGGAAGAAGATGATTGCCCTGCTATTAACGAGGATGCGTCTGGATATAGAGAGGTTGAACCTGAGTTGGATGAAACCAATGATGACGAGTTTGTGAATGTGGAAATCTGTTCAGAGGGTAAAATGCGATCTCAGTTTGGAGATGTTGGTGAAGATGGTGATGGGGGTGATGCAGGTGAAGAAGCTGATGATAGTGGTGATGACATTTGGAACGATGAAGCCATACCCGATCCATTATCAGATGATGATGATGAAGCCGAGGCAGAGAGCAGGCCATACACGATGAAGCTTTGGCATTTTTTTATAAGACCGTAGCTTGAAGCACCTATCTATGTTGACACTATGTTTTTTGGATGATGCTTGTTTTAGTTTTTGTTATGTACTAAATCGGTTGTCATGCACTTGATAGGATCGATTGCTAATACTCTATGAAGTTGGTTTTTGTAATGCAATTGAGTACAAATGCTTTGTCCCAAAAAACTTAACATTGTCTAAACATGAAACTTAACATTGTCTCAACATAAACTTAACATTGTCAAAGAGTACAACCACAACCCAAATGAACTATCTAGGTACCAAATACAAGACTCTTCTCACCAATTTGGCCAAAGATGATGTGGTATATGATTACAAAAGCTAGGACACCAACACAGAGAATAAGCACCAACATGACAACTTATTTTTACATGTGATGAATTTTCAAATTCCTTTCTACACATTCAGCCTATATCCTTCTACATTCCGGTTTCAATCCAATAATTTCAGCAAAACGAAAACAGACATATGGGAAGAATAGAAGAGAAAAACCACTTACAGATTTCGCCTTCAAACAGCATTGGGTCGTCGAGGAGGATCCGTCCATCTCTGGGTAAGGATTTTTCGATTTTGTGTTGTTCTTTATTTCACCTTCTTCTATGATTTAGGGTTTGCAATTTGGGAATGAAGTGAACAGCTCGCTGGTGAAGGTTTATATTTCCCGACTTAAAAAATAAGAGTAACGGCGTGAGTTAAGACATAACGGTTGACTTCATTAATCACTAATTTGCGAAGTCAACGTTTTGTTGGGGAATAATTATACGCTGCCAATACTTGGGGAATAAAATTGTCAATTGGAAATTGTTGGGGAATTAAATGAGCGTTTTCCCTTTTATATTTCTATATTTTAAAAATGAAAATCGAACCGAACCGAAAAACCTAGCCTGACATATTATTCAAAGTCGAAAGAACCAAACCAAAATATAAGATACCAAAACTGAACCGAAAAATTAAAATATCTGATATATGAATTAATTAAACCGATCCGGTAAAATTCATGCCAAATAAACGTTAAATATATAAAAAGAATCAGTTAATATCTTTATCCTCGTTACCATCGACGATTATATCAATTGTATAAGCTTCAACGCAAATTGTGGACTAAACCTACTCGAAATATACGATCTTAAATGCTAGAAACTCAATTGTATGTGCTAAATCTGTTTATGTTTCATTTATGTTGGGATTAGAAGTCACATGAAACCCATTAACATGAACAAAGTAGAAACATTTTTAAACATGCTAAAAACTCAAACATTAGCTCGAAAGAAATAGCAATAAACATTTGATAAAGGCTACCTCGTATTAGATAGACTTCTAGCACTTGCCAGTAACTCGTGTGGAGTTGGAAGTTCGGATAGAGTGGTTGCAGTTACTCTAAGTCTTGAAAATTGGCCATGCTCTCAAGCAACCTAAACAATCAGAAGCACATAATCAGTCAGAAAGTGTCTTTTGTATTGATCAGCGAAAACACAATGTCGGATAGAGAATATAGGCTGTGATTGGTAAGGATTGTAATTGTTGACTGTGACTGTAAATTTTTAAGTGTAGAGATTTTGGTTGTGAAAACTGTGACTGTCATTTTTAAAAATTTTGAAAGTATGATTTTCATAAAAACTATGAAAAATGTGACTTTTATTTTAATTATTAAATTTTTTTATTAAAAATCAACTTATACAAAAATCATTAAAATCATAAAATTAATTAAACACAATTTAATAAATGAATAATTATTCAGTAAAAAATGACTGAGATATAAAAAAATTAATAAAACAAAGTTTATACAGCGTTGACAATTTCATTATGAATTCCTTTGGTGTATTATCTCCAACTAAGATCATATTACAAAATAATTAAATTAATATTTATATTGTCATTTCATGTATTAATTTGTAATTATATTAAACGTTAACTATATAAAAAATGGAAACAAAAAGACGGCGTACCTTATAAACACTAATCGAGAGAGATTTTTCCTTTCTTTAAACCCTACGCCGGAGAGTCTCATAAACCCTAACTCTGGAAATTTGTAAGATCATCCATCCGAAGAATATGGATGATGATTTCAAGGATTCATGTGATTTCATCAGTGTAGAACCTGAATCGAACCCAGAATCAGTCCGACAATGGCTTTCCATTGTACAACCGGGAAACACGACGGCGAAAGGAACTCATCAACGGTCAGAGATTTCGACGAAGGCGAAGAAACATCTCTCATCTCTTGGTTGGGTTTTCGCTTACTTTCGGAAAGGAAAGGGACGAGAGTTACGCTATAAATCTCCAAAAGGAAGATGGTTTTACTCTTTAGCTACAGCTTGTATGAGCTGTGTCAACGAAGACGACGACTCGAGACATCCCAAATCTGAATCCATCAAAAGGAAGAGAGTCGTGGATTGCGATGTTAATGGCTCAACCCCGAAGAAGAAGAAGAAGAAGAGAGTGAGTGATTGTGATACGGCACCGTTTAATGTGACTAAACGCTCGTCTGATTTGACTGTCAATGTTGATGTGTTGAAGAAGAAGAAGAAGAGAGTGAATGGCATCGAAACGGCAGCGTTTAATGTGACGCTGAACCAAGAGAAGAATCGCTCGTCTGATACGGCGCCGTTTAACGGCGAGATAAGGCCTCAGTTTGAGAAGTCACTGAAGAAGGTCTTACAAGTAATGGAGAAGAAGAACAAAAACTGTGAGAAAGAGTTTGTAAAATTCTGGAGGAAAGATTATGGTCCAGAGAAGAATTGCGATGTCTGTTGTGTTTGTCATAGAGGTGGAAAGTTACTTCTTTGTGATGGCTGTCCATCAGCTTTCCACCATACTTGCCTCGGTTTCTCGAAACTTCCCAATGAAGAGCTCTGGTTCTGTCCTTGCTGCTGTTGTGATATCTGTGGATCGATTAAAACTTCAGGGAACAGCAAGTTGATGACTTGTGAACAATGTCAAAGAAGATTCCATCTTAAGTGTTTAAAGGAAGAGCCTTTTCTTGTTTCATGTAAGGGTTGGTTCTGTAGTAGACAATGCAGTAGTGTCTTTACAACTCTTCAAGAACTTCAAGGACGTAAGATTGTAGTTGGAGACGAGGGTTTGGTTTGGACCTTAATGAGAGCTCCGAATGATGATGAACATTATGATGATGAACAAATCTTTAAGCTAGATTCTGCTGTTGAGATACTTCACCAAGGATTTGAACCTACAAAAGACCCTTTCTCTGGGAGAGATCTTGTTGAAGAATTGATATTCAGGAAAGACGGTAATGGAGTGGGACGAGGGTTTTACACGGTTTTGATTGAGAGGAACAATGAACCTGTTACTGTAGCGGCAATGAGAGTTGATAAAGATGTAGCTGAGATCCCTTTGGTGGCGACATTGGTTAATCACAGGAGAAGTGGGATGTGTAGACTGCTTATGGATGAGCTTGAGAAACAAATGTCTAGAATGGGAGTTTGTAGATTGGTCTTACCGGCTGCAGTAGAGGTTGTGAGTACTTGGACTGAGCGGTTTGGGTTTGAGGTGATGGAAAGTTGGGAGAGGTTGGAGCTTGTGAAACATGGGACACTTGATTTTGTTGGGACTGTGATGTGCCATAAGTTTTTGAAGGTTAGAGAAGAGTCTGGTGAGTCAAACCTAACGGAATAGGTGGTGGAACAAATCTTGATATATTTTGTGATGTAAAGATCGATGCCACATGATATATATTGCAGAGCTAACAACTCTTAACATGGAATAACATAACATATAGCTTCTATATCTTTTGCCTTGGATTGAATGTTAGACTTAACTAAATTAGACACCTTCCATCAACTTTTTAACACTTTTTTATTATTGAAACATTACATTATAGAAAATGTTTTATATAGGAAATACAACAAGAAGCTAATAGACATTCAACACCTTAAAATGTATGACGACAACAATCATACCAAATCGATATTTTTCCCAAACAAAGTAAAGATTTTATTATTGATACACTAGCAATACCAAACCGATTTTTTTTCCCCAAAACTTGGATGATTCTGAATCTACACTATCAGATGGATACATCAACTTTTATTATAGCAATTTATTATAGCATTTTTTTCGTATTTGTAAATAAATTTCGAAGTGTTTTGATTATTTTAAATCTACACATAACTAATATTTTTGATAAATAATATTTTTGATAAATAGTATATTTTCAGATACTCAATAGTTTCCATCAGTTCTCGGTTTGATATCGGTTCGGATCAGGTAACCACAGATAATGAAAACACAAACTATTCGGTTTATGCTAACAAACCGAATCTCATTTTTCTCGGTTATTTCGGATTTGGTTTTTCGAATCCGGTTAAAATGCCAAAGCCTGATTTACATAAACAAAATTTTCAGATATGCCAAGAAAATGCAATATAAAGCTTGGCATGACCTTTTGCAGGAACGGGTCCAAACATGCATAGTTATCCTGAAGCTATTTAGAAGATAAAGAGTCATTGAAGAACTCTAAAACCTCTCAGGAATTCCATAAATCACAAATGCACAAATTAATCTAAAGCTCTCAAGCAAGCTGATGAACTAGAGCTATCGGCTCATACTTGAGATTCCCAGGTTGATGCAAACTTTATTGTAAGTTCCAATGAAACAGAGAGATTATCTTAATATTTATCACATACTACAAACTTGTTGCTCTGTTTTTTTTTTGCAAAATCAGAAGATAATTACATGAGTAAAGAAGAATTTAAGCCTTCCAATTTCATTTCACATATAAAAAAAAAAAAAAAAGCAAACCTTGAGAAGCACACAATTTTTACAAACCCGATCCCAACGCTACGTCATTTGCCACTGCAATTTATAGGAAAGATTAAGCAAAAAAATATAGCTTGATAATACATAATTGAGGAAAAAGTTTGAAGGAAACAACACCTTAAGAACAGGCTCTCCTTTGTTAGTATTAGCTGATTCTTTAGCCATTTTCTGTAATTGAGCTTGTGCAGCTCTTCCAGCTGCTGACTTTTCAAACTGTTCTTGTCTGTGTTTCACACACAAACACAACAAAAATTGCATACAAATTTCAGAGTTCTGTCTCAATAATCCAAACATATTTTTAGGGAATTAAGAAATCAAAGATTAATAATTCTAAAAGGTCAAATTTCAATTGATGAGATTCGAATTTGGATGAAGGAGATGAAAGAGAGAAAACCTTCGCATGGCAGCTTCGGCGGCTCTGGCACGAGCTTCGGCGGAGGCTTGTCTCTCTTCTTCCTTACGCTGTTGCTTTTTGGTTCCGTCGAAGCAAGTGAAGCAACCCATCGCCGATGATCAGATTGATTGAATTTGATCTCTTCGCTTCTGCTCTTTTACCAAGACAACGCACGCACGCACGCAGGTTTGGAATAACTAAACAAAGAAGACGCGTTTTCTTCTGGCTAAAATGGGCTGCTTTATGGGCTTCCTCATTTACATAATTACTTTATTTTAATTTATGAACCCTAACGCAAATCGGATAAATAGCACAAAAAACATGATTTGTCAAAAATATAGCACCAAAGAAGAAAAATCATAAAAATAGCACAAAAACATCTCTTGTCACTAAATTAGCCATAATCATTAACCTTAAATATTAAACCCTAAACCCTAAATACTAAACCCTAACTTTAAACAATAAACCCTAAACCCTAAATACTAAACCCTAAACCCTAAAAAATAAACCTTAAACCCTAAATAATTAACCCTAAACCCTAAAATATATAATGCTATAAAAGTTTTTATAACTAAAATAATGCTAAAAATGTGAATTATTTTTCTTGGTGCTATATTTATGATAAGGTATGTTTTTGTGCTATTTTATGCCTTTTCTCATATCATTAAAAACTAATTTGATTTTTTGACCTTTATCAACTATTTTATCATTTATCTGTATGGTTTTCAAAAAATAAAGTTAAATTCATTAAAGAAAAGAAAATTTATTTATTTTGTTTTTATTGATTTTAAATGATATTTTTTCTAAACTATTTACTTTATATTTCAAAAAATAATTAGATGTTTAAATAAGAGTTAAAACATAAATTGATAAAAATGAAAGTTTTTTTTTTTTTGATAAATATGTGTGTATATCTAAGTCCTTTTTTAGTCTGTGCTTTAGTAGTGAATTAGTGATCAAAGATTTTGTTTGGTAAACTTCATAATAATAGTCTGATTCAAGAATTAAAAACAAACAAATTTTATGTTACATATTTACAACTTCAACCAAAATATTAATGATGAAATTGATTTTTTTTTTTTTTGGGTTCAAACCGCTTTTGATGTAAAATATTACTTTTAAGTCAAAAAATTTTAAATTTATATCCATAAAATCCAGATTTTCCGTAGTTTATAGAAAAAAATTACAGCTTCATGTCTCTTTATTACATCAAAGCATATATTCTTATTAAAAGAGCATAGTCAAAGGCTCAAAATCCTTGTTCATGTGGAGCTGATAACTTTTTTTCTCCTAGTTGATAACTTCATAAGTTAGTAGTCTTTCTTTTCACCAAGAAAATCAACAAATCCCATTCTTACTTTCCACTCATTCCAACACCGAACAACACCACTGAACCAGTCTTTAGGAAGTGCATGTCCGACCATCTCTTTAGTGTGTTCCTCAAGTTCTTGGACACGAGACACAACAGTATTTGCTTTCTTCCACTCCACGGAAACATCATCAAGCTTTGTCTCTAACCAGTCTAGCTTGAATCCCACTTCTTTTAGCTCGATCAACTCACTGCGAGCATTGACTAGCTCAGTCTCGGTGAAGCTATGAGGAGGCTTCTTCAGTGTCTTGATTAGACCGAGGAGGAGATTCATGTATGATGTCTTCACGAATTGTCTCGTTTGTTTAAAATTTACTGCAATGTCTGGGTGCTTCTCGAAAAGCCGACTCACTGGAACAACCTATCAACAAAGATGTAATTATGCTAATCAGAAAAGTGAATCAAAAAGTAAACAGAAAAAAAAAAGAATGATCTCTGTAATTAGGCATGGGAATATAATCGGAACTCAAATTTTCGGTTTTTTTGTTTAGATTCGGTTATGATTCGGTTCGATTTAGTAATTTAGAAGAAGAAAAATTCAGTTTAGGGTTCGGTTTGGCTCGGCAATCAGTTAATTCGGTGTTAACTAAAGCATACCGATCCAAACCAGATCTAACCAAATCATATTCAAAAATCGAACTAAAAAATAGCCAAAGTAACCGAAATAACCGAGTTAAACCAAATTGTCCAAATTTAACCGAAAAGCGGAATTTTAGTTTTATTTGACAGGTTTTTAAAAAATCAACTACCTAAAAACCGAACCAGATTTTTGTTTGTTTCAATTTGGCTGAATTTTGTGAAAACCGAACTAACCGAAAACTGAATTACCCAATTCAAACTAACCATACCTGAGAATAAAGAACTAGAAAACCATTGACATCTATCATCTCCTTCCCACTTACACCTCCTCCATCAACAACTTCATGTACTTTTATTTCTACTTTAACAATCAGTTTTTTATTCTCCAGAAATCCTTCTTCTTGAAGCTTTTTAAGACGGAAAGCCCTTGGCACACCCCATATTGAGAACTGAGCGCAGAAAAACCTACAAGATTCTGTTTCGACAAAACATAAATATTAATCTGAAGTTTCTTCTTCAACAATCATATACATGGAAGGTAAGTAAATTACCAGGCATTCTGTATAACTCTTTGCCGGATTGATTCAACAGAATGAATGAATAAGTTGCTTGTCTTCTCCATCCAAGTCGGAGAGATTCAGGATTAGCAACGCAGAGGAACAGAGACAAGTGATCTTCAACATTCCTTCCTTTGGGATAAACGTCAACAATCCTTAAAGAAAAAGAGAAACAGATTAACTAAACGTGGAAACATGAGTTACAAATCAAAACATATGTATTAATATATGTTCTTTACCATTCGCAGCGGCCAGTTAAGAATTTTGGAGACGGTACCACAGCTTCCTTCTCCAAAAAGTTATCTATTTCAAACGTGAAACTCATAGGGTTTTGATTCTCCATATTGTATTATTCTTAGGGTTTCTTACTTCAAGCAAAGGACGACGAGTAATTCTTAGAAACTTGTTTTTGATATTTCACAAATATATGTGTATATTTATAAAGCTTTCCAAAATCATATAATCCATCCGAAACGAGGAAACCTTGAAAATCTTATCCAAAGTGTTTTAGGTGAAGATATATAGAAATTAATTATTAAAGATAATTCCATAAGTGTCAACTAGATAATTGTTGTTTCTTGATTTTAAATGATATATTCAAAAACTATTTTTGAATGTATTTAGAAAATTATAATAAAAATTTAAAAATAATCCAATAACTTAACGAGAATGAAAGTATGATTTAATTTTGTTGGATAAACTTGTTTACTTTTTTTTTCCAACTTTTTTGACAACAGGATAAAAAAATAACTCTCAGCTATCTATATTTGTGGCTTCAGACCAACATAAACACTTATTAAATACATATGACGAATGAGAAGCTTTTCTCCGGTTCTCTGGCCCTTCTTTGCCGATTCAAATCTTTCAGAAGGTCCGGTGAGCTCGGAGTTGGGGTTTTTTTTTCTGATTTCACTTGTTCTTCATCTTCTCTTCTCTCCGGTGCGAAATCTTTTTTCCCCGTTTTGTTTGAACTCGCGCCGATCTCTTTCGGTTTATACTCTCTGCTTTTGATCGACTTTTCTTGTCTTGTTTGAATAATCTCGGGGATATCTTTCTACGGCTGGCTTCTCTTCCGACTTATCGGACTTCGCCGGTTCTCCGGCTTTCTTCGCTTTTGCGATTTCGATCAAGCCTCCGCTTTCTCCCCTCGCCGATTCACTCCCTGTTCTTTCTCAACTGCGATTTCGAGCTTCCTTCTTGCTCGGATTAATATCGCTTCCGTGTCCACCGCTTTCGAGGACAAGCGTATGGTGGGTCCTTACGGGTTTCTAACACCGTCGGCGGCGGCGTCTCCTTGCTTTTGGTCGTCTCTCTCGGAGTTGTTGTTACTGTTTTCATTCGATGCAGGTGGTTAATCGGTGCTTCTTGGATGCTTTGATCGGCGGGTGGCCCTCAGCAAGTACAGGATATTGGTCCGGCAAGTTTGGCTCCGTTCTCCTCTGCGGCGGCCAGTTTTTCACGGCGGTTCTTCGTTTAGCGACGCGTGTATTGTTGCATGCCCGGGTGTGTGCAGATTTCGCCACGTGGCGATCCAATCTCCACTCTCGCGGATTTTTGTCGTTTATGTCTTGTATATTTGGGCTTCGGCCCACCCAGCTTTGACCCTGGCCCATGAATAATATTCCCGTTGACAAAAAAAAAAAAAATACATATGACGAAAAATCCATACTTAATAAATTGAGATCAGATTTCAGTCTTTGATTTGGTAATTAGTAGCAATCATTTTTTAAGTTTCTCTGATTTTGTAAGCGCGCTACTGCTATATATATATATATTTTTTAAAGAGTAGGGTAAACTTGATGATAATGGTCTGAAAATAAACAAAGCTTAGATCACAGTTTCTACAGCTTTGTGTTTATTTACACACATCAAAGTATATGCTTCATCAAACAGTACAGTCAAAATCATCGTTCATGCGGAGCTTATAAGTTTGTTTCACACGTCTGAGTGCAGACCAGAATTACAGCTTCTTGTGTCCAAGGAAGACGATGAAGATTCCTTTGTCCTAAATCGGGAAACTATGAGTCTCGCCATATTCTCACCAGCCACTGCACTTGTCTCCATTGTGCTAGCAGCGTTTTCAAAAGCATTCACATAGTACAAATGATGATCATCCAATATGAACGGTGCAAAAACTTCAGGGGCGTGGTACTTGGGATATGCACCCCAGTCTATGCGAACGGTCTCGGTTCTTGCGCTGTTTCAGGAAGAAGGGAAGCAAATTTTAATGAAACTGAAGAGATATAAGGTTTTGAATGGTTACTGCGGTCACAACGGATTAAATCAACTATAGACTAAACCGCTTTATTTTTTGGGGCGGACTGTAATCCACTGCGGACCAAGTTTATTTCTTTACAAAACTAATATGCACTTACTACGCAACGGACTTCTTTAATTTGTTTCCGTTCACACCGCAAGACCAAAAACTGTGAATGAATATTTGACTTGCGGACTAATCTGCCCCAACCACAACTACCATTGGCCTAAGTTAGTAATGAATCTGATATTTTTGGGGCGGACTGTAATCCGCTGCGGATCAAGTATATTTCTTTACAAAACTAATATGCACTTACTCTGCAGCGTACTTCTTTAATTTGTTTCTGTTCACACCGCATGACCAAAAACTGTGAATGATATTTGACTTGCGGACTAATCCGCCCCAACCACAACTACCATTCAAAGCCTAAGTTAGTAATGAATCAGACATAGGTTGTGCTGAAACATTACCTGAAGAGCTTATCAAGCAATGAATCTGATGCAGGTTGTCGTGTAAATATCTTGTATGTCATATCAGTTTCACTATGTTTCCTTAGAATTGAGATGCTTGAGAATGGAATTAAAGGATCTTCAAGAGTTCCAACCAAAGCTGGAACATCCGAAACAGATTTCATACCAAAATATCCCTAAGAAAACATCAAGAATTAGTAGTGTAAGGCAAACAAAATCATCATCATCACCAGCTAACACAGTGATTGATTAACACTTACTGGGTTTAAAAGTCCTCTCACGAATGTTGCATGTGTGTGCTGTAATTCCCTCTTGGGAATTGAGATTGCTGGTGAGAACTGAATATCCACCTCGTCCAATGGTGTGGAAACTACAGTGACATCACATTTGAAGCTGTTTCCTTTTGTGGATTTAAGCTCGTAATAGTTACCGAGGTGTGTAATGGATTCGATTTGCTCGTTCAGGTGTAATGTAACATCTGAATGATTAATCAGCTTTGCAGCCATCTGCCAATTTCCACCTTCAACAGACCATAAACCTCCACCTGAACCAGCCATAGAGACTGCACCTGCTAGTCCACTGATGAGTACACTCTGTCCATAGTTTATCCTTGTAATAACCTTAGAGACGAAAAAAAATAGTAGAGGGAGATCATTTTTTTGTTTCAGTTTGTACCAAAATGTATTATCACCTTAGGACTGGGCATAAAAACCTAGAACCGAAGAACCAAACCGAACCAAATCGAAATAACCGAAGCCAAAACCGAGACGAATTTCGGAAATAGCTGAATGGTTTTTAAAGTTTCATAACCGAACCAAACCAAAACCAACCCAAAGAACCGAATGGATACTCGAACTAACCGAAATATGAATTTATAACCAAAAATATTAGTTATATTTAGATTTAAAATAACCCAATAACCAAAATTAACCGAATATTACTAAGAAAAAACGAATTATCCGAAATAAACCGAATACTTTTTTAACCAAAATATCTGATTTTATACGAACTACCCCAATTATCCAAAATTTTAACCGAATTAGACAAATTTTCACCAAAATTACGCGAATTTATACCAAATTATCTAAATTATCCGAACGAACTGAAACGAACTAGATCCGATTTTTTCCGGGTATTAGATGGTTTCCAAATTTACTATCTAAACCGAACCGAAAACCGAAATAACCGAAACGAATTTTCTAAATACCCAAATGGATCATAAACCACTAGAACCGACAAAAGAACCGAACCAACCGAACTGAAGAACCGAACGCCCAAGGAATGCATGTCATCCAGAGGAACCATGTCACAAATAAAAGATCAAATCGACTTCAATGGAGCTGAACTAAGTGAGAATGCTTACAGTAACCAGCTCGTTGACTAACAAAGGAGACAGCTGAGCTTCAGATAACTTCTCCTGTAGAGTAAGCTGTGTGAGATTGTACAAGCCTGACCATTTAAGCATCCCTTCAACACTATCGAATACAGGTCTTGATTCTAAGCTTTCATAGTACTTCAAGAAATTGTTAACCATATTCTACATCCATGAATGTGAATCAGTTAACATACAAGAAGATCCAGACAAAGGCAAAATTTGAAGATGAGAAAGATACCTCAATGAAGTTACTCATTCTGAACAATGAAAACCCGTAACGCATGAACATGTACAGATCATTCATCCAAGAGACGATCTTATCCACAAACGGGAATTTGATACTTGAACCGAAGGTTTTGAAGATGAATCTCTTCCCATCCCAGATTCCAATCGCGGATGATTCTTCAATCGCAGTCGGTAATCGAACCGTCAAATTGAATCTGTTTACGAAGTCCCGAGCGTGGTAGTTTTTCGGGTGTAGAATCGAACCGCCGGCCTCGTATGTTTCACCGGAGACGGTAACGGTTCTCATACGTCCGCCGACTATATTGTGACGCTCAAACATCAGGATCCGGGCTCGGTCCAAGCTCGTGGAAATGGAGTAGTTACGGAGGAAATGAGCGACGGATGAGCCTCCGATCCCACTCCCGACGATACATACAGTCGGCGTAGATTCATTCTCGACGGTGATGGAATCGCCGGAGTAAGATAGAAGAGTCGGCGATAAGAGAGTAAGGAGAAGGGAGATTGTTATCGGAGAGAAATTCATTTTAGTCAACGAGTTGACTTTCTCTCTCTTACCGATTCTGGATTATTGGCCTAAACCATAGTCTTAATGTATAGAGTATGGTTTATATATTGATTAATATTCGGAAGATATCATCATTCTAATAAATTTGGGCCTTCCATAAAAGAAGAACCTTTGGGCCGGCGGCGGCCTCACGTGTTTCAGGACCTCGAAATCCTCGTCCTACAGAAACAAACCCGAGAAACGGTAATGGATCTTTCTTTTTTTTTTTTTTTTTGAGCAAAACGGTAATGGATCTTTCTATGAGGTAAATATTTACACTAATCATTAATCAACCATGCTAAATATTTTTCAAGAACATTACTTTAGTCTTTACAAAAACCAATGTAAATATTTTTTCTACTATTTGTAATTCTAATCGAGTCAAAAATAATAATATAGTTCAAGTGACTAGGACTATATATACATTAATTTTAATTTAATACGAAAGGTGAATTATACATGATTATTTCAAGTGATTAGGATTCTGAATGGTAACTGCGGTTAAGGCGGATTAGTCCGTAAATGATATAAATCACTTTTGCTTACCATTCACAGTTTTTAATTCGTAGTGATCTGAAAAAAGAAAATAAAGAAAATCCGCTGTAAATCAAATGCGGTCCAGTTTTATGAACAAAAAAAATATTGATCCGCAACGGATTATATCCACCCTAAAAATAAAATGATTTGAACCGCAATGGACAATGTTTGCACTGACCGCAATTACCATTCAAAGCCTAAATTTATAGTTCTTTTGATTTAGTGACCACTACAATTATAAAACATTACATTTTTGCTCTGGGATTCATGATTTGCGTAGATTACGGTTAGCTGGATTTTTCAAGTATAATATTTCACGTGCTACACTGAATCGTGCTCACCATATTATATCTAATCTCTAACATTTTTTTATGTAGCTCTTGTGTAGTGAATTAATTTGGATCCATTTTTCTTCATTTTCTTAGTTCTTTTTCCTTATCACTCTCGAGGGATATGATTTTAAATAAAAAAAAAATCGAGTCAATAAAGTATTAGACTTACTTTAATACACCATGAAAGTTAGAAAAATATTTTATTTCTTTTCGTCCAAACACGATTTCAAAATAAAGGATCGAAAATGTAATCGAGAAGATCATCTTAAAGACGACTCTTTTCTGAAAATAAAAACTATGACTCGTCTAAAAGAATATATCCTAAGTATCTTAGTTTTATTTTTACTTTTCATTTGAATGAAAATGGTAAAGTAATAGGGATATTAATGACATGCTCAAGCTGTTTTCACATCTTAACTTCAACACTAAATTTTGACCCGCACTTAGAAAGTGCGGGTTTAATTTTCTTTACAAATTTTACTTTTTATTCATTTTGTTAATAGTAGCTTAGATTTTTAATTATGTAATCTAATTTTGATTATAATTGTTTAACCAACATTATAAACAGTGAGTTAGCAATTTAGTTTTTTTTAAATCAATTTTGTGTTATTTGGAGGAGATATATCGTAAGGATTAAGAGATTAAAATAACGATTAAGTTTTCATTAAGGATTAAGGAGGAGATATTTTTATTAAGTTTAAAATATATCAACTGAAATTATTTACTATATGCGAATTTTTTATAGAAAATTTATAATCGAGATTGGCTAATTAATTTTTCAACCCGTTTAATTAATTAAATATTTTTTAGTTTGATGGAAAAACTTGCTAAAAGTACAATCGTACATCAATCATAATATATATATATATATATATATTTGAAACAAAAAAAATATATTAAATATATTATAAATATATTTTGAATTAAATCATAAATTAGAGAATCTTAATTTATATATAATAGTTGATGTATAAATTATTAATTATATTTATCAATTAATTTGTTTTGATTTTAATTAATTAGGAAAGTGGAACCCATTAGAATTTGATTGTTTGGCTACATGTTTAATAATTGTCTTGTTTGGAAACATGGATTGTAGAGATATACATTGTTTTACAGTTTTACCCTTAATGAAGGTTGTAAATCCTAATAATATTAAGGGCAAATTCCGAGAACAACATTTATGTACCATGGCAAACCTTCCTGTTTTAATAGTATAGATTAACAAATGTAGCTATAGTTTAGACTTTGTATTGCATGTATTCATAATATCATGGTTATACTGTTAGACATCTTAGTGGAAGGCTTATATGCATAATTTTTTAACCTAACTCGATCTCATACACTTTTATATGTATTGGGAAACAGCTAACACAATTTAGTAGCAATGATTAAGTAATGCTTTTAAGACACAAATCTAAAGAATGGTTTTAGTTTCTGTTTTTTTTTTTTGCTTTGTGGTTTCCCAAATCCCAATGTTAAATGAGCTAATATATTACTTACTATAATTGACATTTGATTACCATATAATTCGAACTCGTGCTAGTCCGAATAATTATTTGTACCGTATTAACCCCATCCGTATATATATTTTTACTTTTTAGTGTTCTTCTAAGTAAAACAATTATCAAACAATTTTTATATATTTCTCTAGATTTTAATAGTATTTTTATATTAAATTCTAACTAAATAGAAACATTTTTCACATGATTTTGGCAACACCTACCAAAATGTTCAGGTCAAATATAAAACCAAAATCAAATTAACAAAGACATTTTTGGTCTTCACCGACGGATCTATTGTGTCCTCTACTTTTTAGCTGATTTTTATATATAAATAAAACAAAAAATAAAAGAATTGGCTACACTTTACTGAAAAATGAAACATGCATGATTTTTTGGATGATGACTTGATGAGACATGTATGATAATGACATTGAATACAATTAAAATACTACTAATCTCATAACAAAAATAAAGTTCTGGCGTTACTCGATTACAAATTCAATGAAAGGGAATGAATGAAAGTGATATCCATTCTCTTCATTCATTACTAGATTTTGACCCGCACTTAAGTGCGGGTTTAATTTTCTTTACAAATTTTACTTTTTATTCATTTTGTTAATAGTAGTTTAGATTTTTAATTATGTAATCTAATTTTCATTATAATTGTTTAACCAACATTATAAACAGTGAGTTAGCAATTTAGTTTTTTTTAAATGAATTATGTGTTATTTGGAGGAGATATATCGTAAGGATTAAGAGATTAAAATAACGATTTCGCATTATATATTTTAATATGCGTTGTATCGTAAGATCATAGTTTGGAAAAATATATATATATATGTGAAAACAACTATTGTAAAAGTTATGTGGTATATGTTTAATTTTTATTTTCTTTATCTAAAATATTATTTTATAAAATACATGTTGTAGTCGTATATATAATTTGCAAATTTGATGGAACTATCCGTTAAAAACTTCATTCAAACATAAAGCATAATTTGACGCTTCAAATATTTGAATAATATAAGTATGAAATCATTTTATTAATTTTAAAATATATCAGCTGAAATTATTTACTATATGCGAATTTTTTTAAAAAAAATTATAATTGAGATTGGCTAATTAAATTTTCAACCCGTTTAATTAATTAAATATTTGTCAGTTTGATGGAAAAACCTGCTAAAAAGTACAATCGTAAAAACATCAATCGTAATATGTGTATATATATATATATATATATATATTTGAAACAAAATAAAAAGATATTAAAATATATTTCAAATATTTGAATAATATAAGTATGAAATCATTTTAATATTTTATTAATTTTAAAATATATCAGCTGAAATTATTTACTATATGCGAATTTTTTTATAGAAAATTTATAATCGAGATTGGTTAATTAATTTTTCAACCCGTTTAATTAATTAAATATTTTTCAGTTTGATGGAAAAACCTGCTAAAAAGTACAATCGTAAAAACATCAATCGTAATATGTGTATATATATATATATATATATATATATATATATATATATATATATATATATATATATATATATATTTTGAAACAAAATAAAAAGATATTAAAATATATTATAAATATATTTTGAATAAAATCATAAATTTAGATCATAAATTAGAGAATCTTAATTTATATATAATAGTTGATGTATAAATTATTCATTATATTTATCAATTAATTTGTTTTGATTTTAATTAATTAGGAAAGTGTGACCTATTAGATTTTGGTTGTTTGGTTACATGTTTAATAATTGTCTTGTTTGGAAACATGGATTGTAGAGATAATGTTATATTCCCTAATTACCCTTAATGAAGATTACAAATCCTAATAATATTAAGGGCAAATTTCAGGAACAACATTTATGTACCATGGACAAACTCCAATCTGAAGAATGGTTTTAGTTTCTGTTTTTTTTTTTTGCTTTGTGGTTTCCCAAATCCCAATGTTAAATGAGCTAATATATTACTTACTATAATTGACATTTGATTACCATATAATTCGAACTCGTGCTAGTCCGAATAATTATTTGTACCGTATTAACCCCATCCGTATATATATTTTTACTTTTTAGTGTTCTTCTAAGTAAAACAATTATCAAACAATTTTTATATATTTCTCTAGATTTTAATAGTATTTTTATATTAAATTCTAACTAAATAGAAACATTTTTCACATGATTTTGGCAACACCTACCAAAATGTTCAGGTCAAATATAAAACCAAAATCAAATTAACAAAGACATTTTTGGTCTTCACCGACGGATCTATTGTGTCCTCTACTTTTTAGCTGATTTTTATATATAAATAAAACAAAAAATAAAAGAATTGGCTACACTTTACTGAAAAATGAAACATGCATGATTTTTTGGATGATGACTTGATGAGACATGTATGATAATGACATTGAATACAATTAAAATACTACTAATCTCATAACAAAAATAAAGTTCTGGCGTTACTCGATTACAAATTCAATGAAAGGGAATGAATGAAAGTGATATCCATTCTCTTCATTCATTACTAGATTTTGACCCGCACTTAAGTGCGGGTTTAATTTTCTTTACAAATTTTACTTTTTATTCATTTTGTTAATAGTAGTTTAGATTTTTAATTATGTAATCTAATTTTCATTATAATTGTTTAACCAACATTATAAACAGTGAGTTAGCAATTTAGTTTTTTTTAAATGAATTATGTGTTATTTGGAGGAGATATATCGTAAGGATTAAGAGATTAAAATAACGATTTCGCATTATATATTTTAATATGCGTTGTATCGTAAGATCATAGTTTGGAAAAATATATATATATATGTGAAAACAACTATTGTAAAAGTTATGTGGTATATGTTTAATTTTTATTTTCTTTATCTAAAATATTATTTTATAAAATACATGTTGTAGTCGTATATATAATTTGCAAATTTGATGGAACTATCCGTTAAAAACTTCATTCAAACATAAAGCATAATTTGACGCTTCAAATATTTGAATAATATAAGTATGAAATCATTTTATTAATTTTAAAATATATCAGCTGAAATTATTTACTATATGCGAATTTTTTTAAAAAAAATTATAATTGAGATTGGCTAATTAAATTTTCAACCCGTTTAATTAATTAAATATTTGTCAGTTTGATGGAAAAACCTGCTAAAAAGTACAATCGTAAAAACATCAATCGTAATATGTGTATATATATATATATATATATATTTGAAACAAAATAAAAAGATATTAAAATATATTTCAAATATTTGAATAATATAAGTATGAAATCATTTTAATATTTTATTAATTTTAAAATATATCAGCTGAAATTATTTACTATATGCGAATTTTTTTATAGAAAATTTATAATCGAGATTGGTTAATTAATTTTTCAACCCGTTTAATTAATTAAATATTTTTCAGTTTGATGGAAAAACCTGCTAAAAAGTACAATCGTAAAAACATCAATCGTAATATGTGTATATATATATATATATATATATATATATATATTTTGAAACAAAATAAAAAGATATTAAAATATATTATAAATATATTTTGAATAAAATCATAAATTTAGATCATAAATTAGAGAATCTTAATTTATATATAATAGTTGATGTATAAATTATTCATTATATTTATCAATTAATTTGTTTTGATTTTAATTAATTAGGAAAGTGTGACCTATTAGATTTTGGTTGTTTGGTTACATGTTTAATAATTGTCTTGTTTGGAAACATGGATTGTAGAGATAATGTTATATTCCCTAATTACCCTTAATGAAGATTACAAATCCTAATAATATTAAGGGCAAATTTCAGGAACAACATTTATGTACCATGGACAAACTCCAATTTTTTAATAGTATTGATTATTCACTCGTGCTTAATTTATTAATTTCCTTTTTAATTAATTAGTCGATCATTAGGGGTAATCAACGGCCCAGATTCATTCAAACCAGAGAACACAAAACATGGCTCTTCTCTCTCTCTCTCCCACTTTTCTCCCGGAGACAGTTAACTTGATTCGCTCATTCCCCTTTGCCCAAGAACAAAACGACAAACCAGAGAACCACCAGAGAGAGAGAGAGAGATTTGCTACTAACAGAGAGTCAGAGAGAGTGTGTGTGTGTGTGGGTGAATCGCAAGTTTTAACCTTGGAGAAGAGAAGATAAGAGAAGGGGGGGGGGAAAGGAATCGTTTTGCTTGGATGAAACCCACCGGAGAAGGAGGTGGAGTCGCCGAATTCGAGGAACCGGTGACGGTGGCGGATGCGGAAGGTTCGGCGTTAGTAATTGTAGGTGTAAAGCCAGACGAATGGAGTCGAGAGGTGCTTACATGGTCTCTGGTGAATGTGGCTCGTCCTGGAGATCGAATCGTTGCTCTTCACGTTCTCGATTATTCTCTCGGTTTGTTTTGTAAACCCTTATTTCATTTCTCCTTCCTTGCGATCTGAGATTAAAAAATGAGAAAAGGCATAAAAAATTAACCTTTTTATATCTTTGTGCAGAAGGCTCAACGTCGCTTATTTCGCTGCTCAGAACTTTTGACACTATGCTTGGTGTCTATGAAAGCTTCTGCAACTTAAAACAGGCAAGTTTGTTCAAGAAATTTGAATGGGAATTTTGAGATTAAGTTTACTGAAATGGATGGATGTTGTGAACAGGTTGATTTAAAGTTAAAGGTTTTCAGAGGGAAGTCTGCTAGGAAAGTTCTTGTACAAGAAGTGAAATCGTCTGGAGCAACAAGTTTAATCGTAGGTTCTTCTAAGAGACATCACACAATCCGTTCATCAGCTTCCTTAGCTAAGTATTGTGCTAGGAATCTTGCCAAAGATGTCTCAGTTTTTGCTGTTAAGAGTGGCAAAATTATGTTCCGCAGAGTTAATAACAATGGTATGTTACATATTAGTAACGGATTTGTTCATTTTTAGTTGTATTATAGTTTTGTGTTAACGAAAGTTTTGTGCTTTGCAGGTGCAGATGGTCTACACATGAATGTTCCGTCTTTAGTTTGTGGATCACCAAACATTGCTATTGAAGCGGCAAAGATTGGAAACACTTTAAGCCCTGCAAGAACGAGCTCACGCTGGACGAGAACTAGTCTCACTTCATCATTACAGTCTCCTGAAAGCTTAGTTGTAGACAATTCATTGGCTTTAGTGCCAGTACAAACAAACGAGACTGAGCCAGGACCAGGTTGGCATTTTCTTCGAGGGATTTACTCTAATCGGAAAAGCTGGACCAAAGTTTCTGCTACTAAGGCTGTACTTCAGTGGGTTTCAAGGCTGCGGGGTCGGAATCCAGCAGCTCTGGATAGGAAACGGAGTGATTCTGGTTGTGATGAAGATTGCTCTTCTAGCATTGATGGTGAAGATGTTTCCATTTCAAGATTTGGTTCTGAGCTTATTCAGTCTCCTCTTTCTCCCTCCATTGGATCAAACAACATTCCGGAAGAGCTGGAGGGTCTACATGAAAAATACTCTTCCACATGTAGATTATTCACATACGAGGAAGTTTTGTCAATCACTTCAAACTTTGCCTCCAGTATGTCCCTCTCCATGTTCTAACATAGGTTTGGTTTTGGTTCATCCTTTGTTTATGGATACATTTTTTTCCTGTTTCCAGATAACTTGATTGGAGAAGGAGGTAATAGTTATGTTTATAGAGGAGACCTACCTGATGGAAGAGAACTAGCTGTCAAATTATTGAAGCCTTGTCTGGATGTGTTGAAAGAATTTATACTGGAAATTGAAGTCATTACAAGTGTACATCACAAGAACATAGTATCTCTCTTTGGTTTCTGTTTCGAGAATAATAATTTGATGCTGGTGTATGACTATCTACCACGAGGAAGCCTCGAAGAAAACCTTCACGGTATATAAACTACATTTTGATATTCCCTCTGGATTCTCTCGTGTACTATCTTTCTTGATTGTTCTCATTTCTTGATTCAGGTAATAGAAAGGATGCAGCAAATTTTGGCTGGCTAGAGAGATATAAAGTGGCAGTGGGTGTTGCCGAGGCGCTAGACTATCTACATAATACTCATGATCCAGAAGTTATTCACCGGGATGTGAAATCTTCTAATGTTCTGTTGGCAGATGATTTTGAGCCACAGGTACTGATCTTAATATGAGTTTATTGATAGATGCAATGAACAAATCTTCCTGAGTTATTATACTGGTTCAGCTCTCAGATTTCGGATTCGCCAGCCTGGCTTCAAGTGCCTCACAGCATGTATCATGTGGGGGTATTGCTGGAACATTTGGGTATTTAACTTGCTTCTTTTCACCTTCCCTTAGAACCATCATCACTCCACCAGCCATCCTCTTAACTTTCCTTTTTTGTCTGGACAGTTACCTAGCACCAGAGTACTTCATGCACGGTAAAGTAACCGACAAGATTGATGTCTATGCTTTTGGTGTTGTATTGCTCGAGCTCCTATCTGGTAGAAAACCAATCTGCGTCGACCAGTCAAAAGGCCAGGAGAGCCTTGTCTTGTGGGTAAGCATAGTTGTCCACAACTTCACCTTTATTTTGCTAGCAAATCATAGGAAGCAATGTTACTCTTTGAAATGACCAAGTTGCATCTCTTTCCCAGGCAAATCCAATTCTAGAGAGTGGAAAGTTTGCTCAGTTACTGGATCCAAGTTTAGAAACCGATAACAGTAACAATCTAATCGAGAAACTATTGTTAGCTGCCACACTATGCATCAAACGCTCACCTCATGACCGTCCACAAATCAGCCTTGTAAGCTATATACATATCTTTATCGTCTCGAGCTTTCCTTTCCTGCTATAAATCCTTAGTCTTTTGGTTCTAATTGCTCTGTTCTGAGGTGTTGATTCATGAACTCACAGGTGGTGAAGATACTACAAGGGGATGAAGATGCAACAAAATGGGGAAAGCAACAAGTAAGAGCCTCAGAAGATGCAACTGCCTACTTGACAAACATAGAATCACATATAAACCTTGCGTTGCTTGATTTGGATGATGATGCTGCTTCTGATAGTAGTCCTGAAGCTAGTAGTATCTCTGTTGAGGATTACTTGAAAGGTCGATGGAGCCGCACTGCTAGCTTCAACTTCAACTAATATTAGTTTTAGTAGTTTTTAACTTTGGGGAAGCCCTGCAAAATCCCAAGACTTGGACGATGTTAAGTTGTGTAAATTGTAATCGGTTTTCTGAGGTTTCAAGGTTTTAAGATTGTGGAAGTTTAGAAAGAGTGAAGAGCTCTTGTAGAGAGGGACTTTTGTGTTCTTTAGTTCTTTGTTTTTTGAAGATTAGAAAACTTGTTTCAAGTGTTCTGTTTTGTGTTCTTTGAAAGTATAAAATGTAAGGGTTCCGGTTCGGTAACCAAATCTATCCGAATTTTGGTCCACCTTTGGTTTTTAATATCTACAACAAAACTAACTGAAACCGGAATATAACTGAACTGAAACCAAACTGAAATATGAAGTGTGTTATAGTATTTTAATATCCGTGATGGCTCATTGGTGAAGGAAACCCGGGCTCGAGGCGTGTTATTCTCCCATATAAGCCAGACTGTCTCGACTGAAGGATCTTTTCGGAACCTCCTTTACATCGGATTAAACTTGGCTTAATCAAGATGGGTCGACGTTAAAAAAAAAAAAAGTTAAACCACTACAACTGAAAATTGAAACCGAAAATAACCACCCGAAATCGAACCGATAATTCGAAACCCCATGCCTATGGAATCTAATGCAGTACATCCAAATTGCAGCTTGCAGCTCAAGTCTTAGGTACATTCTTTTGCTTGGGCTGTACAATAGGCTACACGAAGTATGGACATGGAAAAGCCTTGAGCTTTTTTTTCTTGGGCTTCAATAATCAAGAAGCCTTTTCCTAATCTTCACTAGTCACTACCTATAATTTCACCATGTTTCAGACACAACATACACGTGTAGTAGACATTAGCCCAAACTCAACCACCCAATCTATGAACTTTAAAGTTTCGATTTTTAACCCTTTGTTTTAGTTCTTTCAATTTGGTACTAAATGAACCACTTAACAGACAGAGCAGTACTGGTCTTTGTTGACAGAATAATAAACTATAGGGATTAACTCAAGAGAATGAATAAGTATTGGAAATTATTCTGAAAACTAATAATAATTCGTTTTGCAATCAGAAAATGTGAAGACATTTTATCTTGTTGAAAAGAAGAAAGATGTCTATAAATTGCTTTCGATCAGCCAAAGCTCCACTTCAATCATTTGCATCAATTTCGAGACCTAGAGTTACATCGAACCGTATCGTTTCTGTATTCGGAAGAAAGTCTTCTCCTTTATTTGTTACTCTCAGAGTAGTTTCATCTATGGCTTACGAGAAAGAGCTTGTTGCTGCTAAGAAAGCTGCTTCACTCGCAGCTCGTCTCTGTCAGGTTCGGCTTCTTGTCTGTCTCAGATCTTTCTCCAATCATGTCTCTGATTCTAAAGTTTGATTCTTTTAGAAAACCCATTTTGTAAATCTTCCGAATTTTTGTTTCAAATTTCATTTCTCATCTGGGTTTGGAGATGAATGTGTATCGCTTCTGTAATTGGGAACAGATTTTAGTGATTGTATTGGATAATACTCTTTTGTGTGAATCTGTGATCCAAATTTTCTCTAATAAAAATCTTTTCTTTTTTGTTGCTTCAGAAAGTTCAGAAGGCTTTGTTGCAGTCTGATGTTCAATCAAAATCTGATAAGAGTCCAGTGACCGTTGCTGATTATGGTTAGTTTTTCTCTTTGAATCTTACTGAGCTTGAAATGTAATCACATAGCCAATGATTTTGAACAAGTTAACTGTCTTTGTTTGTATCATTCAAGTAATTGAACTGTCCTTGTTTTTGAGTTTCAGGTTCACAAGCAGTTGTTAGTTTAGTCTTAGAAAGGGAACTTAGTTCAGAACCCTTTTCATTGGTGGCTGAAGAGGTGAAACACCATATTTAGATGCCTCTCACATTACTTATCTTTGAGTTTTTAGTATGTTTTAAGACTCACAATGTCTTATAATTATGTGTATAGGACTCAGCTGATCTACGAAAGGATGGTTCTCAGGATATTCTTGAGCGTATCACGAAACTCGTGAACGACACTTTGGCTACCGAGGAAGCCATTGACTCTACTGGTTCTGCTTTATCCACAGATGATCTTCTCAGAGCCATTGACTGTGGCACATCTGAAGGTGGTCCAAATGGTCGACACTGGGTCTTGGACCCTATTGATGGCACTAAAGGGTAAGTTTCAAAACTATCCTTATTGAATGTGATAAGCAAAAGTTGTGTTCTTGACTCTGAGCTTGTTTGGTGAATTTAGATTTTTGAGGGGAGATCAATACGCAGTAGCACTAGGATTACTCGAGGAAGGGAAAGTAGTTTTAGGTGTGCTTGCTTGTCCAAACTTGCCATTAACATCCATAGCAGGAAACAACAACAAGAACAGGAACTCTTCTTCTTCAGACGAAATCGGATGCCTCTTCTTTGCTACGATCGGTTCAGGGACATACATGCAGCCCTTGGATTCAAAATCTGATCCAGTCAAAGTACAAGTCTCTAGTGTTGAGAATCCAGAAGATGCATCCTTCTTTGAGTCATTTGAAGGAGCTCACTCTCTTCATGATTTATCCAGCTCCATTGCCAATGTAAGTTGCTTTACTCTTAACTAACTGATTGATCATACATTTGATCACGTTCTCTCTCTTTGCTGTTTACAGAAACTCGGTGTCAAAGCGCCACCGGTTCGGATCGATAGCCAAGCAAAGTATGGAGCTTTATCGAGAGGAGATGGAGCTATATACTTAAGGTTTCCTCATAAAGGATACCGTGAAAAGATTTGGGACCATGTCGCTGGTGCTATAGTTGTTACAGGTAAACATAACAAAGCTTTCTCATTATGGAACTGTCTTCCTAAGTAGCACTGATACGGATACGGTTACGGGTACAGAAAACAAGTACGGAAACAGGGACGGAACACATCAAAGTTAAAAATTTATAGATACGGGTACGACGGGGATCTAGGAAACATATATAAAAATATACATGTACCAAAATCACACATAAATTTCAATATAACAAACTATAGGATGTTTTAGTTTTATATGAGATACCAATTTTAAAACTTAACCGCTTAGAATACGTTTTAAAATCTCATTTTCTGTTTTCGATATTTTTCTATTCGGAAAAGTTTTTGAGCTGTCCCCAAGTTTCTCTGTCTCTCAAACGTTTCCGGTGTGGAGATGTCATACATTTACAAGTATCCGTGCATCTTAGTTGTCTTTACAGTACGGATATGTGAATGTGATTGGATAATGAATGCTATGTCGGGTTTGTTTGTTGGCGCAGAGGCGGGTGGGATCGTGACGGATGCAGCGGGAAATCCATTGGATTTCTCGAAAGGGAAGTATCTTGATTTGGACACAGGCATCATCGTTGCTAATGAGAAGCTTATGCCTCTGCTTTTGAAAGCAGTTCGTGACTCCATAGCCGAGCAAGAGAAAGCTTCAGCTTTCTGATTCTTTCTTCTTACGTTCTTTGTGTTTGTAACTCTTGTTTCTGTTCTTTTCACCAGAACGAAACATGTCTTGTTCTCGTTACACAGGTGAGGATTTATTCTATGTTCTTTATAAAATAAAAATAAAATATCTAGTATGGGCAGAGTGAAATGGGTTGAAGAGTGTTTAGTTTTAGGTCTGGCCTTGCTTCGGTTTCGGTCGGTTATTTTCGGTTTTGGTTTTCTTGGTTGTAGATATTATTTTCATATCTTAGTTCAGTTTGGCTCGGTTATATTTTAGTTTTGGTTATGAAATTTGAAAACCGAAGATAAATTATATTATTTTCGGTTATGGTTTGTCTCAGTTATATTCAATCAAATTTATCTAATATAATTATATTTAGTTGAACAAACCGAAATAAGCAAAAATAATTTTCCATGTATTATTGTTTACATGATAATTTTAAGAAATAATCAAATCATATTCAATATTTGAAGATTCAATAAAAAAAACTATTTGGTTCTAAATGTTTAAGTTATACAACATAATGTTTTGGTTTACAATTTAATATTATTTTAGATTAATATTAAGTGAATTTTTTTTTAACATGATCGAGGTGATGTGTATCATTGGATACCCGTTACTCAATCAAGGTCTATTATAGCCATAGCGAATCCAATCCAGTTTGTTTCCATTCTGCCATAAAAATGATGCATTCTCTTGTATGGATGAAATGAAATTGTTTAATGACTAATTTGCTATAAAAGTAAATTATAATATTATTAATAATTTTAGTTTTATGTGTTTTTTTTTTGTTTAGTAACTAATAACCATAAATTTCTAAAATAAATATAATCAATTATCTATCTATAATCGGATACCAACCCAAAAAAAATTCAGTTATATTTCCGTTTGGTAGTTTTTTTAAATTTTCACTCCGGATTATTTGCCCAATCTTAAACCATTAGATTTTTTTTTTTAAGTTAAGGGTTTTCTCTTTCCCTGCGTTTTTAATCTTTCTTATGACCTCACTATTTCTCTCTCTTCCGCCTCATTTGTTCTCTCCGTAGAAAAAACTATAAAAGCATGAGAAGCTGCCATTAATCCATTCGACGATTAAGCTTTTCTCTGCTATTCTTTCACCATCTCAGGTTCGCTTCGATCTACACGGCTTCGTTTCATGTCACTTCAACCTCGCTTCCCTTATTTATTCGGATTTTCCGAGGCTTACGTTTCTGATTTCAATCCTGGTTTCAGTTTCTGCGGCATTTTTTTTTTTTGGGTTCTCCGATGCTCTGATTTCTTCTGATATTTTTTTTTTGGGATCTCGTTATTGGTTTTTTATTTAGTTTTTGTGCAATTGATTGTAATTCTGGAGATTTAGTTGATAGAAAATGAATTGATTTGTCCTCTTGCATTTCGATTTTTAAAAGATTGGTTTTTAGGGATTATTCTCATCCTCATTTGCTTATTGATTTGAGCATTGAATTCATTTGTGTCTTTGTTCTGTGGCTATGAGTGATTGATTTAAAACAGTTTCATGATCCACTTCAGCTATAATTCATATATTGATCATTGTTAAGAATGCATATGCATATCATAATTGAAAAATATATCTGTTCAGAGCTATGTTTAAAGTATATTCAAAACTGGTGGAATTAGGATTCTAATTTATATGCTCAATCTTTGATTTGCCTAGTTTGGAAAAAGGGATAAGCTTTAGAGGAATGTCGGAGACTACTAATGAAGAAGATTCTGGAGCAGGACGATCAGTTGAAGAGAATTCAAATGGACAAAGAATTCAATCAACAGAAGCACTCGCGGAGTGGCTGTCGTCGTATCAAGCTGTGAATGGTACTCCTTGGGACATTGATGATGATGATGATGATGATGATTTTGATATGTTATGTGTTTTGCATGAATGTTTTTCTGGAACAGGAGGATCAGTGGAAGAGAATTCAAATGGACAAAGAAGTCAATCAGCAGAAGCACTCGCGGAGTGGCGGTCGTCTTATCAAGTTGAGAATGGTACTCTTGGGGACATTGATGATGATGATGATGATGATGATTTTGGTATGTTATGTGTTTTGCATGAATGTTGTTTAGTTGCATAAAACGAGTCTCTTCATTTTTTAAATGATGTTATATACTCAAATGACTCGCCTTTTGCTTTCAATTTTGTTTTTCCTTATTCACAGGATCAAAACCTTCTGAACTATATGGGAAAATTACTTGGAAGATTGAGAGATTTTCAGAAATCAACAAACGCGAGCTCCGTAGCGATGTTTTTGAAGTTGGTGGCATCAAATGGTAAATAACATTTGTTCTCCTTCCATATATATAGGCTCTTAGAATCGTATTCAATCAACTATCGTATTGTGTATTTTCCTTTTCATGGCAGGTATATTTTAATGTATCCACAAGGGTGTGAAGTTTCCAACCATCTCTCTTTGTTTCTCTGTGTTGCAAACCATCATAAACTTCTTCAAGGTGCATATTGTTGTTGTCCGTGTAGCTTCTTTCTCTTGAACTAGAAAACCTTATCATTTAGTTTCCTTTGTCATCTTTGAGACAGGCTGGAGTCATTTTGCTCAGTTTACTATAGCTATTGTGAATAAAGATCCAAGGAAATCGAAGCATTCAGGTTACCTTTTGCAGTTTTTATTTTGCATGCATCACATTACACGGACATACCGAACACATTTCTTGCAGATACATTACACCGGTTTTGGAAGAAAGAGCATGATTGGGGATGGAAAAAGTTTATCGAGTTACCTAGATTACATGAAAGGTTCATTGATGATTCGGACTCTCTTATCATTAAGGCCCAAGTTCAGGTTATCAGGTAAATGCAAGATTGTGTTTACCTAAAGTCATATACATCCACTTGTTTGAAACGTCCCCAACCAAACATATTGTTTGCAGAGAGAGGGTGGATCGACCTTTTCGCTGCCTTTCTGGTCAGTATAGGAGGGAACTTGTTAGGGTCTATTTGCCAAATGTTGAGGAAGTCTGCTCGCGGTTTGTGGAAGAGAAAAGAAGCAAGTTTGGTAGGTTGATAGAGGACAAGGCAAAATGGAGAAGGTATTCCACATTTACTACCATCATCTCCAGATTCCAAAAATGAAATCATTATAGCTGTGGATTTAACACATTTACCCTCATCTCTAGGTGAAATTTAGGTGGTTAGGTTGTAGATTCTCGTGTGTGGTTTTTTGGTTGTTTATCGGTTTTCCGTGTTTGTTGCTCTGTCCCGTTTCTCCCATTCTCCATGATCTCCGGAATTTCATGTTCTCAGTAAGCTTTGTTTTTGTTTGTCGGAAAAGCTTTGTCTTTTACCGATCTTGTAGATCCAAAAATACTTCATGAAGTTCTAAGTTGACAAAAAAAAAGTGTAGTGCTGCACTTCTCTTTTCTTACTTCTTTGATATTCTTTCCATAAAATTGTGAGTAATGTCCATAACATGGAATTGATTGTTGTTTTACGCTGCAGCTTTGGTGCTTTCTGGTTAGGGTTGGACCAAAGTTCAAGGCGTAAGATGTCCCGAGAGAAAATGGATGTAATCTTAAAATTAGCTGCAAAACTCTTCTTCATCGAGAATGAAGTTGCATCCACTTTGGTGATGGATTCCTTGTACAGTGGTTGGAAGGCTCTTGAAGGCCAAACTAAGAACAAGAAACTAACAGATACCGAAGAATTGCCAGATGGGCCAGCTCCAATTGTTAGTATGGACAAAGACATGTTTGTATTAGTTGATGATGTGCTATTACTCTTAGAGAGGGCTGCTCTGGAACCATTGCCTACTCATAAGTACAACCTGTCAAAGGTTAGTTTCATATGTTATGTATCGTACCATGATTTGTTAACCTGTGCCGTGGTGCATTTGTCTCCATGACGGCTTGACATTACTTTCAACTGAATCTAGGAGGGGAATGCCGGAGAGGAATTCAGTAAAGAAGCCACAGGGCGTGATGAGAGTCGTTTAACTGAGTTGGGTAGACGCACTGTAGAGTTTCTTGTTCTTGGACATATCTACAGGTAATAATTTGTCGTTAGGTTTGCAAAAAACTTAAGTCTGATACAATTGTTGGTGCTTGTTTTCTGTTTCTGATCATGTGGTATTGTGTGTCTTGTGCTCTTCTTCACTATACCTCACTAAGATCTTTCTGAGAAATGCAGCAACAAAATTGATGTTGCATACCAAGAAGCTATTGCATTGAGAAGGCAAGAAGAACTTATTCGCGAGGAAGAGGAGACAGTGGCTGGCACAAAGCCAACAGAAGACAAAAAGAGGAGCAGCCGAAAAGCAGAAAAAAATCTAAGAAGAAACAGGTCCACAAGTAAGCGCGTTGGTAGAAACGGGCCTCGGACTTTGATTCTTCGGTTTGGTTTATTCCGTTTCGAATTTTTTGGCCGGAACTATCCGAAATTTCTTTTCGGTTCGATTTTTTGTTTTTCTGTTTATTATTATTATTTTTTACCAAAATAAACCGAAAATTCTGGATAATTTTGGATAATTTCGGTTAGATCAATTAATTTTGAATATATTCGGATCGGTACGGATAATTTCAGTTAATTTTCGGTATATTTAATTATATCGAATCGGTTTAATATTTTAAAATATTTTGGCTAAATTATTTATTTTAGTTTATTTAAATAAAAGTTTGGTTAACCGTTTGGTTCATTGAAGCAAACCGAGAACTAAAAATAACGGCAAATTCGGTTCGATTAAAAGTAGCCTAGAATCCTTCCATTTTTTTAACACTGATAATTTCAACTTATGCATACATTGGTAAGATACGATCAACATCAACGCCTAAAATCCTTCCATATATTATTATTTTTTTTAACAACATACATATTTATATTTTGTATCTTTTAATCCACAAAAAGTTGAAATTCTAGATTTTTATTCCCAATAATCCCAATAATTTCCCACTCACGATGAAGGATTCGAAGAGACACATCATGATAAACAAAAGCAGTTGTCAAAACGTTAACATTAAATTGATGGTATATTTACTGTTGATAATCCCACTGTTATTCAAGATATTTTAGTGCTAATGATAACACACCAACCTGTTTTTCGACGAAAGATTGATGAGATCGGGACAAATGGTCACACGTCACATTCAACATATTTAAAGCATTTTGTGTAGTGTTACCGGTTAAGATGACACTTAGACTCTAACTATTTAATTATAACTATAAAATGAAATAAAGAATCTATTCTCCTTTGGAAAGAAAAACTCAGCATAACGTCTTTAGAATAAAATCATTTTACAAAAGGTTGAGATAATTAAATACAATGTACCCAAATTTTTTTACTTTTTTTGGTGAACATACACTGTTTCTTGCCAGACAAAGAATCTAACATGATATTATTCTCATCTCAATAAGAAGCATTCAATTTAATTGTTTTGGTTTGGTAAATTACATAAATTATTGTTCTATAAATATCTCTTTCTAAAGAAAAATATCTTTGTGCTGGACCAGTCCATTCTTGGATTGTTTATGTATATATATACTATATATATTATTATTTTGGTCTAAATGTTAATATATATATATACACACTATATGTTTTCCTCATTTGGATTGTCACATTGTGCACTTGTTATTTATTACTTTAGGAATTATGTTATGTAAATCTTGAGAAAAGTCATAAAATAGCACAAAAAATATACCTTATCATAAATATAGCACCAAGGAAAATAATTCACATGTTTTAGCATTATTTTAAGGTTACAAAGAGATTCTATTAGCATTATATAGATTTAGGGTTTAAGGTTAATTATTTAGGGTTTAGGGTTTATTATTTAGGGTTTAGGGTTTTGTATTTAGGGTTAGGGTTTATTATTCAAGGTTAGGGTTTAGTATTTAGGGTTTAGGGTTTAGTATTTAAGATTTAGAGTTAGGGCTAATTTAGTGACAAAACATGTTTTTGTGCTATTTTTATGATTTTTCTTCCTTGGTGCTATATTTTTGACAAGTCATGTTTTTTGTGTGTATATTAGATTATTTGCGGAATTAATGACGAATTACATTTAAACATAATACTTGTAAAATCGCGTTTTAAACGCAATTTTGATATTTTGCGATTAATCATGTGTTACCAATCATAGCATAAATGTAATAATCTTTGTGAATAAATTTAAAATAAAATATTAAGAGAAGGAAACTACACGTGGACAAAAAAGAGAGGAGGCAAACACAACGTGAGCAAAAGTTTTCCGTGAACATAATAATATATTTTTTTAAGTACTGAAAACAATTAATTAAATTAAATAAAGAATCATTATTTACGTATTAAAACCCAAGAGAAATTTTATTATAAAGAGTTGCTTCAGAGGTTTTTCGTTCATATCATAAATCGATTCTCACAGAGATTTCTTCTTCGTCTTCATCTTCTTCTTTGTTCGTACTGCTCTTTCTTAACCGTTTCAATGTCTTACGATGAAATGCTTGCTGCTGCTAAGAAAGCTGTCTCTCTCGCTGCTCGTCTCAGCAACGTACGATCACTCGTCTTTGAGATCACATAATCATCTTTGATTTATTGATTTAGATTATTTTTCATCTTCTCATCTCGTTGACATTGGGATGTGTGCTCGATAGAGAGACTCAGATTTTAACTCTTAGTGGATTAAAGTATTGGTTGGTTTCCCTTGGAAATCGTCAACTGAGATTAATATTTTTGGATTAGGGCGTGAAATTCGATTTCAATGTTTCAATTTTGGGTTTTTAACTATCCATCCAATGTGATTTGTGATACTGTTCATCTCTGCTTGAACCATATTTTAACAAGTGAAATGGCTTTGCTTGTATCCAGGAAGTGAGGAAATCTTTGTTGGTATCTGACGTTTGGACTAAATCAGATGATAGTCCTGTTACTGTTGCTGATTATGGTTAGCCCTCTGCTTAACCCTATCTTGCAATCTCACTGCCCATTTTGGCAAAATGTTTCTGGGTTTCAAATGTGCAACCTTTTATGATATTATCAGTAGATTTCATATCAATCTTGGCTCATAAATGAAACAAAGAAATGTTCTTTTAGGGTCACAGGCGGTGGTTAGCCTTGTTCTAGAAAGGGAACTCAAGAATGAACCTGTGTCATTAGTGGCTGAAGAGGTAGCTGCCCAAATGGATAATCAACATTGCTTGTTTCTGTTTCTTATCTAGTTTATGACCTTTTTGGTTCTGTAATCTCTGTGTAGGATTCTGGTGAGCTAAGGAAACTTGCTGGTGAGACAGTTTTGGCACGTATTACAGAGCTTGTTAAAGATGCACTCGCTACTGATGAATCATATGCTGCTTCTACTTTGTCTTCTGATGATGTGCTTAACGCCATTGACTCTGGCAAATCAGAAGGAGGTCCTAAAGGTCGCCATTGGATCTTGGATCCTATAGGTGGCACTAGAGGGTGAGTCTTTTTACTTACTCAAATGTTCATCATTTCCCCCTAAGAGCAATATATAGTCACCAAGTTAGTTACTAGTAGCTGGATTTGTTTTGCAACTTCATTTAAACAGCTGAGAGACTAGTCATTCTCAGAATTATGGTATCTGTTTTCTTGGTTTTGTTGATTTCCAAATTGTAGATTCATAAGAGGAGAACAATATGCAATAGGATTAGCATTGCTGGTGGAAGGCAAAGTAGTGCTTGGTGTAATGGCTTGTCCTAAGCTTTCTTTGTCCTCAACTGCTGTTAGTAACACATACAAGTCTTCGCCTGAGAAAATGGGTTGTCTTTTCTTTGGCTCGGTTGGCACTGGTACTTATGTCCAGTCACTCAATGTTCTTGACTCTTCTCCTGTGAAGGTAAACCTACTCATAACCACTCTGTTTATATGTAAACCCTTTCAATATGTTTTGCTAAATGAAGTTATCAAATACGTTATTAGGTGGAGGTAAGCAGCATTGATGATCCGGCCAAAGCGAGTTTCTTTGAGTCATACCAAACACCTGTCCCTATCCATAACACTATTGCTAAGGTAAACATCTTCCTCACATTCTCGATGTTTCTTTTCGTGTGCGTCCGAGTTTAGTCTGAATTTGACTCTGTTTGCGCGGTGAACAGAAACTGGGGATAAAGGAATCTCCAATAAAGATCAACAGTCAGACAAAGTATGCAGCTTTATCTAGAGGAGATGGAGAGGTCTACTTGAGGTTTACCCGCAAACCAAGACCCGAATCAATATGGAATCACGCTGCTGGATCAATCCTAGTTTCAGGTAGATTTTGGTTCCAATGTTCATGAATGATCACACAAATGTTTGTCTGAAATTTGTGTCTTTTCAGAAGCGGGAGGCAAAGTGACTGATGCAGTGGGGAATCCATTGGACTTTTCGAAAGGGAAGTATCTTGATTACAAGAGAGGTATTGTTGTTACGACGCAGAAACTGTTGCCAAGGCTTTTGAAAGCGGTAAGAGAATCCATCAAAGAAGAAGAAGATGAAGCTGCTTCTTTGAAACTTCACTAACACGCAACTGTAATATACTTGTTATTGTTGTCCTTGTGGGGTATACTGTGTCTCTGTGTTTTTCTTACACATGACTATTTTACAATTTAAAAAAAAACTCAACTTTAATATATAAAAAAGCACTAATTCTCTTTTGGATATAATTTTGATGTTTTTCTCAAATCTTATCTATAATAGGAGAGTTTTTGGACCAGTGGATTAGTTTCTCTCTCTTCGTATGAGAGAGATTTTTTCTCTCTCAAAGTTTCCTCACCGCTTCTCACTTTCGATTGTTCTATGGAGGATCAACTTTCAGATTAGGGGTTTTTTTCTGATTTCTTTTCTCTTCACCCATTTGAATCTTTCAGAGATAGAAATCTTTTTTCCCCATGTTCTCTATACGATCGGATCTCGTTCTTCAAGGGTTTGTTTGATATGTCTCCGATCGTTTTGTATCTGCTTACGTTTTGATTCCGATCGCATCGTTTCTTATTTGGGTTTAATTGGTGTTAGTCGATCGGATTTTGTTTGTATAAAGCTTGATCTTAATAATCCCATAAGTTTTTTATGGCTGATAAAATTTCCGATTCATCGGACTCATCCGGCTTGACTTCGGCTTTCCTCGCTCGCGAGGACTACGATCTTCTTCCCTATCTCTCTCCTTGAGTCGTCTCCTCCTGCTTGGATTGTGCGGAGCTCTTCTCTCGATCTTCGGGTCTCATGGATTAATATCGTGGCCGTATACCACTGCTTTGAGGAAAGCTTTTAGTGGATTCAGTCGGACTCCGGTCCTGACAGCGGCGGCGTCTCCTTAGTCCCGGTGGTTTCTAGTTGAGTTTCCTCACCGGCTTTCTTTGGTTGCAGGAATTTGAGCGGCGGTTTCGGGAAGTTAAGGTCGGCAAACGGCTCTTGGCGATTTCAGTAAGATGGTCTGGTCGGCGCAACCTCGTTTCCTCGACGGGTGCTGGCGCTTCCTGGCGGTTCCTTCTCCGAGCATCGCGGCTCTGCATGGCGCAACTCCGGTGCTGACACGTGGCGATCGTCGCCGTGTTGTTCTTATCTTTTCACGCGTTGTCTTGTTGCTTACTGTCTCGGGCTTGGCCCGTTTGTAATTCTGAATTCGGCCCATGAATTCTATCTGACGAAAAAAAAAAAAAAAAAAAAGAGAGTTTTTTACTCTCCATCTAAAATGTTCACCTCATCAAACTTTTTTTTAAGTGGACCTTACAAAAATTATTATTATCTATTTAAATTCTCTATTTTAATAAAAACTATTAATTCATAAAACATTAAATCTAATTATTTATACATTATTTCATTACTAAATTTTATAGCAACACATATACATTTTAATTCCGAAAGATAAAAATAATGAGATTCATTACGCAAAGCAAACTATATATACTAAATTTATAACATGCGTGTTGCACGGTTTTTAATTTAAATTGTTAACAATATTGAAATTTAAATCTATTTTAAGTTATTAACAATATAAATTATTGAATACAAATGTTACCATATATTTTATATTAAAGTCAATATAAATATTAATTTATATACAAATTATTTTATCAAGTAATTGATATACAACAATGATATTTTCAGTGATATTTTTCAAAAGAAAATAAAAAATTGGTAAATGTCAGGCGAAAATAAAATTTATTTGAGAAATTTGCAAAATAAATAAAATGTCTGAGAGTATGTTATGACCTATTTTGGAGAGGTTTTCCACATTAAGATTATGTAAATTAGCAATCATTTTTTTCTTTATTTTTTTATCTTCCAAAAATGAATTCTTATATGTGTCCACTATAAACCTATTTGTAAGACAAACTAACTCAACTGTAGCCTTTGTTTCTCTCCAAGAAAGAATGTAAAAACAAAACCTTTCAAAAACAAAACCTTTCTATAACAAAGAATCAACTGAGCCAATTCACTGAACTACCTTTGAGTATAAATGGTGTTGAGTATTTTAAATCTGAGCAATGAAAAGTACATTCCAAGTATCCGGGATCCCCGGTAAGCACCAATGCAAGCAATCATTCACCGTTGGATTCGAACTCACATTACTCTCCTTTTTCAGTTTTCTTGGTTTGAGTTTAGACCCTGAGATATGAGCTTCATCTCTTAGCTCAGAAAGTGCAGTTATATCAAGAATCTTGATCCTTGTCCCATTCATAGCACTCTCAACCGTTGTATCAATCAAACCATCATCACCACTGATTTCACTTCCTCTAGACAAAGGAACCGTGTTGTTACAGTTCCCACCTGTATTCCAATCTCCATTTCTAAAATGCCTCGGAGAAATCGTCCTAAAGAAAGCTTTCAATCCAGGATGCAACGGAAGCTTTGCATCCAGCCACTTCACAACGCTGTGTATTGTAAAATCCTTAGCATGACTGATATCCTTGAGAAAATGGCCGCCGACCCGTGTTCCATTTACATGCATCACCCAATGATTTCCTTCAATCTTGTCTCTGTTCCAATGGTGACCGGTGTTTAGCACCAATACATCGAAACGGTGAAGGTAGTTTTGCATGAATGCTGGTGGACGGTCTAGATGCATTGCAGTAACATGAGGTGGTTCAGTGTTGTTCATGGGTACTAAATCTGATAAACTAGCTGACCAATAGTACAAGATTGTTGTGTTTGTGGTTGGGAATCTATAAGCCCAACCATCAGGACGGAGAGCTCCTTTTGGTTTTACAAGACCGTACTCCCATCCAACGTTTTGAACCTCTGGACTCTCTTCACCACCAGTGGCCATACACATTAGAGATTGAAACTGTTGTCGTCCCAATGAGTCTCCTATAAATGCTATTGTCTTGTTCTGCATTCTGTAAAAGAAAAAAGCAAAGTTGCAGTACTCAATTTGAGAGACCTTTACTTGCTCCACTACAACACATTCACACAATAACCAAGTCTATATACATCATATTACATAAGGCCATGTGAATCACTGCTGGTTCAAGAAACTTTATTCTTCAAAAATCACTTTACCCGGATCCGAAAAACCGAACCGGAACCAACCCGAAAAGACCAGTTCGGTTCGGGTCCTAGAAAATATCCGAACGGGTTTTGACTCTAGATATTTTCGGATATCGGTTTGGTTCGGGTAGTACCCGAGAACTGAAAGGATAACTGAAATAACCATACTTATAATTAGATACAATAAATATTTTATATAGGTTTGGTTATTACGGGTAGTTCGGATACATTTCAAGTAAATCAGATTTCGTTTTATAAGATGATTTCATGTAAATCGGTTAGAATTTGGTCATTCAGGTACAAAATATCCGAACCGATCAGATATTTCGGTTATAATTTGGTTACTTCGGGTACAAAATACCTGAACTAATTGGTTATTTCGGGTATATCATAGTTACTTCGGTTATATTATGGTTATTTTGGGTCCAAAATACTCGAAGTATCCAGATACCCGATTTTTTTTGGGTATATACCGGTTCTTAAAGTCTAATACTCACCCGACCCGAACCCAAAAAATACTGTACCCAACCCGATCCAAAAATCTAAAATACCCGAATGGATCCTATAGTCCAAAACCGAAAGAGCTGATACCCGAAAAACCCGACTTGAATCTAAACGGGTACCGAAACGTCCATGACTACTCTTAGTTAACAAAAGGGAGGCTGAAATATGACTATACTCACGGCTAAAGAATCAAGACCAAAAATTCTCTCCATACCTTGACAAGAAGGTGAATCTATCAAACTGTGGCATGTTGCAACCTTGAGGTTGCCACCGGTAACCTTCAAAAGAGAAATCAGGTCTACCCATTACTCTACAAGACCACATGGTTGATAACCATTGTTTACATTCAAAACCAGAATACAATGGTCGCTTCCTATCTTCAACCCATTTTCCTTTTGCAAAGTTACAAACTGAACAAGAAACCAAAATGTATCACAAAACCAGACTACAGGAGTTCAAAAGTTTGGATCTTTATCTTACTGAATCGTACCTGAAGAAGAAGAAGCTGTGAACTGACGTTTAACATCAAAGAGAGAATCCTCGGAAAGTAAGAGTGTTATCATGAAAATGATGAGGAGAACTAAGGCAAGTGATACACTGCCTCTGAGTATGTAACTCTTCCCACCAAACATGTTAGATTGAATGCCAGAGATAACATCAAATCTATCAACAAAGAAAGCTACTTTCTCTGTTGGTGATGTTCAAGATCCTTGAAAAGGCCAGTCACATAATGTAAAATCTTAGGTCAGGCATTGAATCATTCAAAAGCAGAACGAAACAAAAAAGGTTTGATCTTTTGAACAATCGATCATACAGTGAAAAAACAAAAGTTCGAGCTTGTGATTTCTGAATTCCAGGTGAGAAGACGATAGATTCTTTACCGGAGAAAAAAATCGATTGATGATCGGATCTTACATGAGCGAGCAGTGAAGTGAAGCCTCTGGATCTGGATGATAATTAAGTATTGATGATGATGATAATTAAACCACAAAATATAATGGTTAACGTCTTAACCAATTGACTAAACTAATCAAAATAGTATAATTAAACCAAAAAATATATTGGTTAAGGTCTTAAGCAATTAACTAAACTAACCAAAATAGTCTAAATTTTTAATATAATGGTTAAGGTTTTTTTTTAATATAATGAATGAACAACTTGCTTTATTATATAATGATGTAGTTAATTATAAATTTCTAATTAAGCCACAAAATATAATGGTTAAAGCTTAAGCAATTGACTAAACTAACCAAAATAGTATAATTAAACCACAAAATATAATGGTTAAAGTCTTAAGCAATTGACTAAACTAACCAAAATAGTATAATTAAACCAGAAAATATAAGGGTTAAGGTCTTAAGCAATTGACTAAGCTAACCAAAATAGTCTAAATTTTTAATATAATGGTTAAGGTTTAAAAAATTAATATAATGAATCAACAATTTGATTTATTATATAATGATGATGATTAATTATAAATTTATAAACGACAAAATATATTGATTCATTATATAATGATGATGATTAATTATAAATTTATAATTAAACGACAAAATATAATGGTTAAGGACCTTAAGGTCTTAACCAATTGATTAAACCAACCAAGTTAGTTTAACTTTTAAATAGATTTTCGACCACAAATTAAATTTTCTAATCAAATCAATATATCTTCTATCTTATATATACCTTTCTCTCCCAAGCATGCTTATCGCGTGCCATTCGAATTTTCTCGAGGAAGTGACGGAAAATGGGTCCGTAGCTGGAAATTTGAGATTTCGATTCTCCGTTTTCTAGCCATCTCATATTGCTTCTCGCCTGTATTAGGTACGCACATTCCTCTGTATCTTTTCGCTGTGTGATTTATGTTTTTTGTTTTGTTGTATTATGCTTAGTGATGACCTCGATATGTAGAAAAATAGCTCGATCTGTTGCCGATCTGCTGTTTTTCTTAGTTTTTATCCTCATAGATTGTGAACTTTTATGTGGCTGTGACAAGCGATTCGATAATCTCGTTGTTCTTGTGTATTAGTTTGAACTGTAATCGCGAGGGTGAAAGCAGATCTAGTGACATTACCTTTGTTTAGATCATCTCAAAATTGATCTTATTCAGAATTCAATTAAGTAAACATGCGCAAGGCCTCGCTAATATGATTTAGAGCTACCACATTTCTTTAATTTTCCAATTAGTATGTTGCTAGGTTTGTCATCCAATGCAGTTAGACTACGATATCGAGCTGATTTATGCATCTGGAAGAAATATTATATAGTATGTACATCTTATTTGCTTGCCTAACATTCGTTTTCCTTGTTTCTATATCTGTGTAGGAGTGTACACATTTGCTATTTTTATTTGTTCAATTTGGAATCATGGCACAACCAAGGTATACTAGGATAGATAACAGGAGGCCCGCATCGAGTTATTGCTCAACAGTGACAATTGTTGTGTTTGTGGCCCTATGCTTAGTCGGGATCTGGATGATGACATCATCCTCTCTTGGACCAGCTCAGAATGTTGATGTGGTTTCTCTGGACAACAAAGATGGGATAAAGAAACAGATGACCCCGACTGCAGAGGAAGGCAATGGCCAGAACTTTGAAGAGAAAACACCAAACGAGGAGAAAAAAGGAGATGGTGATGCAAACTTGCCTCAAGGCGATGAGAGCTCTAGCAAAAAAGAGGACCAGGAAGAGAAACTTGAAGAGGAGTCTTCTTCATCTGGTGAGACAAAAAGTGAGACCGAAGGTGGGGAAAGTAAAAAAGATGACTCGAAGTCAGAGAATGGTGGTGGAAGTGATTCAACTGAGAAAAAAAATTTGAAAGACAAGCTAGATGAAGAAAATCCTGACTCGACTGAAAAGCAAACTAAACCTGAAACAGAGGACAATGAGTCCGGTGAGGATGGTGAAAACCAAAAGAAATTTGAGGCTGATGACAGTGAGAAAAATTCCAGCGACGATGATACAGAAGCAAAGGGTGATAAAGAAACCAAAACAGGCAATTTGGAGCAAGAGAGTCAACCTAAGAACGAGACCTCAGGTGATCTTTCGCCTCCTGGGGCACAGCTAGAGCTACTGAATGAAACTATTGCACAAAATGGTTCATTTTCAACTCAGGCAACAGAGTCCAAAAATGAGAAAGAAGCTCAGAAGGGTTCTGGTGATCAAATTGATTTCAAATGGACACTCTGCAATACAACTGCCGGACCGGATTACATTCCCTGTCTAGACAATGTGCAAGACATTAGGAGTCTTAAGAGTACTAAACATTATGAGCATCGTGAGAGACATTGCCCAGACAGCCCGCCCACCTGCCTCGTTCCTTTGCCTGAAGGATACAAGCGGCCAATTGAGTGGCCCAAAAGTCGTGAAAAGGTCTGCTCACTTTGTTCACTGTCATTATATGTATATATATAATATGTAGAAAGACCTAGTACAAATATTTTCGTTTATGCAGATCTGGTACACCAATGTCCCTCATACCAAGCTTGCTGAGTATAAGGGGCATCAAAATTGGGTTAAAGTTACCGGTGAGTATCTAACTTTTCCTGGAGGAGGAACCCAATTCAAGCATGGTGCTCTTCATTACATCGATTTCATACAGGAGGTTGGTATTCAAATGTAATTCTTTTGTTAGAATGTCTGAATTGGGTTACTACTTCAAATATAATCCTTTTGTTACCCTTTGTTTGTTTTATGCATCCTGTTGTTTTCTACTCCCCGTATTTTGTTAGAAAGACTGAATTGGTTTGTACTATGATTACTTTAGGGGATAATATGTGTGCTTATGAAGTTCCTCTTCTGATGTAAAATCTGCTTGACAGTCTGTCCCTGCTATCGCGTGGGGTAAACGCTCTCGCGTGATCTTGGATGTTGGATGTGGTGTTGCAAGCTTTGGAGGTTTCCTCTTTGACAGAGACGTGATCACCATGTCCCTTGCACCTAAAGATGAACATGAAGCCCAAGTGCAGTTTGCTCTTGAGAGAGGTATTCCTGCCATTTCTGCAGTGATGGGCACTACAAGACTACCTTTCCCTGGCAGAGTTTTCGACATTGTTCACTGTGCTCGCTGTAGAGTGCCATGGCACATAGAAGGTAAGTAGCATAACCCCCATAGATGGAAAACTCCTCCTGGATCTTAACCATCTGTTTCTATTGATCCGTCAAACGCTTTGTTATCTCTCTGATGTTTGTGTCCACTATGGACAGGTGGAAAACTCCTTCTGGAGCTTAACCGTTTATTAAGACCCGGTGGCTTCTTTGTGTGGTCTGCTACTCCTGTTTATCAGAAGAAACCCGAAGATGTTGGAATTTGGAAAGGTTGTAAAAAACGTTATCCTCTGTATATATATAATTTCTTTGGAACATGTTTTCTGACACTGCCTGTTGGCTAATTTTGCAGCTATGAGTGAACTCACTAAGAAATTGTGTTGGGAACTCATCTCCATCAACAAGGACACAATCAACGGAGTCGGTGTAGCTACTTACAAAAAGCCTATCTCAAATGAGTGCTACACAAGCAGATCAGAACAAGAACCTCCGATATGTCCAAACTCTGATGACCCAAATGCATCTTGGTATGTTTTTCTATAATTGTTTTGGTATTGTGCTTATAAAAATCATTTAATCTGATTTTTGGGTGTGGTGTTTACAGGAAAGTCCCACTTCAAGCATGTATGCACACCGCACCAGAAGACAAAACGCAACGTGGAGCTCAGTGGCCGGAGCAATGGCCAGCGAGATTAGAGAAACCACCGTTCTGGTTATCGAGTTCCCAGACTGGAGTTTATGGAAAAGCAGCACCAGAAGATTTCACCGCTGACTACGAACATTGGAAACGGGTAGTGACTAAATCATACCTTAAAGGTTTAGGAATCGACTGGGCATCCGTTAGAAATGTCATGGACATGAGATCCGTTTATGGAGGGTAAGTAAAAAATGAAACAGAACATAATGGATACCTACTTTAATGTTTGTGTGTTTGGTTCTCTTTGCAGATTTGCAGCGGCTCTAAGAGAATTGGAAGTGTGGGTGATGAATGTGGTTCCAATAGATTCACCAGACACATTAGCAATAATCTATGAACGAGGACTCTTTGGTATATACCATGATTGGTGTGAATCTTTCAGTACTTACCCGAGGTCATACGATCTTCTTCACGCCGACCATCTTTTCTCCAAACTCAAACAAAGGTCTGTTGTGTAAGAAAGAGAGTCTCTGTTTTTTTTTTTTCTTCTCTGAATATCAGGAGGTCCGGGGGCCATAGTACCCGTACGTCCCTTGAGACGAACCCAAACCAGGTTAAATTCACTCTCTTTTGGAGAGGAGAATACTCCTCAGCTGCCAGCGATCCTATGATCTCTTGGATTATTCCAAGGGTCTTTTGCCAGTCGAGCTAGTGGCGTATGGTGAAAGAGTCTTTGTTTCAAACAAACAACAGAAACATGATAACTAACTAACAAAACTCTTTTTTGTTTTTTACTTAACAGGTGCAATCTAACAGCGGTTGTGGCGGAAGTGGATCGGATATTGAGACCGGAAGGGACGCTGATAGTCCGGGACGATGCCCAAACCATACAAGAAATGGAAGCAATGGTGAAAGCGATGAAATGGGAAGTTCGTATGACTTACTCTAAGGATAAAGAAGGTTTGCTTTCTGTTCAGAAGTCAATTTGGAGACCCAAACAAGTTGAGACTCTCGCTTACGCTATCGCTGCTTGAAGAAATGAACTTAGTTCGAGTCCCCAACCCACTCTTTTTGTAACGCAACACACACTCTTTTATTAACTCGTTATCATATTTTGTGTCTTTTAGGAAATTTCTTTTATTTTTGTTATTTTTTTAGCGTCGAGTCTGAGTTGAGTCATTTGTTTGTACTAATATGATGAACTTTCTTGAGTTTCTAAGGTAAAGTTAGATTACAGGCAGATGGGGTACTCTTCAGTTTCTTTTATATGCTTGAATCTATCAAATGTTATAATTTTTTTTTTTGAACAAAACAAATGTTATAATTTAGACATGCGAATTCGGTTAGATCCGGTAATTCGGGTAGGATAATTTGGTTTAGGATTAGTTTGGTTTTCACAAAATTCAACCGAAATGAATTGAATAAAAATTCGGTTCTGTTCGATTTTTGGTTAAGTTGGTTTAGTAAAAATTGTGCCGTTTTCGATTTTTGATTAAATTCGGTTTAATTTAGTTAAAATTTTGAATAATTTCGATTAAATTTGATTTTCGGCTACTTAGTTCAACCAAAACTGAACATTCTGAACTGAATTCTTTGAAACTAAATCAGGCATATTCAAGCACATATAAAAACCAAACCAGTTTATAACTCGATCATTTTTCATCTACTCGCCCAAGGTGATATAACTTTGATAGATTCAAATGAATATGAGAACTTTGATGAACAGATACATAGATAGATTGTTAGGATTATACAAGAGCGCATACAAACAAACAAACTTAATCACCATTTCCAGAAAACATTGGAACCACACTTGTACTTGTCTTTGCCTTCACATTCCAACGCCAAATCGTCTGAGATAAATGGAACTTTCTGCAAAAATACAAAACCAAGAAGAACATCATAATCTCACTTCAATTAACCATCTCACAAAGAAAGAAAGAAAAGATTGAATTTTTAGAATAAGAACCTTTTGCTTGGCAAGATCTTGACATCCAGTGAAATTCTCAGGGAACTTACAGCTTCCAAATTGAACAGTGAATGCTCTCGCAAAGTTTGCTCCACTTGTTGCCAATCTCTTCTGATCATTAAGTTCCTATTAATCAGAAGTTTCAACAAAAAAAAAAAAAAACAATTACTTTCATAAAAAAAGGTTTCTTTATAGATCTCAAGATTCAGAACTTTTTCAAGAATTTTACTTTGTTGGCTTTACTCTTCTCGAGGTATTCATCGATGACGCCAGCATTAGCAGAAGCAGAGACAGCAGCTGAGGAGAAGAGTGTAGCAGCTAAGAAAACCATGGCGGATCTTCTTCCATTAGATCCATCAGCATCTTCACCACCAACTCGTTGAGCTTTGATGACAGGAATTGTTTGTTTCTTCTGACCAAACCCAACTGATGAATTGATCAAACCCACTTTCTGGCTTAGCTCTAGTGAGCTAGTACCAGAGATTGCGTAGCTGCAGGTGAGAACACTCGAGTTCATGGCCGCCATTTAGAGAAATTAAAGAGTTTTTGGGTTTGATTGGTGGACTGAAGAAGGAAGGGATTATATTTTAGTATTAGAGATGAATGAGGATGATGGACGTGAATGTAATAAGGGATTGTGGTTGGAGTGTGGATAAGGTGAGATTTCCCTTTGGTCCTATTTGGCAAAAGTCCAAACCTTTTCTTACTACTCAAAGTTTGAATGAAGCTTATAAAGAAGGGTTGAAAGTTCGGTTCTTCAGATCGGTTTGGTTCGAATATTTTGGTTTTTCGGTTAGTTTGGTTATCTAAAAATTTCCGAAATTAACTGAATAACAATTTGGTTTAGTTTGGTTAGATTATCAGTTAATTTGGGTTATCAAATTCTAAACCAAAATTAACCGTTTTTTTTTTTTTTTTTTTAATTTTGGTTAAATTCAATTATTTTGAATAATTCGGTTTAGTTCAGAAATTTAAGTGTATTTTGGTTAAAATCGATTTATTTAATTTAAATCAATTTATAAATATCGGTTATCTGATCGGTTCATCGAACCTAAACCGAACCGATAACCATTTTTACAAACTTGCCGAAGTAACCGAACCGAGCTAACCGAACCAAACCAAACTTTCTCGGTTCAGTTTGGTCAGCTCGGTTCGGTTAAACATCTCAGGCTTACTTTAAAGTTTGAGTCTTTCAGATTCTCTTTCAAGTGTTTATGTGGTTAGCTTCACTTCAGTCCCCACCACTCAGCTCCAAAATCTCTGGTTCCAACTCAGGTTCATCCTGTTTCCCTAACCCCAGTCGGGTCAAGCCCGAAATGACCCGAGCCTGATCCAGATTAGCCCAATCTGATTTTTTTTCCGGGTCAAGTCAGATTTTGGACAATTGACTCCATTTGATGTTTATCTTTCATATAAAGAACAATGTGTGCCTTTTTTTTTTGACATCAACAATGTGTGCTTCTAAAAGAGAGCTTCCACCACTATAATATTATCTCAAGAGAAACAAAAAGTCAAACAAGAAGATGTAAAAACACAGAACATAGACAGCAAATTAAAAACTAGCCTTAAGATGTTTCTGCTCTCTGGTTTGTTCCTAACTTTAGGCAAAAAACATGAGCTTGATCAAGAACACAATACTCTACAAATGGACGAGACATCGAATCTTTGAGATGGTCTTTTCACCAACTAAACGAATTTTCTCAGGTTGATACCGCGGCAGTAGATTCAAGAGGTACACTCACGCCTTTGTTCAAAGCTTCCCAATCAACCTCCCTAAGGATCTTAAACCGTTCCTCCAAGGACACAAACCCGGCCTGAGGAACTACAATACCTGGACTTCCAGCTTTATAAATGAGAACAATACTGGTGGCCATCTCAGGTCCATGGAGTTTTCCCGTTAGCAACACTCGTAGTGGCATGAAAAGTAATTTCCCCTGTAACCGGTATCATAAAAATATACATGTAAGGTTTGTTTGTTCAAAGAGAACAGATGTTGTTCTGATATAAACTGGTTTAGAGAGATGACTAACTTTGCGTTTCAATGATTTGCCAAAGGCTTTCACCCATTTCTGCCAACCAATTTGTCCTTCTGCTAAAGCGCTTGGGATCTCACCGCTGTCATAAGCAGCTATGAGGCTGGCTGCTACTTCATGAAGCTTGTCTTCAACGGCTGGCTTTGCTTCAGGGCTGCATCAGGTGTAACAAAACTCAAATCACCACTTCATTGAAAGGAATAAGGCAATGCAGGATGCTCAAACGGTTTGATAGTTACCTAGCTAATGTAGTGTGTAAAGGATATGAAAGTAAGTTCAACAGTACTTTGTCTGAATCTGTCACTAAATCAATCCCATCCTTGAGAAGCTCGACAGCTTCCTGTACTTCAACAAAAAGCTCAAACTCGGTAAGTCTATCAAAAGAAAGTATGAGGACATGATTAGAAACCTTACATCTACAAAGCTCCCCTCAGATTCTGTTAAGATACCAGCGCTCTTCCATCGCTCACCAACAAGTTTTGTTAGTTTTTCAGATGGAAGTGCCTTCAGATGTTGACCGTTCATCCATCTTCGAGTTTATAGATATGCAACATTGAAGTCATTTATTAGTAAAAAGATTGGATCATTCAAACAGCTAAGCAAATTCTATATCACCTTAACTTTGTAGAATCGAAAATCGCACCACTTTTGTTGACACGTTCAATCGAAAACTTTTCAACTGCAAATCAAGAACAAACATTCAACCAATAAATCAGAAAAAAAAATAAAGGATGAAGATAAAGATCATACAAATCAAGATTATAGTCAACAAGAACGACTTACCAAGTTCCTCGAGTGTGAAGAATTCATTTTCAGTGCCGTCTCCCCAACCTAAGAGTGCCAAATAGTTAACCATTCCCTGAGGTAAGAATCCCATCTCTCTGTACTGTTTTATCAACCCAACACAGAAGTGAGATGACGAATCAGCAGTTGAGTAATCTATGATCAACGCGAAGTACAGCTTTAAACACCTGGCCTACAGAAGTTGCCCCATGTCGCTTTGATAATTTACTTCTATCCGGAGCTAGAATTAAAGAAACATGTGCAAACTGAGGCATCTGGAACTCCAGAGCCTGCCATTATAATTCATGCAGACAGCACTAAATCAAATTCGTCGTCCTATCTTCAAGATCATATGACTTTGGAAAGCAATTGAAAGAAACACACATAAGCAAGCTAGTGCTTACCTTGTAGATTAGAGCCTGTCTTAAAGTATTAGGTAAGTGTTCTTCAGCCCTGAAATGAAAGTTAAAAGATCTGAGCAGGATCACATTCAAACATTTTTAGAAAATAAAAAAGGCATTGGAGTAGACTTGAGTAGTAACCTTATAACATGTGAAATAGCCATGGTTGCATCATCTACCGTAACACAAAAGTTGTAAACAGGTTGGCCATTACTCCTCATTACCACAAAATCTCCAAGAGTATCCAAGTTCCAAGATACCTTCAAGACACTATCACACATGGTCAATAACAATACCAGGTTCACAATGAAAGGTATCAACTTTATCCTATCTAACCATTGATTGAGAATAAGCCACCAAACGTACCTCACCACGAATCAAGTCATTGATTTTCAAAGACCCTTCCTTTGGCACACGAAACCGGTAAGTAAAAGGTGTTCCCTTTTCTAACTCTTGATCTATTTCAGCATCAGTAGCGGTTGCCCATTTACCAGTATATACAGGAGGCAATTGTTTTAACTTTGCAATCTCCTTCATCTTTACAAGTTCCTACATAAACATTGCAATTAATCAAAGTCAACAACAGAGTCAAAGAGACAACAAGCAACAAGGTTTGAAGATAATCACCTCACTAGAGCAAAAGCATCGATAAACCTGTCCTGACTCTAAAAGCTTCTCAGCATACTGTTTGTAAAGAGCATTTCTTTCAGATTGTCTGTAAGGACCAAAGTCTCCACCAACACCAGGACCTGCAATTTCAATCCCAATCTTCATTACACTACCATCGTGGGAACCCTAAAATTATTGGCACATGAAGAAGAAGTGACACCTTCATCCCAATCAAGACCTAACCACGAGAGATCCTGAAGAACAGCTGCTTCAGATTCACGTGTTGATCTCTCCAAATCCGTATCCTCAATCCTCAGCACAAATTTTCCACCTTTAGACCTGAGAAACTCAATCAGTCCCAAACCCAAAACTCTTATTCTGTTCTGTTCTGAAAGGAATCGACTTTTAAACAGATCACGAACCTTGCGAAGAGGTAGTTGAAGAGAGCAGTTCTTGCTCCACCCACATGGAGATTGCCAGTAGGAGAAGGCGCGAAACGGACTCTGACAGACCCGTTATTATTGCCGGGTGATGAACAAGCAACGACCGCGAATCTTCGCCGGGAACAGTAAAATGAAGAAGATTGACGTCGGAGGAGGTAAGTAGGAGCTAACTCCGGTAACGACCTAACCCTAAGCCACGGTGTATTGAAGACGAGGCTCGCCATTTTCGTTGAGGATAAAAGGATTAATCGTAGGAGTAGAAAGTCGTCTGCTTGCTCGCGGTGGAATTGAAAAGCAAATATTCGATAAAAGCCTTATAACATTCGTAATTTTAAACTTACATCCCCATATTCTATTTTATAATTATATGGCCCTGTTTATATAGCACAATCTAGACATTAACGTTTGTATTATCAGTTCGTTTCGGTCAGTTATTTTCCGTTTTTGTTGTATAGGTTTAATCAGGCATGGGCTTTTGGGTATCCATTCAGATTCTATCGAATTTTTTGGGTTTTCGGATTTTTCGGTTTAGGACTATAAGACCGTTCAAATATTTCTATATACCGGGTCGGGTTCAGTTCATGACTTATCGGGTTCGGATCGGATACGGATACCCGAAACTACCAAAAATTCCCAAAACTCCAAAAAATATGCAAAAGAATCTGAAAATACTCAAAAATCTCATAAAAATATGTATTTAAACTACCTAAAAATATCCAAAATTACACGAAAAATATATATGCTACCAAAAAAACCGATAAAACTATTTAAACTACCCAAAAATACTAAAAATAGTAAGATTATTTAAAATTAAATAAAACTCTTGGTTATTTCGGGTACTCATTCGGTTCGGGTTTGGATATTATCCAATATCCAAAATACCTAGACTTAAGCCTCATTCGGATATTTTTATAGAATCGGTTCGGATCGAGATCGGATTTTAGGATCGAATTCGAGTTTAGATTTCGGGTTTCGGGTAAATATCCAAACCTCGGTTTAATACCAATTTAGTTATTTTCGTATTTTGATTTTATTTTAGTATATTTGTATTTAGTCAGTTTAGTTATAAAATTTGAAAATCAAAAATATATTAAATTATTTTCGATTATAGTTTGATTCAATTATATTCCATCAAATTAATATAAAATAATTATATTAAATGGAACAAACCAAAATAATTAAAAATAATCATTATGTATTATTGTTTGCATGAATTTGTGTAGGAATTCTGTAAATAACTATTTGCTTAACCAACTAGGCAGAACTATAAGGAATATCATCCTATCTAGGAGGAACCTTAAAGACTTTTCTAGACTCTTGTTTATTTGGTTTTTTTTTTGTTGGTATCTTTTTTATCTGAAATTCTAGTTTTTATGGTTTTTATTTTTTTGGGCCATCAAAAACAATTGACTAAATGAATAAATTATAACTACTATTAAATAATTTCAGAATTATTTGTTTTCTTTTGATTTTGAGTTCGGTTCAAAAACATGAAAACGTAAGAAAATGATGAAAAACATAAAAACGTAAAAAATGATGAATGTTACGAATCTTTATATTAATTGAGAAGTGCTTTTGGTCTTATATTCAATCTCAAAATGGTTGATTACTAATTTGTCATTAATGAAATTAAGTTAATTACTGTATTAACCTTAATTTTTGTATTGATAATTTTATTATGTTTTTTATTTTATTAGGTAGATATACATTACCTTAGAATAAAATAAGATGATAAATATGAAATATTTATGAAGATTTTTAAATTTTATTTTAGAGATATATATATTACTTTGACTCAAAGATAAAAAAAGAGATAATAGAATATAAAAATATTTATAAAATATTTTAATTTTATTTTAGAGATATACATAACATTCAATAAAAAAATAAAAATAAGATGAATTTCTATATTGATAGTTTTATTAGTTTTTTATTTTATTAGGTAGATATACATTACCTTAGAATAAAAATAAGATGATAAATATGAAATATTTATGAAAAAATTAAATTTTATTTAGATATATATATATAACTTTGACTAGAAATAAAAAAATAAAATGAGATAATAGAATATAAAAATATTTATGACATATTTTAATTTTGTTTTAGAGATATACATAACATTCAATAAAAAAATAAAAATAAGATGATAAGTATGAAAACGTTTATGATTATTTTTAAACATTAATAAGTATTGTTTTGGATTTTATATAGTAAATTTATATTATTTATTTAAATTTTTAATTTATATATATAATTGGTAAAATTTTAAATAAAATATTTATGTATTGATTTTTATACATAAAATTATAATTTCAATTTATTTTGTTATTATTAATTTAATTTCTAATAAAAATAAAATATTTTATTAAATATAATAATGTATGTATATTTATTTATAAATATTCTCATACATATTTTTATAATATTATTATTGTTCTTAAATTAATTTAATAATTTTTATTTTTAGAAATTTATGTTTAATAATATTTGTGCTCGCACATGGTGCGAGCGAATTATACTAGTAGTAAAATATAGCGGAATAATGTTTTCGAAACGTGAATAAGTGGTATAGTATTCATCACCTATGATTTTACAAGATAATATCCAATAGATACCAACTTAAAACCCTTTTTGATTTGGTTGGGTTATGTGGCTTGCCCTTATTCTGCCTTGAGAAGCAGCTTCTTATTATAAAATCCCCATAACTTTTGTTACCTTGACTTTACATCCCTGTATTATGTCTTGTACATATATACACCCATTATAACGCAAAGTTAACTGTGGCATTCACAGTAAAAAAAGTGATCGTTGACATTTAACCTTGTATCCTTTGACATTTAAGCTAAGATCCATGGAAATAAGAACTTCAAACGAATGTTGTCACCACATAAATGATGATGAAATCTATTAAGTTAAGGCAACACAGTTACAGAAACACAACATATAAGCTAAAATACTAAATACTAAAATGGTTCTAAGTCTGACCATAGCTTCACCAGTCACCAGGAGGAGTCAATGGATCAAGTAGATCCAGTATCTCTATGAATAGCTCGTCGCTAATGTACTGTATGCTGCTGAGATCACCATCAACTAACCAAACCGGAGCTTCATCAACAACAGGAACCTCAGGCTCATGTCTCATCTGTAATTCAGATACAAATCAACCTTTTAAACAATAACCAATGAATCTTGATTCATCAAAAGCATGATGGAAAGACTTACCTCATATTGGTTGTTGAATCCTTCAAGAAGTAAAGACTCGTCAGGTTCAACATCAAAGAGACCCAGCATCCAATCCAACTCATCCTCATCCAGAGGTGCCTGAGGAACCTCAAGAAGAGGAGGATAAGAAACCGGAAGATCATTCCTTAGAGGTGGAAGCATTGTGGCAGTTAGTTGATGTACATCATAGATGCAAGATTCTGATATCTTTCCACTGAACCAATACTCAGGACAATGCGAGTATGATGCAGTAGCAACTAGACCAGGACCGGCGTTTTCAGCAGAAGGAATAGCTACGAGATTCTCTGGATCTTCTTCTTCCTCATCACTCCAATCCTCTTCCTTAAATGGAGCTCCATACTCAGATCCATGTCTTGGTCCAGGTCCATTCTTCTTATAGAGTTTACACAGCACATAAGCATCCTGCAGGTCACAACAACATATTTGAGTATACTTACAATTAGAAACCGAAATTAAACAAAAAGTAGCCCTGAGACTTTTAACCGAACAGAATTTACCGAACTGAACCGAACCGAACCGAAATTTGGTTAGTTTGGTGGTTTTCAAAACTATATTCGGTTTTCGATTAGGTTCGGTTAACCGATTTTTTTATAAACCAATATAAACTGATTTTAACTAAATATATTAAAACTTTCGACCGAAACCGAACAGAACCGAAATAACCGAATATACCTAAAATTAATCGAAATTAGCCGAACCGAACCGATTCGAATAATCAAATACATCCAAATTAACCGAAGTAACCGGAATTAACCGATTTTCCAAAAATTTCGGTTAGATTCGGCAAAAACTCAATAACCGAAAACCGAACTGGCCGAAATATATTTCGGTTAGTTTCGGTGAAAAAGTAAAAAAAAAACAAAAAACGAAAAAACCGAAAAAACCGAGAAATTGAACCCTAATAGAACCAAAGTTCAAGGCCTAACAAAAAGTGTTAATCTTTTTAACCTACCTGAGGAACATTCTTCTTCGCCAGTGCTTTGTCTTCAAGCCTATACTCATACATGGCCCAGTCAGTCCGTTCCCCACGAGGCCTCTTCCCGTAATGAAAAATCAGAGTATTGGTCTTCCCCACGACCTCATCATTGTATTTAACATCTCTGTCTTTCGCTGTGGCCTTCCAGTAACCAGTTTGAGTCGTACGTTGTGCCTTACGGCCGCAAGAATACCTTTTTAACCTCGGGCAGAAGAAGAACCACTCAAGATCTCCAGTCCTTTGGCATGATTTATCTGTTAAAGATAATCAACTACATACAGAACTGAAAAAAGCATGAAACTTTTTGTATAAAAATGAAGGCTTTTGAATGGATTACCGGGTAAATCAGGTGGTTCGAAGTTGTAAATATCGATCTCAGCTATGTCATTGGTTAGAAACTCTTTCCCCATAACTTTCCTTTTTAAGTAATATCTTACAAGTTCAACATCAGTTGGATGAAACCGGAATCCAGGTGCTAAGTTAGTTTTCCCCATTGCAGAGAAACCCAAAGGTTAAAACTTTCACAACACTACGTAATCTAGCAGAAACATAAACTATATACCAGCAAGAACCAACTAAGAATCTGAAACGAAGATCTGGCAAAGAAGAAGAAGAAGAGTTAGCTTGAGGGGAGTGAGAGAGTGGTGTTAGGGGGTTTATATAGATCTTAAAAGCGCGTTTTAAAGGAGAGAGAAAGATAAGGACTCGTTTTGCAAAAAAAAATGATAAATGTATTATTATTTTCAGAAAACAGAATAATAAATGTATTTTATTTTGTTATTTTGCAAAAAGAATGATAAATATAGGAAAAACAAATACATTCTTGTGGTGTGGTTCCATAACCAATAAGCATTCTTAATATTACTATTTAATACCAAAAATCTCTAAAAATGGAGTTTATTCTACTTTCCGACAAATGTTTTCAAAAAATAAAAAGAGTGAATGTTTTATTACACATTATTAATAGAAAGTTTTGATCTTAACATTCAAAAAGTGGATTTACTACATATGTATTCTAGACTAACCTGAAAGAGACTTCTAAGAAAAATATGCCTCTTAAAAAAAAAGGTTCTCGTCAAAGAAAACAATTTACAAATCTTTTTTGCTAAGCTGATTGGTTACAAAAAAATTTCCAACTCGTTGGTGATAATTTCTTTTGTTTTTTTGCTGTTATTTGTCGGCCATTAGTTACTACAACAAATTATTGTTTGTTTATTTTCATAATTTTTGAACTTTTTATGATATCTGCCAACATCCAATCATATTTTCTTAAAGTTTTAATTTATATTCATTAATTAAAAACCGTCAATGTAAGAAATTGTGGTTAGATGCTGACAGCTACCATACAAAATTACAACAAATAAACGAACAACAAGTATGCAAACGAACCAATGAATATAAAGCATTGATAAAAAGTATTTTTTCCATTCTAAAGTATAAAGTATTTGCATATTTTAAAGTAACTTTAATTTAATTGAAAACTGTGTGATCAATTATATTTTATGGTTTTTTATTATTGGTTGAATTGTTTTTAATTTATTTATTTAATAATAATTTGTAAAAAAGTAAAAAATTTAATATTTATACTTTTACCCAAACCCCCCTAATATTATTTATTTAATAATAAGTGAACTATATACAATCCAAAGTTCCAAACATAAACCAATTTATACATAAACACAAAATCTTCTTAACATTTTGGCATTACATGGTAGACATCTATGTCAAAGATATATCAAGATAGACCTTAACATATACAAACGCATATATCCTTCATTCTCATTGGCCCAATGACTTCACCTACCTTAGAGCACATCCAATGGTGTAACGCACATGAGGTTCTAATTTTTTTTTTTTTTTTATTATTATTATTTTTTTTTTTTAAAGGCGAAAAAATCAAAAAAAAAAAACCAGACCAATAAGAGCTCGCCACATAACTCTCGTTGTATCTGCTCTTAGTTCCCTTTATCCCTTTCGTCCACAATACTTTCTTAAACAAAAACAAAAATAAATAAACAAATTGACTACTGGTTTCTTTAAATATATAAATAGATCTATTGGATGTGGAATGCAATAGAATATTCTTTTACGAGTGATTGTTTTTTTCTTTTCTTATGATGTTATTTATTCATCTCCCAAACTAGATGTTAGTAAAATTGCACATTCTTTTCAAGTTTTCCCTAACCTTATAAGCAAATGATGTTAAATTAATGTATGGAGGATATTTATGTTATAATTTCAAGCAAAAGGTTGGCTTACTGAAGTGGGAACAGGATGGAGTTCTAGTAAATATCAAAATGGGGGAGAAGAAGAAAACTAAAGAAGTTACCAACCAATCTTATTCTTACTTATCTAAGAAGATTACCTTTTTTTTTGACAACTAAGAAGATTACCTTATTAAGAGAAATAATGTTTACGGTTGTATGTCCCCATCAAAATTTAGTTAAAGAGAGAATATGTCTATCTATAACTGTTAAAATGAATGAATTGTCCATCATCGTCTATATTCAATTTATTATGACCGATTGTAAACAATTTATAATTTAAATAAAATAAAATAGATTAAGATTAATATTGCCCACCGACAAAACAAAGCGAACGTGTTTGGACATGGACATGGACATTATCATCCCCCCCATCGCAGCTTCTAAAGATGTTCATCCATGCATATCAGTAACTATAAATAGGCATGGGACTTCAGTTTTTTTTTGGTTTGGTTTTTCGGTTTTTTTCGTTTTTTATGGTTTTTTTTATTCGGTTTGGTTTTTGTTTTTTTTAGTTCGTGAATTTTTTTGTCGAAAATAACGAAATTCGAAAAAATCGGTTACTTCAGTTTATTCAGTTAATTTTGGGTATATTCGATTATTTTGATTCGGTTCAATTCCGTTCAAATTTTTTAATATATTTGATTAAAATCAGTTTATTTTGGTTTGTAAAAAAAACTTCGGTTAACCGAATAGTTCATCAAACCGAACCAAACCAAAACAAACCGAATATAGTTTTAAAAACCACCGAACAAAATTAACCAAACCGAACAAAAAAATCGTCTCGGTTCGGCTAAATGTCCCAGGTCTAACTATAAGTGGTAGACCTGAATAGATATGTCAAACTCAGTCCCCATTTTCACATTTGGAGATACGTATATAATCATATAAAAATCGAGTATATAAACAGAGGGTGACATAGCACACACATCTCAATAAAATATCAGCTGTATATTATATAGAAATGTTCTATATTTTTTTCTTGCTCAGATTCTAATTTAACAAAAGATAATACACAATTTATACAATAACATCACATCACCAACTTTCACTAGAAACAAACTATAAATAAATAAATAAAACAAAACATAACCCATTTTTGTCCTCTTTAAAAGGGTTTTGTTTTGAACCTTTTGGGAGTAAGAAAAATTAAGGCTTTTACCTTTTTCTTTTCTCTCCTGCAAGTAGTAAGCAAAGTAAAGATAAACAATCAAACCTCTGCAAAAAAATCACTGTACACAAAGTGTAGCTTCTCTCTTATACGTGTGAGTTGCACGTGTGACTGGTTGCTCCTCCCACTCACACGTGCGAGCCACACGCTGATCGCTTCTCATCAGGTGAAACGCTTTTTTTGTGCTGCCTCTGGAAGGATTCTGCTAGCTACTACAACTATGAGCAAAGGGTTTCCTCAAAACGCATCGTTTTCAGCCGTTTTAACCCAACATACCAATGTATGTTTTGAAACATACCAATGTATGTTCCGTCCGTAGCTATGGTCAGATCACAATATACCATTTAAGACCCTTTGGTAGTAATCATACTGCCGTGTTCGCCAAGCATCTAAACTACTGCTGATGAGAGACAGCACCAACGAGACACATTGCTGGTTTCGTGACCCAATGAAAAAAAAAAAGAGAACAAAAACTGTTACCAACAGTGGATCATTCGAGAAGTTGAATTCAACGGACATAAAACAAAAGCTTTACCTCTTCGGTTAAGCTTAGATGGAATCGTTTCCTTAGGTTTTGAATGGTTCGTGGACCACCTTTGAAGCAAGGGAACCCCGAGTCCTAATCAAGACCATACCATAAAATGTAAATTCACACGGCGAATAATCAGGCTTGTCCGGTTTCATATAAAGAGGGCAAGAGATTATGATACCTGTAACATTTCAACTAAGAGAATAATTCTCTCAGCGTGCTTTCTACATGTAAGGAATCCTTGAATGCATAGCACCTAACAACAATTTAACAATTAGATGCTCTTCTTCAACATAATAAGCTTAAGTGATAGAAATCAGAGGCGAGAGGGAGAGCCACGCGGATACCTTGAAATAGTCAAAGAACTCACTTGGAACCCCATCGGCATCAGAGTCCATGACCTAGTTGTGACAAGTGTTAACTTGTTGAAGAGACACAAATCCAATTTATTATTAGAGCAAGAATAGTGTATTACCTCAAGAAGTTCACGTGTTAACTTAAAAGGAGCACTCTCAAAGTTTACACCACCAGGAGAATTCGAAAGCATAAAACCGAAATCAATGTGTATAAGGTGACCCTCTTCATCCAAGAGAAGATTTCCATTATGACGATCTTTTATCTACAACCAAATGAAAAAACATGGGCACATAAGCCTTTAAACCCTCAAAACCTGATTTTCATGAAACGTATCAACGGAACAGGACATGTAAAACCTATAAACTCCTCAGTTTACAACGCACTTAGATGCTCCTATAGGTGAATAAAAAATGTACTGAGTGAAGGGACGCTAAGAGATGTACCTGCAGAAGGTAACAGACCAAAGAATATCCGGCCATACTCTCAACAAAATTCCTCTGCAAAAGAAGCCAGCTAGTAAGGTTATACACATAAAATGGCATACGGTACAAGAAGGTGTGAATGGATCATTTAATATATGCACATAAAACTCCTAAAAGTTTAAACTTATACGATCTCCCTCAACCTCAACAGTACATTACCTGGGCGAGCTTAAAACTCGGAGAGTTTTTTTTATACTTTGCAGCAAAGAAATCACGTAGGCTAGTGATGTTGGGGTATCTACTTTTGATAGAATGAATAGAAGCCTGTAGGAAGGGAAAATAGTACTTATTACATACGCTTCCATTGTAAGAAGATTGATGACAGGATACAACGTAGAAACTAAACAGGGTTTACAAAATTACCGTATCTGGAATTGTTTCTATAAGGGCAGTATATGAAGATGTAACCAAGACCTCATAAGGACGTAACCAGAGGGGTAGACCTGCTTCCTGGAATATATCTAGCACATGGACAAGACAATTCTCTATAAGGTGGAGATATAGTCATCTTTAGATAACTGAATAAGAAGCCATAAAAACAAAAATGAGAGGCCATACCCTAAGCAATAGGATATTAACAGACAGTAGAAGATATAAGAAAGTATCACCCACCATAAAAGTGAGAAATGAGTTGCACAGCAAGATGTTCCTGCCGACAGTCATCACCACTCTTCACAATGATCTGCGAAGATCTAGAGCCTTTTAAAAAATAGAGGTAGAAAGGAATATCATATAGAAAAATGGTCAACACACAAGGACACAATTCAGTAAAGATTGCAAAAGGAAAGTATCGAACTCCTTTGACAACAGCTTTACAATGTCAACAAATAAAAATAATTTCAAATGCAGCTTAAAAGAGAGCCAAAAGCAGAGGCCTATCATGGGCCTCCCAAAGTGTTGTCAAAGACTCATACATCAGTCATTACTTTGATGTCTACGCGTTGCAGGTTTTAAAAAAGAAAAATTCTATGGCAGGAACTTAATATTCTCAAAAGAAGCATTCTGGAATCACGAGTTATGGTCCTCTAGATAAGGAAGATCAACAGTATCAACCCCAATAACAGAAAACTTAGGTTGCTATATCAAGCTAGTTGACACAAATACTTATTCTATGTTATCAATAACGAACTGAATTTAGACGAATATACACAATAGGGAAAAGTATTAAAGGGCTTTATGCAGCACTTACAGAACGCAGGTCCCAACCAGGTAATTTTCCATATATTGAAGTTTTACGAATTCTCTCTCGCTTTACATCCCAAAGTTCACCCGATAAGGCATCACCTTCCTTTAGCATTCCACCATTTGCCTGGTGCACATCACAAAAATATATAATTAGACGGTTCAACATTTAAAACAGGAACAGGAAAAGGAAGATCTGTTAAACATGCATTCACCCTTGGTTGTGCATCTGACGAATCCTGACCAGCCCCTTTGAGAGGAAGGCCTGGAGGTGCCTCACCCTTCGCTGCAGCAGCCTGCATAAGTGATTAAATTGGGGATTAATGACGGGTAGAGAAATAATACCAAACAGAACACCTGCAATATCAATATATTGACTTTCAAACCGTCGGTGCCTATAAGTAAATGAAGTGCATAGGACAAGAACAAGTACATGCACTAAAATATCGACTCAATTGAGTATCAGAGTTATTTCAACGACTAGAAAAAATACATCATGTATCAGATAGAATTCAATGGCAAAAACATACAACTAACTGCCTTCTACAAGTTATCAATCAGGAAATACTCACCCTTACTTCCTCCATGGCAACATTACTTGGAACACGACGATGTTCCTTTCTACGTGGGACTGCTGGATCGGGAATGCTTTCCATTCGAAGTCCTGGGTCAGCCGTCACGACCACCCTTACCCATTCAAGATTGGAGTCCAGCCCAGTTCTTGAGGCCTCAGCCAGAACATCATCAAATGGATCACTCAGTGATTCAAGAAATGCAGTACAGTTCTCCACTGAGAGGCTTACATTGACAAATTTCACTTTCGCCTCTGACTTAGGGGTCATTGCCTGATCAATTGCTTGGGCAGTGGATAGCGACATTCGGTCAGCACTGTTGCGATAAACCTCCTGGGTAGTCCATAGCGGATAAGCCCATGGAGGTGGATTTTGCAAGAATGCATCCCCATTGGCCAATGGTATGCCCCCTTTAGAAAGCTTCTGGGAGTTCGATGTATCTTTAGCACTGTTTCAGAAAACAAAAAGACAATGGGGGAGGGTTATCATGTAAAGTTTACACTTGATACGACTGACAGGACATAGAATAGAAAGTAACTTTCTAGTAAACGTAGTAGATAAGTATACTTTTAAGAAAATTAAAAGCAGTAGATAAGTATTACTTTTAAGAACAAATATTTACCTGGGTGTTTCTGCTTTCAAAACTTCTACGGAGATCATGTACGGCGCCTTTTCCCTAGAATTCAAAAGAATGGATTCGTCTTCCGGAATATGAACCACACGATAAACTCCTTTCCCCATTGGAAAACAAATTCCTGGAAGGTTATGGAGAAAAAATTAGTATCTGGTAATAAAATCAGTTACCACAACAGAATCAATGTAGATGTGGAATAATAAGAAAGGAATCCAAAAATGCTTCCAAAAGCTGAAGTTTTAAGATAAATGATAAAAGAGAAAAATAAGAGTGGGGGGAAAAATCTCAGAGCAAGAGTGGAAAGATTGCAATATGTTCTGACAAAACAATGACCAACATCTGCCATACATTGGACTTCTACGAGCAGCACAAATATGATACAAAAGAGATAATATTTTTTTCTAAGACAAGATACATGAATTAGATCTCAGCAACATTAGACCGGCTAAAAAATCACATACTCTCTCAGAGAAAAACATAAGTGACTGAGATAATGCATGTCGGCTCAATATATGAGCTACAGCTACACAAATAAAGTAAACCTCCAAATAGTAGTTCCTTAGAAGATCTAATTTCAGAAAATACCTCCGGTGGTTTCAGCTTCAGATAAATGAAAATTGACCTCTGCAAGAGACTAAAACCAAACAGAAGAAACATGAAATCCAGTCAGTTGCTACAAAGGTATAATTTAACAGCCAAATTAATCATCAATATGGAAAGTCAGGTTTAATGATCACCTCCCGAAGAGCAATTTTCCGATCTTCGATGGGAAAGATATCTACCAAACCATACGATGTCTCACATAAGGCTTGTACAAATTCCAACGACTCATGGTAAGCCCCTTTCCTGAACTGTGATGCGGTATTGTTTGGTAGTGGGGGCTTACCAGATGGAGTATCATCCCGCTGCTTAGGTGAACCTGGCCGCTTCTGCAATGATTATAATAAGAAAGATTGGTATGTACAGAATCCAGCACACGTGACAGTAAAGAATGTTCGGTATAGATAAGTAATCAATTGCAATCGAACAACAACCCTGTTTCAGCCAACATTAGCGACAAGTAAATTTCATAAGAAGCCGAGATTTATGATTATATTCTACAAAAATCTTGACAAATGAATCAGAAGATATGGATCGAAAGAAACGCGAATGTCAAAAAGGTGCAGATAAACCCAGTGTTTGCAATAAGATAGAAACACAAAAGACCAAGTCAAATGAGAGCAAACCTCTTTGTGTTTCTTTGATCCAAATAGTTCAGAATCTTCAACAGACTGGTCACGATCTCTGAACAATTTACGGAAAAAGTTCTCTGTCCCAGGACTGCTTTCAACTAAGCCATTGCTGGTATTTTCATTTTCCGAAGTAGGTTTTGCATCTTCTGGATGTTTACGGAATAATCTTTTGAACAGAGAAAATTCTGGAGATTCGTCACCCTCATTTTCACTCCCGTCATCGGCTTTAACATTGTCTTTCTTGTCGTCCGGCTTTTCCTTAAAGAACTTTTTAAAAAACCCCTCCCTTTCATCCTCTTCAACAGATTTATCATCAGCAAGCACTGCTCCATTCGTCTCATTCTTTTCATTAACATGTCTTTTGTCATCAAATTTATCCTTGAAAAGTTTCTTAAGGAACCCCTCTTTGTCCTCATCATCCATTGCTTTAGGAACTTTATCTTCATCGGTTTTGCTGTCACGGAATAGTTTCTTGAAGAACCCTTCTGAGGTTGCATTTGACTCCTCATCTTCGTTTTTATTCTCTCGTAATAACCTCTTGAAGAAACTCTCCGAGTTTGCACTCAATTCCTCTTCATCACCCTTATTATCTCGTAACAACCTCTTAAACATCCCATCTGAACTCGCTGTCAATTCCTCGTTTTCTCCTTTACTACTTAAGAGCCTCTTGAAGAACCCCTCAGAACTGTTTGTTATCTCCTCGTCTTCTGATTTATTGTCTTTCATGAGGCGTTTAAAGAAACCCTCTGAGTTAGATGTTGGTTCATCACCCTCACCTTTGCTGTCCCTCATAAGCCTCTTGAAAAATCCTTCCTTTTCATTCTCTTCATCATCTTTTTCAACTGACTTTCTAAACATTAATGCATCTCTGACTTTAGGACTTGGGATAAGTTTCTTAAAAATCTTATTGTCCTCAGCAGGTAACTGACTACCATCATCCTGAATGTTAGTCACTGGAGAAGGAGAGAATGACAAAGACTTCTGGGTGGGAGGAGATAAATTCAACGAGAAGAGTTTCTGTTTCGATGACAAAAGTCTACTAAGGACTTGATTCTTGCTCCCAGGGGTTGAGACCTCATTCTGTGGACGCATAAGAGGAGACCATTCACCCATAATAGTAGCTGCAATTTGGCACTTGTCTTGAATCCTGCTGATACCTTCATTATCGTCAGAATCCTCCAGCTCAGCCAACAAAAACCAATGCACTTTCAGTGCGATCTTCAGTGACTTGGCACATATATCTATTACAAACTTATCTAGTGAAGGGCTTGGTTTGTGAACCATCATGTAGCAAATCTGGAACAGATAACTCTCAATACCTGATAAGGGAAGCGTATACATCCTATTGCATAAGTAATCTCTAACACCAGCATGTGGGTGCTTGTACAGATAACTGACAGCAATCCACTCGCAGAAGAAAGCAGAATCAAAAAACCTAATAAGCCAACCATTGGAACCAGACTCGCCGATGAGATTACTGTGTGAGGTGATCTCACGGGGTGACTCAGCCGAGTCTCCTTTGACCAGAGATAGAAACCGTCCCATCGGCATTTTTGTTGCTGATCAGCTAATCGTAAAAATCCCTAGCTCAGAGACCAAATCATCCGTCGAGAAGACAGATCCAGGAGATTCTTCAACAACCTAACGGAGTTTCTCTCTCTCCGGTAGAGCTAAACCCTCAGATTATCACTAAACCTTCACTTAAAAACCTAATCGCTTCACTACAACGGCTACAAAGCTCAAAATCCCAATGCCCAATTGAAGAATTTGGGATTCAGCAATGCTAAGCTTTCCCACGCCAGTAAACCTAAACCACAGAAATTAGAGATTCCTCGTATCCTACTCAATCAAATCGCTTGAAACCGGAAGCGATCGGGAATTTCCCCAGAGATCAAACTAAGGAATAGAACCTGGCGATCAGCTAATTCAAACTATAATCCCTTCTTCGTCCTCTCTGAGATTGTCTGCTTGAAACTAAAAATCAATTCAAAAGCAGAGCAGAAACAAGTAGCCTAATAGGCGAGAATCGATCGCCGTTATCTCTGCCGGTGTCGTGGATACGGTCGTCGTCGTCCTCGGCTGTTGGTGGCAGACAACGAGAGAGAGAGAGAGAGCGAGGAAAGTAATTATTGTTCGCAATACTTTGAAATTATTAACTTTTGATTTTTAATTAATTTAATTTTTGTTTTGGTGAAGGGAAGGGATCTAACGTGCGCTGGAAAGTTCGCGCGGTGAGAGTTGAAAATTTTCGTGGGAAATAGTCGTGATTTGTCCAAAAATGGACAATCATTACATGAGATTTTGAATTTTGAATCTAATAATCCGATTAACTAATCACATGAAGAAACCGGAAGTTGTGGAAAAAATAAATAGTAATTAAAACTTAAAATAAAACAATTCTACTTTGACCAAAAAAATTATAATAAAACAATTCTACAGCCCAAAAAAAGAAGAATTTATGTAAATTGATCAAGCTTAGATCTGAGCAAAAAATCTGGAACCGAAATACAGAACATATTTCAAACCGAAAAGGAGGAATTGAACTCGAACCTGAACCGACAAAATACTCGAATGGATCCTAAACTTCTATATCCGAAGAACCGGAACCGAACTCGACCCGAACCAAGAACCGAATGAGTACCTGAAATATCCGAACTATAATTATATATCCAAAATATTAATTATATTTGTACTTAATATAACAAAATTATCCAAAATTATTATTACAAATTCAAATATATTAGTTAGTTTTAGAAAGAAAAAAACTAAAATAACGAAAATAAACTAAATATATGACTTTTCTTGTTATCAATTTCTAAATTTAACAAATTTTTGTTCAAATTAACCAATTTTTATTTTTGTTTTATGATTTTTCGGGTATCTGAAACCGAACCGAATAAAATCGAACCGAACCTGAACCAAAATTATAAAATACTCGAATGGGTCTTATATGCATAGACCCAAAAAATCTAAAACCCGAAAGAACCGAGTTTGGACGCCCAGGCCTAATCAAGCTCTGTTCCGATTTTGATTATCGAGTTTAACTATGCAATTTTCGATTTTGTTGGTGGATAAAATGTATGAACCATGTATAACTTTGCATCATATGGTATATTCATTTTTCATCATAAATTCATATAGTAGTACATGCTGCTTGGCTAATTACCCAATGTGTAATATAAAATTCGTCCAGAAATTTGTCTTTTCTCAAGATATATTTAATAAGTAACCATCAATATAATGATGGAATCAGAGATACTAATGTGTGACAGAATAGAGTAAAACTATAACAGAAACCAACATGGTCTCAAACAGAAGACACAACGCTAATAAGTCTTAAAAACCCTAAAACCATTTCATACAGCCAAATCAAGCTGGTGAAAAAGACTTTTTCAGACACGAGACATGAACAATACGAAGAATAAAGCGCTGAATACGGTGGTGAAAGAGATCGGAATCAAAGAAGATCCGTCGTTCCCTGGAGACGGGATTGGAGCTAGATTTCCAAATGCGTCGGGTCCAGGAGCAACAGCAAAACGTGGAGCAAGACCTGGTACAAAAATAATAATTCCAAAATAAGAAACTTCAATCGCATTAGTGAAATTATGACCACTAATAATATTTCGGACAAATGGTTAAAAGTATCTTATTCTCACAGAACACAGGTGGTCTCAAACAGAATCAACGAATACAATTATAAAATTACAGAAGGCATTTAATACAGAAAACAAACATTGCATGAGACAAAAATTAAAGTACAAAAATAAGAAATAAACAAAACCAAACATAGGAGAAGAAAAAATATTAATATTAAATTATAAAATTTCAGAAGGCAATTAATACAGTAAACAAACATTGCATGAGACAAAAATCAAAGTAAAAAATTAAGAAAACAATCAAAACCAAACAAAGGAGAATCATAAAGTACCTGGAGCCAGAGTAGGAGCGACGGCCACTGCAAAAAAAAAAAAAAAAAAAACACAGTCCATTAATCCAATAATTTCAAAATCCAGTCTCAAATGGTTTTGGCAAATTAAAAAAAAAATTATATTAAATGAACAAAAATGTGGATCTAAAAAAATTAAGCATCAAAATATAGATCTATAGAATCGAAAAGGATCTAAGAAATGAATAGATCTTACATCCACAAGTAGCGAGAGAAGGAGCATGAAGCTTGCATGCGGCGGGAAGTGTAGCAGCCTTAGTCATGTTCAGAACAACACCAAGAGAAGCGCTGCTTTTAAACGCTTCACAGAGACACTCTGCATCGGTCTTAAGCACCTTCTTAAGCCCGCTGCAACAAGAACTCGCCGGCTTAGCCTCCGTGCCTCCACTTGAAACGAAGGATAAACAATCCGCCATGTTGAGTATGAGGGTTGAACAGTCTACAGAAGGTGTCGGAGCCGCCGTGTGGTGGTGAGTTGCGCCTAGAACAGAGACGGAGGAGATGGAGAGGAAGAGGATGATAAGAAAGGAGGAACTGGCCATTGTGGGTTTCTTCTCTCTAGCTATTTGGGTGTTTTCTGTGAAAGATGAGACCATAGAACGAGAGAGAGAGAGGGGTTTTAATGGAGAACTGAAAAGACTGATATAGAGGATGAAGATGAAGAAGAAAGGTTGTAGGTCGGTTTGCTTTGGGTGTAGCGCAGAAACGATGTCGTTTTGTATACGTGTCATGCATTTCATATGGATGCGTGATCGTGGGTGGGGTCTATACGAAGAGACCGGCCCTTTCATCTTTCCTTTCTTTGTTTTTTTTTTTTTTGACATCTGGTTTTATTTTTACTGTATATATGTCACTTTATTTTTTTATTTAATTCAAGAAATTTTATTAGTGAGTTGTTAACAATAAAAGGCACTTTCCGATAACAAATAACATAAAAAGGCACTTTCCACTCCATGAATACTTTAATCACTGTACATATTTCCATAAACCCAATATTAACCCTCATCACTTTCTCTCTCAGACTCTCACGTCTCCTCTCAATTTCTTACACTCTCTTTTTTCAGTTTTTTTGCTAATAAACTTTTTATTTAATTTTTATTTCCTCTTTCACTTCTTTCAATTTCTAGGTTTATAAGAAACATATAAAGAGAAGATGGAGATTTTGTTCTTCTTTTTATATGGATAATTTGATGTTGGAAGGGCTAATATAAAAAGAAGATGGAGATTTTGCTCTAAGTGAGCTGGAGATTTTTTTTTAATCACGCTGTGTTTCTGGATTTTGCTCTAAGTGAGCTGGAAATTGTTTTTAGATACTCGATTTAGTTGTTGGTAGGATTGACGATTCTGGGTAAAAAAATAATTGTTTAGCTAAATTTCCACAGGTTTCAGCCAACTCCAATTCCTATTGCTTGTGTAAGAGCTGGTTTCTTCATCTTCTTAGTGGGGTTATGATATGATTTTAGTTCGACATTTCAATTGTGGATGTGGTTTTTAATGTGAATCGCATGTGTTTGATCGATTTTTGCTCTTACCTCACTTGTTTTGGTTAGCAAATTGCTCCTCAAGTTTGTTAATTGTTTTGCCTTTTTTTAACTATTGCAACCAATGCATCAAGTTGCGAGAGGATGGTTTCAGAGACTTGGTTTTGTAATCTTTGGAGATTTCCAAAGAAACATGAAGGTCATAAAAGACAAAGTGGTGCTAGCATTCGAGGTTGCAAGGCTTAGGGACGAGATTACACATTCCACATGTATAAAGAAGCTAGTTTTAGAAGACGATGATTTCATTGCAAGGTTCAGGAGACGAGGATTTCATTGCAAGGTTAATATTCAAGATTAGCATGTGGACAATGAGTAGTGGACATTGGATAGTGGACATCGTATATCAACTTCATGGATATGTGATGGACACGGGTTTACTTTTATAACGTTAAGATAGCCAATTAGGCACTCGTGACTCAGTTGACATTTAAAATCTCTAAAATGTTCCTTAATTATGTATGAATGGACTCATAAAAATGGTCATTTGATTTATATTCCGTTTAAAGAGATTAACATTTGTAAATCCGTTATCGTGGACAAATTTTAGTGGACATGATTTACATATTCATAGACAATAATCTTTTTCAAAAGCTATTTACTACGAACAAACATCCTATCGGCATACAACTCTGAATTTAATTGAGACATGGTCGCAATCACTAGAACGTATATAATTGTCAATGTATTAATCTGTCTACATAAGCGTGTTAACGTTAGTAACAAAAAGTAATTTACATCAATGGACGTCATAAAGTAAGAACATAAAGTAATTTACATCAATGGATGTCCATACACTAGTATGGCCGAAAACATATCCACATTACAGTGTACATGAAAACATGTACACAGACTAGCAATTTACAAAAACGATGAAAGTATGAACACAAACATGCCCACAGGATAGTGTACACAAAAACATATTCGTTCGTACAATACATGTGATGATATTTGTAAGCTATATATGAGTGAAAATCTAAGAAAAAGCATGAACACTAAAAAATTTACATTTATAAGTATTCGTAGAAAAGTGTACACGAAAATACGTCCATCCATACAATATACGCAACAATATCCATTAAATAGCCATGCTAATTCATGTTACTGTCTATACAAAGAGACATGAGCAATATAAAGAATTTACATGGGTTGGTGTCCACAAATCAATGTACATGAAAACGTGTCCACAAACCAATGTACATGAAAACATGTCCACCATGGAAAAAATAGAGCGCCGAAAGATGTTCATAAGGCGTAACTAAACATAGTCTTGTCCACCGAAAAAGATGTCCACTGAATGATGTCCATAATCAAAAACCTACTCATAGTAGGATCTGATACACGAATGCACTATCCATTCTGCAAAACATCACACCAACCAAAAAGCTTATCACTACCAAAGGAGATGTCCACCAAAAGCTGTCCATGTGACTTGCCTCTTCAAAGCATAGACCACATCCATGGCGGTGACCGTCTTTCTCTGGGCGTGCTCGGTGTATGTGACAGCATCGCGGATGACATTCTCGAGGAAGATCTTGAGGACTCCTCTGGTCTCTTTGTAGATCAGACCGCTTATACGCTTGACGCCACCTTTACGAGCAAGACGATGAATGGCAGGCTTGGTGATACCTTGAATGTTATCCTTCAGCACCTTCATGTGCCTCTTCGCTTCTCCCTTTCCCAATCCCTTTCCTCTTCCTGACATCTTTTCACAATTTCAGTAGATTCCAAACAGCCACATTGCCATCCGGGTTTGGCTCTTTTTCCTCATTACGGATATTAGTTTCAAGTACACTCTATTATCTGCGATATACCACCGTTGTTTCTGCATCCCATTGAACACCTACATCACAGAACCGTCCAACAATAAATATTTTGCTAAATTGAAACAGTTAATATGTATAGGACTCCCAAGTGAAACATACGTGATTCAAGGTATCTCTTCAACTTTGACGATCTTTGGTCTTTTTAGGCATCCCAAAACCATATTGTAATCTCTGATATTATAAAGACCAGCTTGTCCTTTTCCTCCATCGTGATTTTGACTGTAGTGTGAAGGAACCACTTGAAGGTAAATCAATTTTAAAAAAAAACACAGCACTCATCTGGATTTAGAAACCAACTTTGTTCTTGTTCTTTGTATTGTATCTAAAAAAAATCCCAAAATCATGACTCCAAAAAAATCCCATTTTTAATTTCTCTTCTACAATTTGACAACCCTTAACCAAAACAAACCCCACAGCAGACAAATCTAGAGGAAGAACTTACCTCAGATAGAATATCGCTCAATTGACGAAGGCAAACGTGCTTTTCCGGGAATCGAAACCCTTGCACTTGAACTGCCGTCACAAAACGAATCAAGAGAGCAGATCTCGAGTCTGGCATAAAACTTCTCCGGCACAATTGTGTTCAACCCTGGGTCGGATTCGTAACTCCGAAGCCCTTCTTGGAAACCGACATCGTTGCGCCATCTAGCTTCTGACATCTAACCTGAAATCATGTTGTCTTAGTGGGGTTTTCTAAAGAATCAAACGACGGCTTTCGTTTCTCCCCAAGCGTAAATCAATTTTCTTTGTCTCTTCACCTTTGCTCTTCTGAAACCTGTATTAATTGAAGTTTGAGTGTTTAGGTTTTGCGCAGTGAAGAAAAAATGTTTTAATTTTGAAACGTAAGAGCCAACCAGGATGAACAGAAGAAGAGAGGGACACAAGAGAGATTTCACTTAGTCAAAGTACTCTAGTGTAGAGAAGTGCCTTTTTATGATATTAGTTACTCCCAAAGTGCCTTTCTTAGTAAATAACTCTTTATTAGTTTTCATACTACGAAAACAAATAATTTATGAATCTCTATTCTTTTTTCTTGTTCATACTTATAACATTTTATGACTTTGAAATTATGATGCTATTATTTTTGGGTAGTCTACTCCAGCTACTTATGTTGCTAACCATTTACTCCACTAGTCTTTTCCTTAAAATGGTAGCATCTATCAAGAGGATTAGTAGTTTTTAATCTGCAGTGTTTTGGACATTATGAAAAGAAAGCAATTATGGCACATAAAGTATAGATTATTTTTATAAACAAACAAATTTAGTTGATTAATTTTTCATACTAAAAAATATTAAATCGAGGCATAAAGAAACCAAATCTTATATTATCTCTAAGACCATCTCCAATGAGACTCCATTTTCCACTACAAAATAGAGTTTTCGAGTAAATTTTCTCCCATGAGACTGCATTTTCTATTCTAAAATGGAGTAAAAAATGGGATTACTCCAAATATGGAGTAACACTCAATTTTTTTAGTCATCATTCCATTTTCTACTCCAAAATAGAGTATGATTGGAGCAGAACTAAACTTCATTTTGGAGTGACTCTATTTTGGAATTAAAAAAAAAAAAAAAGAGTAGTTCATTGGAGATGCCCTAAGCTAGCCGTGGAAATTTTCTAATGATTTTAGTAATGCAGTTTCATAATCTACTGAAATAGTTGAAGTTATGTCTCATACCACTGTTGCTAGAGGTAAAAGTACCACAAGATTGTGAGGTTATACTTCATAGCAAAATTACTTACCGAAGTCAACAAGACCTCACATATCTCAAAAGAAGTTGTTAATCATTTCTGAGGCTGATGCTGCCTCTTATCAACCAGAAATGCCTCAAATAAAAAAATACATTGTTTAGTTTTCACGATTCACCTAAATAGAAAAGCTTATGGTTCCTGCTCGGAAATCTATTTTGGAAGGTAATGACATATGAATAGACATATCTTTACTCTTTACATCAACACATGCATCTATATTTTTGTATATAGGATTATTTTCCATTGTATGTTTTTTTTTTTTTTTTTTTTTTTTTTTTTTTTTTTTTGGTTAACCTGGGGATATCCTGGGCCTATGGAAGGGTCCAGACTAATCCCCAAGGGGAGGTGCAGCCCATGGATAGACCCTCTCTCCGGGTATTCAAATGGGCCGTAAGCAATGGGCCCATATCCATGTGGGTGAGCAGAGGAGGTATTTTTATTTCCGCCTGGCCTCGAACCCGGATGGTTTCTAGCCACCACGAGCCCCTCAACCAGTTGGACTACCTCAACCGCTCATTTTATGTTAACAACATCAAATCTTATTTCCGAAAGTAAAAAAGATTCCCGGTTGTTTGGTTTGGTCGACGTGGAAAGATCACAGAATCGAAACTGCAGATCGTGTAAGAAAAAAGCTACCGACTTGTTATCTGAGTTACAAAGCAGTAGAGAGTCGTTAGAATGCTTAACGAAAGGTATTTCTGAAAAGCTTTACTTTCTTATTGATGAATCAAACCTTTAAATAGATTTGTTCTACTGCAACAAACTGAAACATAAAAACTTCAACAACTACTCGAGTCTGTTCCTACAAACTAGGAAGACTCATTTTATTCTCGTAAGACTGTTCCAACAGCCTTGACTAATTCAAACTTGAATGCACCAAGTAAACTAACACGGTCTTGACGACTTGGAGGAATATCAATCGCATGAACAAACTGGTCATTTTCATATTTTTCATTAAAATGTGACTGGGCCGACATTATTGTGCTTGGGCCGCGGACAAAAAAACGTGATTGGGCCATGAACCAGAAAGCCTACAGTTCTTTACTCTTTCTAGTTTTAACCAGTGTTCTAAAAAGTGTTATAGTTTTAATAAATAAATTTTAATTACTATTTGCAAATTTGGATTTATATCTTTTAATATTTAACATTACAAATTATTATAAACTACTAAAATTTACTGTGAAATCAAATTCATAAGTAAATTCACATGACTTCTATATCCAACTAGGATTTTGAAACTACTAAATAAATAACAAATAATTTAAAAATAAATTTTTAAAATCATTAATCTAATAATATATGATTTGTTTTGAATTTCTAAAATTATTAAAATACAATAGTCAATAACCTATATTTAATCTATCGTAGTAACATATAAGATAGAACCGAATAGTATATTAAAAACGAGAAAAGGTTAAAGGTGATCCTTGATCATATATATGACTGATCAAAAGATTGAATGGCAGTTCTCAAAAAAAAAAAAAAGATTGAATGGCTTTCCACATCAAGATGTTAAGAGCTTCAAATTCCAAAATCTTTGAATTTTTGAGTTATGGCAAATTGTGAATCAATCAATTTTAAGTGAATATCATTACTGAAATTAGCTTCCATAGAGTAACGTAATCAAATAATTTTTCCCACTAATATAACCTAATCAAACGTTTTCTTCCTTGAATAGTTCGTTCATGCAAATACCTTTCGTACTCGAGTGAAGAAACAAACGATAATTTTATATATTATACATTTTTGTTACACGTACAATCTTACACTTGAAAAATCAAAACGTAACCATCAAACCACATGATGCTATCGTAAGCTTATTCTTTAAAACAAGGGATTATTAATTAACCAAATCATAAATTTAAACCAAACCACACTGTTGTGCTTTCATATTATTAATTGATCGCAGAGCAAACCCTACGAATCTCCCCATCTGATCCTGTCTTAACTTCAATAAGACTCATCCTAACCATCGAGTTCGCGAACTCTTGTCCGAACCTCAAAAATGGTCGGCGTAAGCCTAATAACCGTTCTATGATGGCTCGGGTCTCGGGGTCCCTCCATAAGACTAGATCAGATTGGAGAACCACACGGCTTGCCCTCACGTTCCTTAGGAACGATGTGTCAAACCTGTCAGCACTACCAGTGTCTAAGTCGACACGGACTGTTGCATCTCCATTTTGAGGGCATCGAGCCTGAACCAATGGTACAAAACTCGGATCGATTGATGGGTCAGGTTGTCCTGTACCGTTAAAGTTGAAGAATCTGCCTCTTACCAAACCGCAACCAGCAGTTCCTATTGTGTGTCCGCCTAGTGAAACCAAAACTCGTTAAATTAGTATCAGCTAGTAAGAATTGGAATCCGAATCAAATATACTAAAATTTCGGTTCCAAAACAAAATAAAATTTATTTAAAATTGGTTTTTTTTTTTTGCATCCGAGAGGTTTAAACCCGACTAATCCTCTTGGACCGGGATCAACGGTTACTAATATCGATGACATGGCGTAAAATGTCTCTCCCAACGGGTTTTGAACTAGGGATGCATTGGAAACAACTTCTACACCGAACCACTAGTCTATTTCCGCGTTGGTTTTATTTAAAACTTGTTACGTATTAAGTATTTTTATACTGATTCAGAACTGCATTGAAATTGAATGTAATGAAAACATACCAACAAGAGTTACAAGGTCTAATGTGTTGAGAGTTTTAGCAGCAAAGTCTCGCTTCTGTTTGTCGACGGCGTCGTTTGGTCCGGGTAAGACCACGTCCGAGGCTTGCGAGATTCGGCCGTCTAGACGTCCCAATGGCACTCGCCACCCTTGCCCACCAGTCTGCATCACTCATATTTTTATTACACATAATACATTAGCTAGATAGGTATATGTTTTTACGTGCGTGTAACAATTAATTTAAACCAAAATAAATAATTTAAAATGTGAAAAAAATTAAAATGTGTTACCAAAACAACGACTTCACGAGCAGCAAGGGTGAGGATATCGGCACAAGAAACAATTCCAGGACAAACAGCTTCAAGCCTAGTCTTAGCCTCTTCAATAGCTTCAAACCCTCTCAATGCACGGTTTGGACCGGCGGTTCTCTCTGTGGTGTTACCAGCGACGAGAATCGAGCCATCGCAGCCACGAACAAAGCAATCGTGAAAATGCATACGCAAAATCCCGGTGCATTAGCCGGGTTCGACCGGACATGTGTTCGAACCACCGATGCCACAATGGACTCTACGTTTCGGCATATATTATCATAAAACCCAGGACGCGGTCTTTGACCACCACCACGACTCGAGCCACCATTTCCTTGTGCAGTTACAGCTACAACCAATACTAAAAACGTTACTAGAATGAATAGTAAATGATTACCACGACCCATTTTTGTGTTTCTGAAGTTGTTATTGTTTGTTGTGTGTTGTGTGTTTTGAGTTTGGTGTTAAAGGGTTTGTATATATAGGCAAAGAAAGTCTTGGGAATAAGAATTGTAACGAGCAAATTCGGCACACGACGCCGAAATTTATGGGAATTATATTATTATAAGTTGATATAGTTAATCATTTAATAACAATTAGTTGCATTATGATGTAGACTAGTCGGTCCATTGAATATATAGATAATTTCATCGTTTTTTATTTCCTTGTGATCGAAGATATCTTCGTTGTAAGTTGTAGATGATTGATAAGAGAATAAAAGATTGATCAAATCGTACCTATAATCAGATCATACGTAGTTATGGACCCAAATTCTTGTTTAAAAATGAAAAATAATATATAGATTAGCTCGATTCAGTTGCGTGGCGATGATAATGTTTCAAACCTTTTTGGTCAGAAGTTCAGAACATTTCTAGGGTTAAGGATAATGAAATTATACTGGCATAGTTGACTTTTAAAGATTAATTATACTCCATCTATTTCATATTATATTAAGTGTCATTTTAGAGTTTAAATTTTGTTTCAATATAAGTGTCATTATATATTTTTTTCTAATTAATAAATTATAAAATTACTGATAAAATTGAGATTAATTTAAAAAACTGCGTTGAAAACACAAAACAACGTTCTTTATGAAACAAAAATTAAACTATACAACGATGTGAAACGGAGGGAGTAGTTAACTTATATTTTTATTGTTTTTGAATTAGTAAAACTATTAAGAGTTCTATGAAGAATAAGAAATTTTAAAAATATTCACCGCCATGGAATCTTTGAACTATCGGACAAGAAGCTTGTGAAGAGAATTAAGAGGGTTAATGTTGGCTTTATTTAGCTAATCTAATCACTTCAACTAATTAAATAAAGTCATATTGACGAGTAATACCATTACATTATCGTTAAAATATTATACTGACAGCTGGCTTGCATAAGTGTAAATTTTCTGATGACGAAATTCTTTTGTTTCTGATGACGAAAACACGTGTGTGGCCGTTAAATTACAACTTATATATATATATATATATATATATATATATTTTTGTCAACAAATATCATTCAAAAGCTGATGTTAACATACAAACGGGCCAAAACCTAAATCAAAATACGCATGCGGATAGGAACTACATGTGGAGAGCTGTACCACGTGTCAACACCCGAGTATCGCCGGCATGCACCCGCTGTAGCGCTGTCTGAAGAACCGCCAGAGAGCTCCAGAATCGAGGAAAACGGGACGAAACTCGCCGGACCACCATCTTGATACGATGAAACCGTTTGCCGATTCAAATACCCGAACCACCATCCGAACACCTTAAAGAAAGAAATCCGATAAGAAGCTCAGCAAAAGAACACCAGACGAAGGAGGCGCCGCCGTTTAGTTACGAAATCTAATAGATCTGAGAAGCTTGTCCTTAAAGCATAACGGTACGATATTTTCTGACAGTCTGAGAAGCTAAGGTAGAGCTCCGCCACATCAATCAGGAAAAGACGGTGGAAAGAGAGATAAGAGGAGCTAGATCGAAAGTTCCGCAAAACACGGGACACCGGAAAAGCCCGAAAAAGTCCGATAAGTCGGAAAAACGTTAGTATAGATAGATATCTTAGTTTATTAGGTATGCATATTTTATTAGCTTGATCGTTGTGGTCTTTGATTTGCTTGTAAATTACATCATAATTTTTGTTCCTTGTTTTTTTTTTTTTTTTTGTTGAGGAAATTGTTCCTTGTTTCTTCAATTGAAAAACGTAAGAAACTGGTAGGATGTTAAAAGTTCCAATTATCCTCTGGTTATGTTAAAAAAAAAATAGTTAAGCAATATACTACACCCTTTGGTTAACAGTAGATGATGTCTTGTTTAGTGAAACCACCAAGAGACAACTTCGTTATTGTCAAAGTCCACACACTATGTTATTATTATCCCATTAATCATTTGATACCAATGATTAGATTTGTTTTCGTACATTGAATTCAAACTGATTTCTTTAAGCCTTTATTTGACTTTCACATATTTTTAATTTCATTTTTATATATCTTATTCAACTTCGTTTTTGACCCCCCCCCCCAAAAAAAAAAAATTCTACTCTGTTTTCATTTTTTTTAATTGGAAGAAATTAATCAAACTTTAAAAGCAATAATTTTACACGAGACAAGTTATATAACTATCCGAACGCTTGTAGTCAAGTGGTAAAAAAAACGAGTTTTGGATGCTACGATGTTTTGAATTCGACTTTTCTACTATACGAAACAAAAGTGATAAGAAAACGAGTTTGGATAGAATTATTTTTCGGCCTAAATTATGAAGATTATATTTGAACTGCATTTTTTCGAAGAAGTTTAAATTCGGGATATCGGTATTCCCAAGTTAATTAAAAAAGGTTATATAACTATAGATACAAATTGCTAAGAATTAGATTAACTTTGTAATATCGAGTCCAAATGTAACATTTTAAACTTAGTTTTATTTTAAATTAGTTACTTACCTCACACTCACATATCGATGTAATTCAACTCTTATAATCAAACGTAAACCGAATGATCACATATAGAAATATGCTTACCCGATTTATTAGTTACTTCTTTTAGTTATTTGTAGAAATCTGGAGAGTCTATTAAACTTTATTTCTCCATATTTTATTCATTACTTTTATGACATCATAATAATGGTTAATATTTATATTTTATCAATTAACCGCAGAACAAACCCTACGAATCTCCCCATCCAAACCCGTCTTAACCTCAGTAAGACTCATCTTGTACATCGATCTTGCAAATTCGGGTTCAAACAGCAGGAACGGAAACCGTCGTCCCAACATCCGTTCTATGATGGGACGAGTCTCGGGATCATTCCACAGGACCTGATCAGACTCAAGGACACCTCTACCAAACCTCAAGTTGTTAAGGTACGAGGTGTCGAACTGGCCTTCACTTCCCGTGTCCAGCGCGACACGAGTAGCGGCGTTGCCGTTGAGAGGACATTGAGCTTGGATTTGAGGGATGAAAGCTGGGTTTATAGTTGGGTCTGGACTTCCTGTGTTGTTGTAGTTGAAGAACCTGTCCCTAAACACACCACACCCGACCGTTCCTATCGTGTGTCCGGCTGTTTATATACACAGAAACCTCTATGTGAATTAGAGTGTATGTATACAATAGTTTCCAGTTGTATAATTTGTAATACAATAAAAACGTATTTTGACAAGAAAAAAATACATTAAAGAACTTATTTATTAATTATTATGAATGTTAGCTAACTTAAGATGCAATAAATTGTGAGATATTGTTAAATCTATACTATGCTACTATAAACTTGTCACACACGTACCAATTAGAAATTTAGGTTAATAATTTGTGCAAATTTTAATAAGAATCTCTATAGTATATGAGAGCATTCCACATATGAGGTTCTTAGCAATATTAAATTAATATTTTAATTTAATTTTATTATATAATTAAAATTTAATCTTAAAACTATGCAACAAATTATATATTGACACATGTAAAATAGGTATCTTATTAAGATACCAAAAGTTCTTATATGAGATACCAAAGTTTTTTATTTAGAAATAAAATATTATAAATTTTTACTTGTTTAATTTTTCATTATTTTATTTTAGATATTCATCTAATAACTCCCTATTGTTGGTGTTATTCATGCACTCTAAAGCTACGATTATTTTTTAATAATGTAAACCTAAAGTTTTATTTTACATTTGTATTTTGCATATATATATTTTAAAAAATCAAATATAAACAAAATAGAAAAAAGTATAGGATTGAAACAAGCAGAATCATAATCTAAGGGGGTGATTGGTAATGGCTTTAGAATCTCTCTAAAGCCTTATTTCTCTCTAAAACACACAATCTAATCCAATCATGCTTTGTAAATATTTTTCTCTCCAAAGCTCTTTATTATTTTTTATTTTTTGTTTTGGCTGTACAAAGCTAAATATGCAGAGCAAAAAAATTGAGCTGTGAAAAATGAAAATATTTTCCCAGCCAAAAACCTACATCAATTAAATTTAAAGCCAAAGCAAAAAAATCTACAGCATAATTTATACATCAAAAAAACAAAAGCCACAGCTCTTCCAATCAACCCCTAAATAAATTTACGTACCAGCAAGGACAACGAGATCTTGGGTGTTAAGATTTTTCGCAGCGAACCTCGCCTTCTGCACCGCAACTGAGTCCGTAGGTTCCGGCAAATCGACATTGGAGGCTAGTGAAACCCGGCCATCGAGTCGTCCCAATGGGACTGGCCACCATGGTCCACCGGTCTATATATATACATGCATATATTAAAATCCCATTAGACTACGTAGTTATAATCAAATAGATATAGACTAATAAATACATATAAAAAAGTATAGGTTATACCAGAACGACGAAGTCACGTGCAGCTAGTGCGAGAATATCAGCACATGAGACTGTTCGAGGACAAGCAATCTCAAGCTGAGTCTTAGCTTGTTCGATGACATTAAACCCTCTCAACGATTGATTCGGAATGGCGGTTCTCTCAGAGTTTGGTCCGTCAAGGAGAATGGAACCGTCACAGCCACGGACAAAACAGTCGTGAAAATGCATACGCAAAATGCCCGGAGCGTTGGCAGGATTTGTATTGTAGTTAGACTGGACCACGGACCGCACTATAGATTCTACATTCCAGCATGAACTACCGTAATACCCGACCCGTGGCCTGGGGAGGAATATGTTGGCATGTGTGGTTGCGGTCGCTACAAGGACAATGAATAATAACGGTAATAGAACGCAGCGTGGATTAAAATTAGTAACACGTCTCATTTTATAGTTACAATTTGGAGTATTGCTTTTGATATGTTAGACAGATTGAGATTTTGGTTTATGTATTTATAGTGGAAATTAAAAGAGTTCGTGCATGGTGTTAAATGAGTAAGCAATGCCGGGCTACACATTAACTAATTGGAGCTACGTTTTACCGATATTGTGATTTTATAATCGCTGCATGTATTTTTGTATATGAATAAGGTCCTTGTATATACCTAACTATCTACATGTAGATTTGTGATTTTTCCTTCTTTTTTTTTTTTGGTTTTACCTAGTTTTTTTTTGCTACTGGTTTTTAGACAATCTCCATTGTAAAACTGTAAACTAAAGTAATTCTAAAATAGAGTTGGGTTTCTATTCAATGTATCACTCTATTTCACACTAAAATATAATTTTCTAAATATATTCTATTTTTTTTAATACTAGTACATTTTACTTATAAAATAATTTAACTCTATTTATTTATTCTTTACTAAAATTTTACAAATTATAATATAATTTAAATTAAACATAAAACAACTTTATATTATATATAATAATAAAACATAGTATATTTTAGTTATATATCATCATTATTGTATTTAATTTACAAATAACTAACTAACTAAATTTTAAATTATACATAAAATTTTGAAATTTTATTCTAAAATAAAGTTTTAAAGTTAAATGATCTTTTAATAAATATAAAAGTAAACTTTAAATATAAATTATTATTATAATTATTTATTTTTGATATATAAAAAATTAAAGTTAAAGGACTAGTATACAAATAAAAAAAGTTTAACACTAAAATAAAATGAGAAATAAATTTACTTCAAATATAGAGTGAGAAATATGATTATATTATTTTAGAGTCGGAAATAGAATGGAGTTAGAGTAAAATTTAATTTAAAATAGAGTTTAAAGTAAAAAATATAATGAGATTAGAGATGCTGTTATGTGCATGGCTTTTTACTGCTAAAATTAGCAAAAAATAGTATAATTTTACTTGCATGGCTTTCTACTGCTAATTTTTTCTCTTGTTTTTAACCGACAATATACGTTTTTAAATAAAATACATGCATTATAGTTGGTTCTCTCCTAGTTAAACATGAGAATGATATAACAACATCACTAATATAAAGTTACAAACCAGTTATTTCTGCACGAATAAAATATCTAACTCATGATCTGATTATTTATATTTTTGCTTTTTTAAAAAAATACTATTAATCAACTTGAACAATCATTATAATTAAATCACTATTATGAATACCATAACCGTCCACTAAAGATTTAGATTACATTGCTTAATTAATAGTCACTATGCGTTAATTTAGACGCAACTCATGAGAATTAAGAACTAAATTAAATATTATGAATATTTGACTAGAAGAGTGGGGCAATTCTATTAAAAAATAAACTTATTAATCTGTTTTGTTACCGAATGTTTGTCTACGGAATAATACTACGTACTTTTACGTTTTTTTTTTTTTTTTTTTTTTTTTTGATAATCCAGGCTTCCCGGCCCCTTTGGAGGACCGGACTATTCCCTGGGTCCAGTCAGACTGCAGGCCAGCTTCACCTGGGAGGTTTTTCCCTGGGCCGAAGCCCAGTGCCCGCATTGTGTCCGTAGGAGGCAGGTTAGTTTCCGCATGGGGGGATCGAACCCGGATGAGGGTGGCCACCCGAATCCGTCCCTTCCAGTTGGACTACCTCGTCCGGACTTTTTTTTTTTTTTTTTTTTTTGAACTTAACGTACTTTTACTTTGCCATTCAAATAATACTATATTCTTTCTATTCCCGACTTGTATAGTATTTGTTCTTAAACTCTTACAATGCATACTCTAATAAAAATATTCAATTGCATTTGAAGATGTATTTTGTCTCGGAAATTAAATTAGTGATAGCGCTAATTTAAAATACGTAAGTACTATGTTTTTTATCATGTTTTTTTTAAACGTTGATACATATTATGAAAACTATTACAGAAATAATTTTATAGATAATATTATTTCTGTTTTACAGATTAATAGAGATAAATTTAAAAAGAAATTTTAAAAATAAGTAGAATCATTAATCGTGATCGTGGATAATTCTCGTAGAACAGAGGTAATATTATATGTTTACCATGTTTAGGCTTGCGTTTCTTTCTTTTAGGTTTCTATTTTTTAGGAATCTTTTATCTTTAGAATTTCAAAATTTCTGTCGACTTTTTTTTTTAATAATTGCAGCTTAATTAATCTTTTTTTTTTTGGTACCAGAAAACAGTATATTTTAGTGGTGGTGGTCGTGGAAACATGCAATTTCGATAGAGTCAATGAGTCGAATGGGTTGTGTCGTCGTCCTATTTTTTATTATTATCGAAAATGATTGGACAAGAAATAGGAAGCAATAGAATAAATGGAATCGTTGAAATAATAGACATTTTACACGGATGTTGTCTTCTACTAACAATGTTTTGGAGTTTTTAGTTTCGAATCAAAATATTGACAAGACGCGTGAACCACGCCATCTTACCCTTTTTTAGCATAAAATGTTTGGCTAAAATATATAATAATGATGTATAGAATTACTGTCATTAATTTACGTATATATGACTTTCTAATATTGATCCAATACAACAGTATTTGTAAAATTCGACTATGTTTGCTTCGTATATATAAATCATTGGACTTTGAAAATCTACTTATCTAAATCTAACAATAATAATCCCGTTTCTTGACCAACTCGATTTTTTTAAAAAATTGTGAAGAAGACATCAGTTCAAAACCTAATTAGTTATTGTAAGTGTGAAAAGAATTGCTTGCTCGGTCTAAATCAATACAGCTAATACATTCACTTAATCTAATATATGTAGTCAAACTTAATACGCGTACATGTACCATCATATTATTATATTAACTATATAATAGACTATATTATAGGACTGCCAAAGTTTATTGAAACATTGGCCTGGGACAAAAATGTCACTGGCAAAAATGAAGATAAGCATAAATTGCATTGGATTATATATAATTTAATATTTCTTCTTAACTTGGCTCTTTTGTTTGTTGTTATTGCGTTGTACTTATCATGCTTTATATTTACTTTAGTAAATTAGGTAATTAATAAAGTTAAAACTTATTTTGACAGCAAAAACATTTTTTTTATCAACAATACATAAAAGATGTAGATGGCAAACACAACATAGAATATATGAAATAATGAATGAATGGGATAAGGTGAATGAGATATAAAAAAAAAATGTAATACATCTATTTCATTAATTTCTTACTAAAATTGCACAAAAAAATAAAAAAAAAATTGAATTTTGTTTATTTTTATGGAATTGATGGAATCAATATTTCATTTCATTCCAAGTAAATGGTAAATTATTTGTAGAGTCTATATGAATAAATCATTTTATATAATTTTATCTAATGACAATCCAGTTACAGCTAAAATAACATATAAATTCTTTATTGGTTTAACAAAAATGATACACGAGAGTTTAACGAACCATTTGATATTCGACACGATTTTTTTTTCTGTTAAAACAATTAATATATGAACCTAACACAACTCAGTTATTTAAATCGGTTGTTTTAGAGATTAACTGAACTTAACACAAGTTTTCTTCAACCAAATATATATGTATTGTACAAAATGATCACATTTTTCCAAATTCAACTAAACTATATTATATGTATGTGCACTGCCATGAAATGTCATGATGTTTTATGCAACTAAATTTGTAACGGTCGTGCAATAAATTGCATCAAAGCACAACGGATTATTTTTTTATTTTTTTGTAGATTGGGAGCAGTAGTAGTTATGCGTCTACATCGTTGTGGAGTACTAAGACCACGTAAAATTTTGAAAATGCAGCAAATAATTGGGATCGTGGAAATTTGACTAACATGTTTTGCAAATTTATATTAAGAGAAGAGAATATTTGACCAGTTTTTATAGTTGGTTATTTCTTATTTTCAACAACAATATTGTACATAATTAAGTTTGGATAGTAACACAAAAGAGGCATTAAACTATAATCATATTCTTAAAATATTTATGATAATACAAAGCTAAAGAACCCATCATTCTGAAGTATACATCAAATGTGACTAGTATATCTTTCAATACACATGCTATTAGATGTGGTAGTCCGAAATTACAAATATATGAGAACATGTAATCAAAATACACACAATCTAATATAATAAAGTAAGTTTCATACGCTTTTGATTTCAGTTCTTATATAGTTTATTTTATTCAATATTTATTATACTTGTTTGTAAATATTTTAAGTTAAGTTTAATCTCCTTTTTCTGTTTAGTTTGGATCTATAGCCTTAGAGCATGACCATCAATGAACCCCTATGGGGGTTCTTAAAAAAAAAATTTTTTTTTTTTTTTGGGAAAAGTGTAAAAAAAAAAAAAAAATTCGAAAAAAAAAATTAGACGAATGATAAGCCGCCACGTGTCATGAACAGTGTAAGAACCGGTTCTTAAATAAGGATTTTTAGGACCCGGGTTCTTAACTATTCACGTGGGACCCACGTGAATAGTTAAGAACCCGGGCCTTAAGATACCTCAATGGCCATGCTCTTAGGCCATGTACAACCATGGTTTTTAAGGGTGAGTTTCTTAACTATTCACGTGGGTCCCACGTGAATAGTTAAGAAACCGGGTTCTAAAAATCCTTATTTAAGGATCGGTTCTTACACTGTTCATGACACGTGGCAGCCTGTCATTCGTCTAATTTTTTTTTTCAATTTTTTTTTTTTTACACTTTTCCCAAAAAAAAAAAAAAAAAAAAATTTTTAAGAACCCCAAGGGGGGTTCATGGTTGTACATGGCCTTAGACCAAGAACAATGGGGGTTTTTAAGCTGTGGGGTTCTTAAAAAAATTATAAAATATTATGTGAGCCCCACAGCACAGTTAAGATACAGTTCCTTAAAATCCTTATATAAGAACTGATCCTTACACTGTTCATGCCACGTGGCGTGTAACGATTAGTCCTTATTTTTTTAATAATTTTTTTTTTTTTTTAGGATCTAGAAAAAAAATAAAAAATATTAATTTTTTTTTTAAGAACCCCAATGGGTTACACCATTGAGAATGCTCTTAGTTTTAGATCATTAGTATAGTACATGAACATTACCTGGAAGTCTACTCATCGTTAACATAAAAGTATAAAACATATATAAGACAAAATAGAACCAAACTCAAATGACATTTTATTAATTCCACCAAATAAAATCAAAAGAAATCGAATACAAACACCTTATAGATACAATTTTTTCATCAACCAACTTTTGGGTTTTTCTTATGTCGTTTTCTATTGATTTAATTATCATTGAAACTAAAGTCACACTCGAAACAAGTACTTAGCCAGCAACGAACCACTGGTTTTAACCGGTTAATTAATTAGCCGCCGAGCAAACCCTACGAATTTCTCCATTAGCCCCCGTAAGCACACCAATATTACTCATCCTGACCATTGCCCTGGCAAACTCAGCGTTGAAGGTGCTTCTTGGACTCATCAACTGTTGTACAATGGGTCTAGTGGCTGGATCAGTCCAAAGGACCTGATCGGATTGGAGGACTCCACGGCCACGGCTTAGGTTGTTGTAGTAGGAGGTGTCGAAAGTGGTTCCACTTCCGGTGTCAAGATCAACACGTACTGTAGCATCACCGTTTTGGGGACATTGTGTCTGAAGCTGCGCCAAAAATGTCGGGTCAATGGTTGGATCCGCTGGACCTGTGGTGCTGTTGTATAGCCTGTTCCTGAATGCACCGCATCCTGCTGTTCCGATCGTGTGTCCTCCTGTGTTAATAACATTAATATAACTGATTTAATATATGTTGTTATTAAAATTCGCAACTGATATTTTCCTATATTTTGCGAAAGTTTTATTTTTCTCTATTTTAGAGAAAATTGCATATACAAAAATTGGAAAGTTTTGTTACAAAATTTTGAAAACCGTCTGTTTTGTCGTTTTCCTAAGCCATCAGTTTCCGAAAACAGACAACTTACCGACAATTTTTTAAACCGACGAACCTACCGTAGATTTTGAGCTTGTCGGTTTTTTATCGGTAATTATAGATGGATTCGGTTTGTCAAAATTCCGTCGATAAATACCGACGGAAAACTGGCGAATTTAAAAAACTAACAAGATAAAACCGATAGATTTTTCTGTCATTTTTTCGTCGGTTATAACCAAAACTGATGTTCCGTCATTTTTGACCTTTTTTCTTGTAGTTAAAGCAAAAAGAGAATTGTTGCTATTTTGAAGGAATCGCTTGAAAAGTAGTTTGAAGTGTTCAACGAACACTTGAAAGAGATTCTTAATGTTAACTTTTCGAATTAATGGTAATTTATAGGTCTTAGATTATGTAAAATGGAAACAACTAACCGACGAGGACGACGAGTTCGCGGGTACCGAGGTTCACATCGGAGAATTTCCGTTGTTGAACGGCGACGGAGTCACGAGCACCAGGGAGATTGTTAGCGTTAGAAGCCAAAGAAACTCGACCATCTCTACGTCCGGTTGGTACTTCCCAACGTATTCCTCTTGTCTACATGCAAATTAATCCATGCATGCACACGTAAAAACGTTACATATATGTTACAAATAAAATAAAATAAAATAAATGCATGCTAATTAATTAAGACTTACGAGGACGACGGAGTCACGAGCGGCTAGAGCTAAAATATCAGCACAAGAGACGACACCAGGGCAGGCAGCTTCTAGCTGTGTTTTAGCGTCTTCTATGACTTCAAATCCACGGAGGTTGCCGTTCGGACCGGCTGTTCTCTCGGAGTTAGCTCCCGAGATAAGTATCGAACCATCACAGCCTAGAACAAAGCAGTCGTGGAAATGCATTCTTAGTATACCAGGTGCGATTCTCGGGTTAGAGTTGAATCCAGCTGTCACGGCGTTTCGGACAATGGTTTCGGCGGTAGGACACGTGGTCAAGTAAAACCCGACCCTCGTGCCAGAACCAAGACCGGGCCTTGCGGTGGCTTGTCCATGGACCGAGATGATTAGATAGCTAAGTAAGGTAATGAATAAACATAATGATCTTACCAAACCCATCTTGTGTTTTCTATGTTTTAGGGTTTCAGAAGATCCAAGTGTGTTTTTTTTAGTTTTAGTGAGTAGAGTTAGCTTGTATTAGAGTACTATTTATAGAGGGGATTGACACAGTCAAGAATGATGTGTGAGTCAACTAAACCGGCCGGCTCATTAGTGTTTGTGGGGATTAGATAAAACGACGTTGTCTTGTGAAGATTCAAAACTTCTAAAGCGCGTATTGTTTTGGTCAGACCGATTTGAGCTGATCCGGTCGTTGACTCTAAAAGCCTTCTGTTTTTGGATTTGTTCTTTTTGATCATTTTTTTTTAAACTTAAATATACGAATCTTTTTATCATTCTGTGAACTTGATTGATTGTAAATGTAGTGATAGATATAATGTTTACGTAGGAGTTTTGAATTTTGGTTCAAGTTTATTTTTAGAGAATAAATATATAATTAGAGATAATGACATTTCTCTGTATTATAGAAATTTAGTACACATCGATCCATTAATAGTAGGCAGATTTAAATTAGAGGATTAGAATGAACACAACAAAGTGGACTAGTCTGCCAAGTGGATCTCCAATGACTAGTACTACTTCAAATATTGGCTCTAGTTATATAATGAGATTACACGACGAAGAGTAAGACAAAGCTAATGAAGATAGTTAGAAAGATCGAAATTATCTTTTGGTATCAAATCCATGTAGTACATTATAAGTATTCCTCAAAATTATGCCAGCTGGCCTTATAAAATCATATATCCTAAAAAATTTATTTGTTAATTTTCTATTTAGCCACGGTATTATAGTGGTAAATCCGTGTCTTTCCTTTGCCATGTTCGTTTTCGTGTTTTAGAGGTGGTTTTTTACCACGATTTAGCCACAGTTTTTTTTTTGTGTTTCGTGGCTGATTTCTTTTTCGTGGTTTTTTCGTGATTTAACCGTGACTTTTTTTAACTCAACCACGATTTTATGATGGCAAAACCGTGGCTATACAGAAAATTATACTAGTGTTCTCTGATAAATTACGGCTGTGACTATGACAATAATTTATGTTCATTTAGTTGCCGCAACCACATTCATATACCTATGCTAGCAAAATTCAGCGTCCGTAGCTGTTGCTGCTTGCGGCAATCAAACGAACAAGACTATTATATTTGGTCACACTATGTATTTTATTTTACTATATTATTTTACCCAACCAAATTAAGAAACAAAGATGGAGATCATTATAATTATCATCTAAAATGTTGAATATGCAACATTAATATGTCAAAGGAAAATAAAAAAACAATGTAAATTATTATATCTTTCTGGATAATGTGGGGTTTTGAATGGCCATAAAGTTTTACCAATAATATAGCATGTGATAATGTTTTGAGTAGCTGACTTTTGAGAAAAAGTCGTCAGAAGATAAGTCGTAAACCGACTATGGAATCCGGCAATTAGTGGGATAGTTTTGGAAGTATCCTTTCCGGTTAAATTAAACTTCTCCGACTTCCATATACATCCAAATCTTCCGGTTTCTATCTTTTTCGCTTTTTCTTGGTGTCATGTGTTTGAAGTTTCAATGATCACACAATCATGTATCAATATATCAATATATTGCATTTTATATATTTTGACTACTAATATTTTAGACTTAATTTTAATATCTGCAAACGTATGTGTGTGTTTTTATGAGAATGTAAATATCATTATAGAATAAAAGGTTAGGTTTACAAATTGTGTTAATAAAAATGCCAAATCTAAAAGTGGTTCCATGCCAAAAAGAAAAAAGAAAAAAACATAGAAACAAATACAATTAATATTTTGATTTTTTTTTTTAGTTTGATAGCGACCAAATCAAAATAGCGATAAAACGTTCGAGGACCAGATAGACTAAGTTTGGATCGATAGATGAACACCAAACAATTAGAAGAAAACGCATAAAATCTAAAAAATGGTTTCATCCGACAACCGAGAAAAACACCACTCTTCAAGATCATTGTTCACTTAACACACCTAAATCCGGTATTAAACATAGGATTACACTAATTAATGAAATTTAATAGTGGCTGATCACTCTATCAAGAACATTCTAAGTTGTCGGCTAACATAAAGACTATCGCATCACCACTTGGAAGTTTTACTATCTCCTCCTAAATCTACCAAAGCGAGACACACAGCCAGAAACGAATAACCTAATCAAATCGCAAACAAGTTACCTCAAGTCTAGATAACAAGCCCATAGTAACTAAAACCCTAAACCGTCAGAACATACGGCTACAAATAACGGACCAGAGCCAAAGAACAACCGGAGACCGGGCAATCACCGACACACACGCGCGAACGTATGTGTGTTATATTGGTTAACATGTTTTTGATCAAAAAGAAGTATGACTTTATTTTTGTTTCAGGCTTTCATTCAGCTTATCTATCAACAAAATTGATGAAGTATCTGACTTTGTTTTTGTTTTTGTATTCCGATTTCAAACCAGGCATGTTAGCTCCATCTATAAATTATAAAATGATCTATCAATGATTTTTTCCACCGACTTTATTTAAATAAATCTGCCACATAACAATTATAATTATCCTATTTTTATTTGTTTCTTTTAATTAAAAACTAGGTAGTGTAAATCATTTACAAAAGGTAAATGTCTTTTTGAGTTGATTTTTTTTATACTAAATATGCATCTGTTTTACACTATGTATATAGTACCTCTACAAATCATTTGCTTGAGATAGTCTCCTTTCTCAGACTCCTCTAGCATATTTAAAATCTTTGAAAATGAGCTAAAGTATTTCCTAAGATTGCTAAGCTCAACTCATTTATCAAGTATTTTAGTAAGATATAATCAAGTATCATTTATCTTAGTATAGTTTTCATGATCAGTTGAGAAAGAGGTATGTCATTAGTATTCATATTTTCAATTAGGAGTTAATTACAATTAACTTATAATCTATGTGAATATTTATCCAATCCGATGAAAATGTAGCTATATTATGTCATATGTTTAGCTTTGAAGCAATCATGAACTAAATCAAATGCGGACTAAAACACTCTATTTTTTTTGGAGGAGACTATAATGTGCTGCAAACCAAGTTTATTTCTTTACAAAAACTCGTCCGCACTTTGTTGCCGACCCCAACTACATTCAAACCTAAATGTAATTAAGGTATAACAGGAGATTCCATAAAGGCTATAATTTCTGGAACTTGGAGACGCTATGCGATCAAGTTAAGATTTAATGAAAACCATATCTCTTGTTCCAAATGGACACAATATCTGAATATAACAAAGTTCTTACACAAGAGTTTCCATATCTCTCTCTAGTTTCTCTACTCGTTGCCGGAAACTCCCTCGGCCTGATCAGCTCCTCCTCCATCTATAATAGTATCAGAGCAAATCAGTAAGTCCTTAACTTGCTTTTGAATATGGATATGATAAGGTGGAAAAGTTTACCTTCACCGCCTTCGGATGGAGCACATGGAGACTTCCTGTAACGCGTCTGCTGCTGCGTTGGCTGCAATAGTCGGACAATATGTCAAGACTGGAAACAAACCGCAGAAAGAAAGAAAGAAAAAAAAAACAGTCGAAGCTTGGTACAAGCTCATTTACCTGTAACTTGGGACGAAGAGCTTCAAGGGGTCCCTTTGGCTTAACACCTTGCTGTTTTAAGACATACATAATAACACCATGAGTATAGGACCATCATAGCTAGAGAGCTTATATTTGATAACCTGAATACAAACAACAACACTCGTGGAAACAATATTTACCTTTCCAAGAGCCCAATCAGCTGAATCAAAGTATGCTCGCTCATGATCCTGTTACAAAACCAAACACCTCAGACAAAACAAAAAACAAGTGAAAACCCAAATCTTTAGACGTTTATAAATGAACCTACCTTGGAAATGAGAGGTGGTTTCTTTGGCATGAGCCCTCCATACTTGTTCTTTACAGCAGCCTCCTACACGAATGCAATTCAAGAAAGAGTTAGGATCACTCTATCAACTTCGGTATTTGATGATTATCTAGTGTGTGATGGAAACCTCCTGCTGTGATGATGGCATTGACTTTTCTGCCTCATTGGTGAGGTTTCCTTGCTCCTTCAAATCCTCTACGCTAGACATTATGAAGTCTCAACGCCACCAAAACCCAAAACAATGCTGCACTAGTGTATAATATACAACATTAAACTGTTACTTAAACCCCAAACACACAATTCATGAACCAATAAAGGATGCTAATAACTGAACTTGATAAGCAAAGGGAAGCTTTTTTGATCAAATGATAGATATGCTTCTTATTTGATACAATCCTGTGACACAACACAAATGATCTGATGCTCAAGATAACGAATGAGCCTAACTATGAACAACCTGTTAAACTATATATGATAGAGTTTCTTAATCAAATCACAGAAGAGCTGTCGAGATTTTGCGTTTAAGAAGATCTCTATACGTATGTAAACAAAAACACCATCCAGATTCTACACGGATCAGAAATGAAAGTAGCAGAAGCTTAAGAGCTATAAAAAGATTCTACGTCTAGTCAAAATCAATCATATGAGTCAGATCTCAACAATGCAATACAGATAATGATTGTATAAACCCAGAATGTGAACTAAACAAAGGCCAATACGATCGGATCACAACGACGGTGAATCAGATACAATCAAACCCGATCAGAAACTAAGATTTCAAATCAGAGCTAACCAAAACAAAGCCCTAGCGATAACTAATAATCAGATTTCTGCGTCGCGAGATTGTAAAATGGGATAGCGATGTAGATAATCAGATCATCTTAGTCGAATACACGAAACCTATGGAGAAGACGAGATGAGAATCGACGACTAACCAGGAGGAAGGATTTGTGATGGCTCTCTCTCTCTCTCTGTTGTTGTTGTTGTTGTGAAAGAGAAGATTGAAATATAAGGATGGATGGATGTGAGGGAGACAGATCAAAGAGAGAGATGATTGAATACTAAGATACACGGCGAGAGGGTTAAATTGGTAATTATCATAATCAAACCTGGCTAAACACGTTGAGACTTGAGAGTGAGACATTTAAAAGTTTATTTATTTATTGTTATATACTTAAATGTCACTAATCATTTATAAAAATATATATAAATAAATTTGACATCTTAAATAAAAATATATAACTAAACTTGACTATCTTTTAATTGATATTTACCAACCATCTATCATAATTTGATGTATATATAATTTTAAAATTAAAATTCTTCCCTAAGTAATTTTTAAAATTTTAATATTAATCACAAAAAAAGAAAATTCTTTATTTAAATAGTAATTGTTGTCACTGATAAATAATTTATCGATTTAGAGTTCATAATTAAGTCGAATTATATCATAAAGATATAAATAGTAAATATTACTATAGATAAATAATTTACCATTTACTATTTTATAAGTAAAATTACACTTGACAAAAAAAAAAAATATACCATAAATGATAAATATTGCCACTGATAAATAATTTACCGATTTACGATTTATAATTAAACAAAGGTATATCATAAATGGTTAATGTTGCCACTAATAAATAATTTATCTTACGTACATAATTAAACCCAATTATACCATAAATGGTAAATGTTAAATAATATACCAATTTACGTTTCATAATTAAACCCAATTATACCATAACTAGTAAATGTTGCCACTAATAAATAATTTACCGATTTACGGTTAAAAATTAAAAACAATCAAACTGAATTACCAGAAAATCAAGATAACATTGATAGTAGAACGTTTTCATGTACGTAAAAAAAGTTTCATTCATAGATTCAAACATTGTCTTAGACAAACAAAAAACCTTGACCACAAGGCCAAACCATCAAAATGTAAATCTTGGTAACAATTTTGAAGAGAATAGCATATGAATCAACGAAGTCTTCTGGCTTCTCTCTCGGACTCGAGAAGAGTGAGGATGTCTCCTTCTCTCACCGGTCCTTTCACATTCCTCATAATGTAACGGTCTGAATCTGTGAACTTGACTCTAACCTGAGTCACCTGACCACGAGAACCAGTTCTCCCCATGACCTTCACGACGACAGCGTGCTTGAGCTGAGAATCCATTCTGTAATAACACAAACGTGACATATATTAAGATCCCACATCAACCAGAGATCAAATCAAAGTTACCAATGAAGAACAAATAATGTTCTAAGAACACTATGCAGCTACATTGATTCGTGCTCATCTAGAAAAAGAATCACTACACAACACATGGGAGCTTCAATAAATAATCACTAACTATTGTTCCTGCACCACAGTTCTTGCTCTATTGTGGTATCACTAAGTCAACAAAATCTTCTACTACTGTGATAGATCACTGAGCAGCGGGAACAACAGGGAAAAATCTAAAAAACTAAAACTCCAAAAAACATCACACACAGCTTCTACGAAGATGTTCAGAACACGAACGAATTAGAAAGATACAAGATTGAAAGAAGCGCTGAAAATGAAGACGTTATCAGAGTGACAAGCAATGAACGAACCTGTAGACGGAGGCGGCGGCTGCTCAAGGAGATGCGTGAAATCGAGTCTGCTAAAGAAACCTAAAAACAGTGAGCTGAGTGACTAATTTATATAGCATAAATGGGCCAGATCTACGAGCTTATGTAAATTATTATGGGCTTTTAAAAGCCTACATTCGTATTACATTGTAAATTAAAATTAATTGGTAATTTATACCCTTACCACAAGTCATTTACTAATTTGTTTTCTTAACACCCTATTTTTTCTCCTCATCATCTTTTTTTTTCCATTCAAATTTGGATTGGATTTTTTAGATTTCGGATCTTTCAATTTTAGACTATAAAAACTATTTAAATATTTTAAATTTTTAAGTCGAATTCAATAATGAGTATTATACATAAAGAAATAAGATATATCATAAAAAGTTTAGATATTTAGATACTTAGGGGATGATTGGTTGTGGCTGTAGAAACTTTCAACAGCCAAAATTTAATATACAACCACATATGTCAACCAATCAAGCTTTCCTTTCTTTAAAATTCCTAGAGCCCAAAAAAATAAATGAAAGATAAAATATGGCTTTAGAGAAAACATTTTACACAGCCTTAAAAGTAGTGATTTCACTTCAAATGATAAATCTACAGGGAAAAGGTTAAGAAAGTATTTAATGTTTTAAATATTTTTAACAATATTTCTACAGCAACTAAATGTAAAGTCAAAGCAAAAAATTCTACAACCTAATTTATAAAGCAAAAATATAAAACTACAATTTTAACCAATCATATCCTTAATATATTTTAGATCCGAAATAACTATAATATATCCGAAATAATTAAATTCTAACCAAAATATCTGATCGATTGAAATAAATATTTTATATATGAAATAAACAAATTATAACTGAAGTATCCGATTACCAAAAAAATAATACGATTACTTAAAAAATAATCTGATTTATTCAAAATTTATTTGAATAACCTAAAATAATTATACATATAAAAATATTTATTAGATATGATTATATATATTTATTTATTTTATTTTTTGAATATTTCGGTATTCATTCGGTTTTCGGTTTTAGATCAGATACATCAATTTAAAACCTATTTGGATATTTATGCCAAATCCGATTCGGTTTAGTTCTTTTAATTTGGTTCAATTTCGGTTCGGTTGTTCTGATCATGATATTTTGTCCGCTAGCTGATTTCTAAACCGGAAAATCCGGTATACATTCTTCTTTATTGAGGGACGACAGATCTATCGGAGCAATCAAACATGAGCTTGACGCTGCTTCAGGGTTATTCTTCTGCAGAAGAAGAAGATGCAGAGGAGAGAACTATTGGGGATTACGAGAACTCCGACGAGGATGAGGATCATGGCGTTCAGAGATACGGTTCTTCGTCTGTGTTCGATTTCTCTGCATCTCACTCCGCCGCTAAAGAATCCGGCCTTCCTTCAGCTAACGAAGTTTTTTCTCAGGTCATCATTCTCTTTGATTTTCTCACCTCATAATTCATCGAATTTCTACGAGTTGTTGTGTAGATTCGCAGTGAAACTGAATGATTTCTTATTATAGATGACAAAGTTAATTGGATCTGTAGCTTTATGTGATTGAGATTGAGATTTAGGGTTTAGGGTTCCTTATAGTGAAAACTTGTTAGGGTTCGTTGGCCAGTTGGCCTTGCAAGTCTATGAACTTGTTGGTTACTAGAAAAGCTTATTCTATGAATTTTTTTTGCAGATATCAGGGCCACCGGAGTTTCTAAACAACCGTACAGAAGCGGATGAAGAAGCTACAGCTAGAGATGCAGAGCATGCAAAGCGTATTAGCCGCAAAAAGAAGAAAGCTAAACCAAAAGGCAACCCCACCACTTATTTGCATATTTGTAGCATTTTGGTTATCTCAAAAATGAAAGGTTCATCTTTTGATGATGTTAGATTGTGTTCCAACAAAAGAAAGTCCTGCACCAATGTCATTCACATCCTCAGGTTTAGGTTCACAGGATTATAGAGTGGTAACTCGAAAATAGATGTGAGATGTTGATTTTGCTTTAGAAGCTTGTTTAGGTAGCAAACCAGGAACTGAGTTGTGATCTCTATCTAACTTGGTTGACGCGATTCGGCTTGTGATACCCACCACTTGTATGCATCTTTGTAGCATTTTGGTTATCTCAAAGATGAAAGCTTCATCCTAGTTAGATTGTGTACCAACAAACGCCCTGCAGTTAATGCCGTTCACATCCCTCATGTTTAGGTTCACAGGATTATAGAGGGGTAACTCAAAAATAGATGGTAAATGTTGATTTAGCTTTAGAAGCTTGTTTAGGTAGCAAACCCTGAATTGGTATCTTTATCTAATTTGGTTTCGCAGTTCTGCTTGTGAAACTACTGTTCTAACCACTGACGGTTTCGGCTGGATTATAGGTGTTGTCATGGAAGCAAAACCTCAACTAGTAGGGATCCATGAGAGAGTAAAAAATGATATTGATGCACCACCAACATCAGAGAATGTTGAAAAGCGGATATCTACTGCAACCAATCCAAACGCAGAAGAAGCTGCAGATCTCTTAAGGTATGAATATAAACTCTTTGTCTCTTCATCATTCTTTCGTAAACTCATCATTCTATTTATGAGTTTAGGATGTGTCTGCAATGTGGAGTACCAAAAACATATACAAACGCGAAAGGAATGGTATGTCCAGTTTGTGGTGACCGGCCATTACCGGACTTGGACGCAAAGAAGAAAGGCTCTACGATTAAAGATAAAGAGAAGAGCAAAAGAATGAGAGGACAATCCTCTCATGCTTCTTGGAAAAGTGAAACCGAGATGCAACTTAGGCAACATTTCGATTAGAATGTTTCCAAACTTTCTAGTTTTATTACATTGTTACATCCAAATCCAACTTCTGTAATGTAGCTCATCTACAATACTGCAATTTGTATCGATAGAGAAAGCAGAAATCGTCAACAGTTTAAATGTATTTTGCAGTACTATTAAGTTCTATTGGCTTCCCATTCAAAATCAATCGGTGATAAGTATATCGTCTCATATCTTTTATATATTGTGTAAGACTAGAAATGTACTCGCGCTACGCCGCGGGATTGATTTAAATTTATATTTTTAAAGGTATTTTCTTGAAATTTTTTCTTTTAAAATAAAATTTGATAGTTTCAAAAATATTAAAAATATTTAAAAGATCAGACATGATAGAAATATATGTAGTTTAGCATATTTTTGATTCTTCTGCTTTCACATACTTCTTGGTCTTACTTTTTTCTTAACAAATTTTTTAAAAATATTACCTGCTGGTCCCAATTTGAAGCTTGTTGTTCCTGACCAAATGAAGATTCGAAAGTATTTCAATTTAATATTTTATGATAACAATTCGTTTTTTAAGACTATAGTAGTTATCAAGAGAGAACTTAGATAATAACAGAAATTTATTTATTGAGTGGCAAGGAAAAACAATTAAATAGTATAAGAAATGTTTGAAAGAATGGTGTATTTGTAATTAGACAATGGTTTATTTGTGAATACGGAAAAATGATTATTAGATTAATCAAAAAAAAAATTGTGATTGATTCTACATTTGAACCTTGATAGAAACTTAGCACATTCAAATCTATAAATCCAATCATTTAACAAAAAAATAATAGAAATTGGTAGAACATAAAATATTAGTTTTGATCAAAAGTAGAATCAATCACAAATACTTTTTTGATTGATCTAATAAATATTTTTCTTTGATAGAAGCTTAGCATATGAAATCTATATATCCCAAAATTTAATAAAAAACCAATATAAAGTGATTCTTCTTTTTGATCCTTTTTGTTTTTCTCGATGTCTCTTTGGGACTTCTTGTGAACACTCATGCACCACTCTCCACTACATACAGCACATTCTCTTTCTCCTGTTTGGTTTCAACTGTAACTGATATGAGAAGCTGTACATATACGAGTTGATTATCATTAAAAATTAATCTAAATGACTTGTCCAGGAATGTACTCGTTGAGGATGATAGGAAGTGATCGGATCAGCGATTCAGCTATTGTTCCTGGTCCAGCCTGCAAAAAGATTGTAGGAAACTTAGCTTATGAACATTTTGGTGAATATGAGATTGTTCTGTTCCTCTTACTTTTGTGATGATGCAGTCACAAGCTCCCTATCCATTTCTCCATCTGAGTCTCGAATCCTCGAACATGTAAAGTCAATAATATCCAAGCCTGAATCTTGAAACCTAATAGCCTTCTACTAAAGCCTTAGCGGTTTCTTTAGATCATATATACCTTAACAGGAATCTTCCATTTAACGGCTCCTAACGCAGAGGCCAACTTCTTGTTACGTCCGCAGATAACAACCATTTTCCCAAAGGGTTTCTTGTTCTCTCTGTCATATAAGGATTCTTCAAGAGCTTTTGCGGTTTCTTTCACATGACCCATACCTTCCCCTCCTCCCATCAGTAGAACCGCACGAAGATCTTGGTCCATCTCAAGCTCCTTTCTTAGATCATCCTTCACCAGAACCGCTCGTGCAAAAGATGATCTTGAGACTTGTCAAGCCCATCAAACAACGCCCTTTTCGCAACTTATTGAGATGGGCAGTAACACCGGTTCACTCCCGGATGAAACCTAAACCATAGAATATAAAAGATCAAATGAAGGACCTTCTGTCATTGAAAACTTCTCACTAAATGTATCTTTAAACAAAGAACTATAAAACTAAGACTGGAAAAGAATCAAAAAGAACAATCGGACCACTTATGACAATCCTGATTCCTTAGGGTCACCTGCAAAACAACCATGGTGGTGACTTTGAGATAATGAAAGAAAAAATGAAGACGATATTTTCTCAAAGTTTCATCAACTCACCGCAACAGTGACACCCGTCTCACAAAATTAAGAATGCAGATCAGCCGGACCAGCTGACCTTTGACCCTTCAACATTTAAATATTACCCAACAAACTTAGACCATTGTTTGACCCAAGAAAAGAAGGTACCTATTATGTTCTTATATAATCTCTATGCAAGGAAATTGTACCTTTTACCAAATGGTTGTCATATTTTTCTTGATTCCCAACAAAGTACACATGAGGGCAAGCTCATATTAAGAAAGGGTCTCTGCGGTAAAAGGATAACAACATGTAGACAAGTGAATCAAAACTAATGGACTCCTAAAAGGTTTTTTTTCCTTTTCTATTTCTTGAGGGCTTAGTTAGATAAAGTAAATTTTGCAGGGTGAAAGGTGAATTTTTACCGAGTGTATTAGGTGAAGTATGAGCAAGATGTCTCCACCGCAAAGTTCTTTCAACAAAATCAAGCTTGATTTCAGCCTCTGAGTACTTGTCAAGGTCATTGATGTTTTGTCCAGAAGTTCTAAGAAATCTGCAAAAATGTCAAAAAAATATTTAAAGGTTTAGCTCGGGCAACGAATTGCAATTAAGAGATTGTATCATGTATGTATAGCTGTGTTTTAAATGGTGCTAGGGTCACTGAGGCGATAAAATGTTGATGATGAGCTTCGAACCAAGGTGTGAAGCCTTGAAAATTCAGTATCAAGAGGTTTTAGCTTAGACAACGAACTGCAGTTAAGAGATTGTATCTTGTATTGTAGTGGTAACCATACCTGATATTATCGACATCAAAGGAATGAGGATTTGTGCATAATCTGAAGGTGTTATAAGGAGCTGATCCAGGGAAAAGGCACCTGTTCAAAGGCTGAACAATAGAAAAATAACCTATGGATCAGATTTGTCAATAAAAAAATCTGTTTTGAGTGTTTATAGGTTTGCAAACCTGCTGAGGCAATGCAAAGTTAGCTGGGTCATTCATGTTTGGCATGATATCTACTGAAACTCTGACAGCTATCTAAAAATAGTCCACATACAATAAAAAATTATGATTTTTCATCTCAACAAAACTGACGAGACAAATGTGGATCTGATTTAACTAACCTGGTGTAACATGATAACAAGCTCTTTGATGGGCTCATACAGTGTTGATTGATCTTTTGAGGCCAAGTTCTGTAGTAATCAACCAATAAAAATCATTACCGTGGTTGAATACTCTTTGATGGGCTCATACACTCCATCTTTTGGAGTCTGCAGATACCACTGACTTCCCAATCCATAAATGATCATCAATAGAGAGATTATAGCATCCTAGCGAAACGGCACCACATTGAAGAACTACTCCGCCTGTTTGCTATATCTCAACAACCTTGGAAATTATATACAGAAAGATCAAAGAGTTAGACGGCGAGAACATCTGAGAATTTTTATTGTTTCGGGTTAAAGAACGTACCGCTCTGAACACACGGCTGAAATTACTGTCATCAATCCCATCATTGAGTGGCACATGTCAATCGTAAACAAAGTTTGTTTAGTATACAAAGCTCTAGAGTGACAAACAAACATGAATAATCGTGTGTATAATATGTTCTACCTTTGGTTCCACCGGCATAAGTTTGGCAAAATTCAAACATATCCTCAAAGACAGGACAATCCTCTCCCAAATTATCTGCAACAAAGTGGTTTCCTCGCAAGTAAACAAATAGATTTGCGCACACGAATAAAAGAAAACAATCACTGAATGAGACTGAGAAATTACATCTAGCCATTTGATGAGGAAACAAATCCTTATTTTCTGGTTGATTCGTTGCCCACGTCTACTGCAACACAGCAGAAACACATCAGAAGTTAATTACAAACCCTAACTGTTATAGAGGCTACAACATCCGAAAAAACATGGAATTAAATACAATACGAATAAACGACGTAAAGGGAAACAAAATCTTAATGAGAACGAGATCGTGTACCATGCGACGGTATCTAGTGGGGTTCAGATACTCAGGAAGAAGAAGAGTCGCAGACAAGGATCCCCGAATCAAAAAAAATCTGTAACGCGGTTAGGTTTTGGTAGAGCAAAGTTAGATTCAGAAGGAAAAGGGAAGAATCGTTCACCTTATGCAGATGATAACAACAACAACGAATAGTATTCGGAAGATCGATGAACCCAGAAGCCGAAGATTAAAAGAGAAGGCCATCAGATCCAAGCTTTAAGCCGGAGGAGTCTCTGGTCGAAGGTTTCTAGGTACTCGTCGGATAAGCACGGCGGTGATAGCAGAGGCGAATCGTCATCGGAAGTTACGAAAATCGAAGGATATAATCTCAAAAGATGGGCGAATCTCGAGCGAAGATTGGAAGCCATAAGCGACTGTGTTATCGGAGGTAAATTCATGGGAAGTCGATCGGAGAAGAGATAGCGACAAAATCGCATTAAAATCGACTATGAATAAGAGAAGACGATCAGAATGAAAATTAAGCGAATGCTTTTTTTTTCATTGACCGACTAATTAAATTTTTAGAACAGATCAATATGACATGGAAAAACGTTATAATTTGATTGGTGTGAATAATTTTTTCATTAAAACATGTGTGGCCTCTAGAATCTCTCCTTATGCTGAGGTGTCATATTTCTGGAGAGACATTTTGCTTTTATATATATAATTTCTCCAAATTTTTAATGTGAGAGATCATATCCCAATACGCCCCATCGAAATAATAATTTTTTGAATCTTAATAATAGAACGGACTGGACTGAGTAGATCAGAATCTGATACATATTAAATTCTACGAGTTCCAACTCAAAACCAATCGGTGAAAATTGAATTGACTATATATTGCATAATGTCCCTTCCAACTTTTCATATGGTACAATATGTCCCTAATAAGCAGAACAAAAACCCTTCACCTCTAGGAGTGAACCTAAGTATTTTCCTTATTAATTGGTGTTAAGATAAATACACAGCATAATAATTACATGTCATATTTTTATTGGTTAAAAAAGAGGAGGTGAACAAATGGATTCACCTCTAGGAGTGAACCTAAGTATTTTCCTTATTAATTGGTGTTAAGATAAATACACAGCATAATAATTATGGCATTACCAAAAAAAAAGAAACTAACATCTTTATCTAGAGAATGACTATGTGTCTCTCTACTTCTTCCTCTACTTAACAACTTGAACATATTACAAAGGCAAAGAACATAACTCAAGACCCGGTTCGAGCAACCACGTATACAATCAAATTCGAACCGGAAGCTAAACCAGGAAATTATCCCAACCAACACTTGAACTCAACTGCGTTACAAAATCTATGATTCTAATGAAAGAAGCAGTCAGGACTGTGGTTCCTAACCTGAGAAATTTAGGTGAGCCAAAATCAAGACTAGTAATAACAACCATATCTTGAATGCTTCAGCACTAAAAGAGTCAGTTTTCGGTTGACATCATTATTTGTTGTCACCTGCTACAACTTCTGCTTCGGTTCTAAGTTCTTGAGTTTCCTCTTGTTTCTCTATCCTCAGGCTCGGACTACAATTGGGCTGAGGAATCTGTGGAGATTATTACTAAAATAAAGCTCTGTGCGACACAGTTTGCAAGTCTGGCTGTGTGTAAGAAGTAAGGTTTTGTTTTAAGTTACCATTGGATAAGATTTATAGGAGAGAACGTCGTGATCTGGTGAAAGAGATGAGTCTGAGGGTCTGTGAAACAGCAAATGAGCTATGGATCGGTCTATTGGGTTTGTATCAGTTTCTATATCCATGAATCCAACGTACCTGGATGAGAACAAACACAGATATCAAAGACAGAATCAACACGAACTGAAATATGAGTACGCAACAGGAGCTGGTGCTTACTTGTCTGTTTCACAAGTCTCGAGATGCGAGCCTGCACCTTTCACCTGTCTGTTTCCACCATTTGGATCCATACAATTATGTCTCTGCTCCGCGCTTTTTGCCAATCGGTATAAGCTGTCTCTTATGCAAAACTTTGTCCTAACATCCAACTGGAGCAAGCAAGTGCACATCAACAAAGTATTCAAATGCACACGTAAACTTATTAACATACACACATTCTGCAAACTTTTACTGATCACCTCAGCGCATAGGAAATTATTTTCCTTCTATCATCTATTATCTATTGACATGCTGTACCTGTTCTATAACTTGTTGAAGCTGGCGGAAACTTGTTGCTTCCAGTGAAATGTCATCCACTACAGAGCTAACACAAGAAGTTCCCTGCATGCTAGATGTTTCCAATTTAGCTGCAGCTTTTCTGTGGTCATTCTCAAGCCCGGTCTTTAGGATAGGAGCAGCATCAGGAAACACCATGGGGTTTGTCTTACTAGTCTTCCTTGTAGTTGCAGCAAAAGGAGGCAAATCTTGCCCGGGCTGCAAGTTAACTTCAAAGCCCTTCCTACACCGATCATCAACAGTTGGATCTTGTAAGTTCTCGACAGATTGTGCCTGATTTGATGTGTCTGACTCATTTGAAGCAGATGAAGGATTTGGTTTGTTCTCAGCTTTGATACTAGAATTACTTTCACATGCTGATATTTGATCTGAAGGCTGCTCACAGTTGAAATGTGAGTATGGAACACCTGGTTGTTGGAATGCGGAAGGAGGGTAAAACTGATTTGTGTCTACTCTTTCACTGGAAGTGCCACTGTGTTGTAAAATAAAACTGTTCTCCGAGTACTCATTACTTTTCCCATCCGGATGATGAGGAGGATCAGTCTGCCTCTTTTCAAGATTAACCTGTAAAACAAAAACAAAAACAAAAACAAGTGAATTGCTGGAAGAGTATCAAGACTTCAGCATTGGAAATATTTATCTAATTGAAAATCCACTAGCCTTAAAAGAAACAATAAACCACCGATGACGGAAAATAGTAAAATAAGTCATATCTAAAATAAAAAGTTGACTAACCTCTTCATCCAACATCAATATATCCTTCTCGTGCAAACTTGTATCATATAAATTTTCTGAAGAGTTTCCTTGAGCTGAACCGCTGATACCGGTATACCCATATTCATCTTCAACAGCATGGTTGGACTCACTGTTGTTCAGAAAGTCTTCAACCTGCGACATAGGGGTTCTTTGATTTCCCAACATTGTATCTGGTTTTATATCATCTGTCATTGCGGCTTCTGTATCATCATTTGGCTGAGAAGAAGAGAACCAGCACAAGTCATCTTCATTATTAATACTCTCCAAGCCGAAAGTTGAATCACAGTTCCTGTAGCATCCAAAAAACAAGTGTAAGCTCAGTATAGTCAGTGGTACCATGTTTTTCCCTATAAGGGATGAGCCACCAATGTGTTCAGAGTTTTTATCAAAGAGAATTCTAAATGTTACCTAAGCATATCGTCCACATCCTCAAAATTTCCTATATCACCCCAGCCATAGAAGAGATCATTGCTTTCTTTATCTCCATTATTCAAAAAACTGAGATTATTTTCAGCGTCTTGAATGTTGTTGAGGGAGAAATTATTATATACGCCATCACTTGTTGCAGTGGAACTGTCACACAACATGGGATCCGCAGAGCAGAAATTCTCAACCATATTGACGTTCCCACCTTTCATACCATGATCTGGGATCTTTGTATCCTCTAATGTCATATCCTGAACATCTTTGCCTGAACCCGCATCACGAGAAACGGGAGAGGCATCACTATTTTTCTCAGGCCAGGGTTTTCTTCCTAACATATCGCTAGCCCTCTTGATAAAAGTATTACTCTTTAAATGGTTTGTTCCGCTACCCATATCTTCATGTCTTTGTTTCTTCCTTCTACTAACTAGAACTGGAAACTGGCCTCCATCCTCATACGCCGAGTCTGGAACTATACCATCATCGTTCCCATAAAATTCGTCCGAAATATTACTGTCTAGCTGAAAAAAGGAAAGAAAAAAAACTTCAGCTACCAATTAAAAACCTGTGTCAACAAGTCGAAAAAAGCTAGGGAGAAATCAAAACCGATTAGAATAAAGAAGAATTCGCAAACCAGAACGCAGAACACATCCAAATGGTATAACAAGAAGAAATTTATGAGATGCCAGACTTTTCCTTATATATTACAAAAAGTTTTTGAACCACACTAGCAGAGAGAGAGTCACAACAATTATTCTCTGAGAAGATGCCAGAAGAGTAACGACGAAAGATCTTTATCCATAGTCAGGACCTTAATCTCATAGAGGGAGGTCATTAAGAGCATGCCCTCCCCCACCACCAATAGTCATCGTTTTCATGTATCTTGAAAAATGCATATAAACCCGACCGGAGTTTTACTTAGATCATCAAATACGTTAAATAAGAATATAATGCTAAAGAGACAGGCAAATCTTAATCAGTGCTCGCCAACTAAAGAGTATTTTCTCTAGCAATGCTAGCAAGATACCGACCTAATATTGGTAACTTCAAATGAAGATAGCAACATGGCAACAAACTCTTCAGTGATATAATAACACAATTTCTAAACATTTAAAGAAACACACAAACGAATCAGCAAAAAAAATTTAATACACAATGGAGCCTTGAGTAGAGACTTCCAAAGTTCATATGTTAAGTACACAAAGAATAGAATATGCTATGATATTTGGACCTTTTTACCCATATCAGTGTGCTACTCCAAACAAAGTGGCTTGCAGTTCAAGTGATCAACATCTCATATAACAAAGAGAAAATCAGTATCCTAATCAAATGTCTCACTCGCCTCAAGAATAAAAATTAACGTTTGTCACTATCACTACACCATATGATGAATTTCCACACAAAAATTTGCATTGATATGATTGTGACTCAACTCACCTCATCAATGCACAAGCCCGACATTCCCTCCCAACTTCAAGACCTTTTAATCACCACTATCATGTACATTATCCCGATATGTCATCTCTATTGTAAAACATGTAACTCCCACAACTAGTTCTGGTTCTGGATATGAAACATAAGATATTAAACAGAGAAAGTTCCAATAATAGAGATATCGAACCCAGTATATACGAAAACTTGATCTTTCTAATCCAGACTCAAAACCCATTAAACCCCCCTAAATTATACAGCACAAAAGTTCCAATCTTATAGCAAGTCTATTAAGTGAGAAATTTTTCATTTCTCACTTGTTTACACAACCAGATCGATTCTTCCATTTTCTGATTTCCATTTCAGCCCTAATAATGGTTTATCTCATAACAAGTAGCAAAAACAGTAGAAATATACATTTCATCAGATTTGGAGAATTTCCACAAACAACCCATTTAAATGAAGCATTAAATGTGAAATAATCACTAAATGCAAACAAACAAACAAAAATCTGAGAAATCATCAGCTGTTTACTGCTGCTATTCAATCATTGAGCATAAGAAATATATTAAAATTCAATCGAAACAGATTCAACCAAACATAAGAACGATCAAAACCCTAGAGTCACTCAACCAAATACACTCACCTGTATACAGCTGCTTCCACTAGCAACTCCAGCAAAATTTCACCGATCAAATTAGTAACCAGAACAAAAAACGACAGATTCCTAGCGATGGTATCGATTCATCGAAGCTAGATCGGAAAACTAAGAAAAACTTTGTACGACTTTCTAGAGATGTTCGGCACAAGACGATGAAACCTTCCTAAATTGTTTTTTAACAATTTTTTTATTTGAATAATTATTGTTTTTGTTTAAGTGAGACCATGATGTCGACACGTGGCAAGGCAATCAAAATGTTTAACGGGCTGGGCTTAATATCAGAATTAGTGGACGAGAAGAGAGCAGTATGAGATCCTATCAGTTCCCGTGATATCATTGGTACACGTCACTCGTATGTTCTTAAAAAAAAAAAGGCCTAATATGGGCCGAAGTTCTGTAAGCAAAATAAGGCCCAAATTTTTTTTGATTGGATTGTCACTGCTTTCTGATCGATCTGTGAGTCAAGTTTGATTCTCCGGGAAGGAGAAGGGATCTTCCGATGGAGGAGCAGATCGGAGGAAGCGAGGATAGATGGAAGGGATCATTAGATAACATAACGGAGATGGCATCGAATCTCGATTCTCTCCAGAAGCTTCTCCTCAAGAAAGCTGTCTTCGTAGAAGAGGACACTTTCGCTAGAGCATCTCTCGTCTCTGAGCAAGCCCGAACAATCAAGGTCTGATGAATATATTGAAGTTAATTGGCTGTAATATTTCTCTATTGTCGTGGATGTTGATGATTGTCTCTGTGATCTGTTGATTTGATCATTCGATCTGGTTGATTTTGTGAAACATCGCCCTTAGTTAGGTTGAGTCATTACTCTAGCTCAGTGTAACAGTGTGAATCTGTAGGTGCAAGAAGAAAATGAATTTCGAAACTCATAAGTGGCATTGTGCTGCTGTCTGGGTTAAACTGCAGCTCGGGACTTAGAATCACCAAATTACACCAAACCAGATCTCATGAATGCTTGTAACATTCTTAGATTAGTGATTTACACATCGTTATTATATGATTCCTGCATTTTTGAATGTCAATGAGCTTTTTGTTTGATTTTTGTGATATATTGGTGATGCAAATGATCACCAAATCTTGAAAGGTTGGACCTTTGAACTGTCGGAGTGAAATGATGTTTGCATGTCTACTCATTTCAATATTTGTTTTAGGTTCTTGAGCAAAGGGTACAAACACTAGAAAGAGAACTAGATGCTGCCATTACAGCTGCTGCTCATGCTCGGTCAGAGAAACGTCAAGCTGAGTCTTCTCAAAAAGCTGCTGAATTACGTGCTCAAGAGGTCACAAAAGAGCTCGAAAACACCACAAGTACGTACTTTAAAAATTATCAATTCGCTTCTTGGGTTGATGCACTAGTTCCGGTTATATATTCTTCGGTTTGCAAACTATTGTTTCAGAGGTTTTCAAGCTGCATATGGAAGAGCTCCGAGGGATGCAGGAACAGATATCCAAACGCGATAAAGAGATTAAGCTCAAAGAAGCTATAATCCAAACGCTCGGCGGAAAAGAGCGGTTGAGAAAAGGCGGTGTGAGTGGATAATGCGTTTTTGTTTCACTTGTAAAATTTTTGTAAACTGAGTTTGTGAAATAGTTTCTGTATGAAATAAAAATATGAAAATGTGTTTGCCTATTTGGAACACGATCTTGCCCACCTTATCAAGTTCTGAGCTTTACATAGACTGGTCTATTGTGTTGATTAAAGGGTCTATTATAAGACTTTCTTCATCTCACCATGGCATAACCACAACGATGTTGCAAGTTAGCTCTTAGTGATCCCATCTTTGTATTAAATTGAGATAGATTTCTTTTTTTAACTTTGATTGAAAGAGAGAGATCAGTGAAGCTCTCAAATGAAAGTGGATCAAGGAACGAAGAAAATGATTACGATAATTTCAAAACTGGATTCAAACACAAGGCAATCGACGAACCAAACCTATGACAACAAGTTATAGACAAAGATGCTAACTATATATGGTAGGGAAGATTCAGCAGATTGCTGTGACAGGCATCTATCATCGAGCATGACACATCTATCATCGATCATGACATCAATCATCTACGGTTTCATAAACAGCACCAACAGCTACAATCTCATCTACGGTTTCATAAACAGCACCAACAGCTACGGTTTCATAAACAGCAGCAACAGCTACAATCTCAACAGCCATCTTCCCAAGTCAATTCTTTTCTCGAACCAGACTAGAAAAATCCAAGACAAGCCATGGAATGAGTTAGCATTCTATGGCACTTCAAAAAAAAAAAAAAAAAGGAAGAAGATTCAACTAGACCAGTCTATTAAAGCTGTAAGATCTCAAACATAGTAATCATTCCACACCGACAACTAAGGAAGTCCCAAGATACTGTTAAACTGATAAGATCGCAGGAGCAAACAAACAGTAGTAGTTTAGGGCACCTACGGAAATTCAAGTAATACTACAGAGGGTAGAAGTACCCATGCATGAAGACGAAACATCATCAATACAAGCGAACATGTTTTGATACACCATGTCTCCTTCACAAGTATGCGGTCATTCCTGCAAGGAATATAACCAAACACAATTCAGAGATCAACTTCCATTGGTTACTTATATATAACGCAATAAGCGCCTTTAGCTCACCTCAGCATAAGGAGATTGACTACGAGCTTTGTCCCGGGGAGATGGGGACCTATCATTGCTCTTCCTCTCAGGAGACAACTCCTTAGAAGGAGAGGCCTTTTCCAGGGAAGGACTTCTTGGGCTACGGCTGCGGGGAGCAGGAGTTAGAGACCTCTCTTTGCTTCGCCTTTCAGGAGAGGCTTTTAGTGGGGAAGCACTTCTAGGGCTGTGGCTGCGGCGAGCAGGAGATGCACTGCATGTCACAAAAGTTGGGATCAGGATAATCTTTACATAGCGTGGAGCAACACCATGAAAAGTTCAAAAAGGAATAGACCTCAAGGAACGACTGCGACTGCGGCTCTGGTCATCATAACGGCCTCTGACTCTGCGTTTGTCATCTGGGCTGGCACTACGAGACCTACTGCGCCGGCGGTGATCTCTATCCTTCTCATGATGCCTTTCACGCCTTTCATAGCTTCTACTTCTGCTTCTGCTTCTGCTCCTCTTCTTGTAGTCTCTTTCCCTATAATCATCTCGAGACCTGAAATTTTGTGCAACTCGATTAGAATTATTCAGGCTTGTAAAGTTCTTGGGATGGAATTCTTGGATGAATCAAGTAACAAAAGCTACTCTGAGTAATAGTATAATACAACCACGAAGCCCCTGTGATTTACTTCACCGTCATTAAAGAATATATTAAAGAAGAAACTCACCTCCTGCGGGGACTGCGGCTTCTTCTAGGGCTACTACGGCGTCTATACGGACTACGACTCCTTCGAGGACTACGGCTTCTTGACCTTCGTGACCTTGGAGGTGGTTCCACAACTCTACCTTTAGAACTGAATTGATAATTACAAACTATTCATATACAATTACAAAAGCGCATATCATTCGTAGAAGGTGGCAACATTCATATGACGCAAGAGCAAATAGCAAAAGAAAGAGACATACATCTTCTCAGCATTTGGGCCATATTTTGCAAATTGAACAGTAATTTCTCTGCCATCAACTTCTCGTCCTGAAACGAAGACAGAAGCTTTAAATACAATCACCAATTGCATAAACAGACCACTAGTGCACATGAAAAGATCTGGATAGTTTACCATCAAGCCTTTCTACGGCTTTGTGAGCTTCATCTTTATACTTATATCGAACAAATGCAAAACCACGCGAATCACCAGTCCTAATTCACAGAACAATACGCATCCAAGCAAAAGGAAAACAAGAGCTGGTTCAATTACAGAGAGACAATAACGAAACCAAACCCTAATTTCTCGCTATGACTCAAAGACAACTAGAGGCATAGCAAATAATAGATAAGGTAGAAAGCGAAATTGGACCTTCGATCTCTGGGGATAAAGACATCCACGACCTTTCCATACTTCGCGAATAGAGGATAAAGATCATCTGCAGTCGTACCTACACACAGAACAAAACCATAAATCTCTCAGTATCGCGATAACAATGAACAGTGTTGCAACGAGGTCGAGAGAGAGAGAGAGAGAGAGAGAGAGATTACGGAAGGTGATGTTGAGGACGAGAAGAGAGTAGGTGTCGCTGATGTCCGGCGGACCTGACCTTCCGAAGTGCGACATGGTTTTGCCGCCGGCGGGGAAAGAGGGATGGGAATGAAATTAGGTTTGCGGTAATAAAATAAGAGCATTCTCAACAAGGGGTTCTTAGTAGAGTATCTTAACTTTAAAACTAATAAAAAACTAAAAAGTAGGAGAGAGGTAGTTGAGGGTTTCTTATAAAGAACCTTGGAGTTCTTGTTTAAGAACCTTGGAGTTCTTATTTAGATACTCATGGAACATGTGTTACCTTATGATTGGTTTAATATTTTTAAAAATTAAATTTTTATTCTTTAACTAAATAAAATTAAAACTATTAATATTTTATTGTTAAGAACCCCATGAGAGGTTCTTAACCATTGAAGATGCTCTAAGGTCACCTTAATTCGGGCTTGTAGTTTACTGTTAATTACAGTTATGCCCTTCAATAGAGAAAAAGAAGAGCTATAGTGACAATAAAAATACAATCCAACCGGGTCGTACCGACTTTGGTTCATTCCGGTTTATCGATTAAAATGGAACGGATCAGATATGGTTCAGGATTTATCGGGTTCAGAAAGGGTTTGGATACCCGAAATTATCATAAGAATTCTGAAAACTCAAAAAATACTGAAAAATATTTAAAAATATTTGAATTACCCATACACCCGGTAAAAAATATATTTAAATTATCTAAAAATATTCGAAAGTATTCAAAAATATATGTATTAGCAAAAATATAAAAACAAACACTATTCAAACTATCCAAAAATACTCAAAAACATTCGAAATAACTAAAATTAGATAACTCAGGTTTATTTTCGGTTACATGTTCGGATTCGGATAATATCCAATATATAAAATACTTTGACTTAAGCCTCATTCAAGTTTTTTTTTTAAAATCGGTTTAGATCGGAATCGGATTTTTTGGGTCGAGTTCGGATTCGTAATCGGATATTATCCAATATCTGAAATACGTTGACTTAAATCCCATTTGAATATTTTTTTAAAAAAATCGGTTTGGATCAAAATCGAGTTTTTCAGATCGGTTTGAGTTCAGATTCGGATAAAATGCCCAACCGTATTACAATGTCAATGTCATTGAATGTCTTAATTTGATAGAAAGAATACAAATCAGCTCATAAAATGACAGTTTTAAAGCTTTTTAATGAAATTTTAATGAATCCTGGCTACGATTTGGTTATAAACATCGGCTAAAACTTTTACAAAACCTAAACGATTCATTCCACCAATTCCCCATAAAACCTAAACGATTCATTCCACCAATTCCCCATAAAATATGTTTACACATTCATCATTATCTAAAACGATAATAAAACTAGATTAGATATATTATAACTCATTGAAACTTGGCTAGTGATAACCAATCGGAGCAGCAGCTTCTCGCAATTCCTTTCCTTGATTGCGAACGTCCTGCAAACACGAAAACAAAACCAGAAACACACAAATAAAATGGATTGCACTACTTAACATGTGTGTCCACTACACTTACGGAAGCAAAATGATTGACATCTCGATGATGAGCTTCGTCAGCACGTATCACAGTAACAACATCTTTCAACGTAGCATCTTCAGGCAACTTCCAATAATCAATCGCAATCGCCGGTGCCGCAACATTCTCGATCTTCCCATCATCAATCTCTTTAATAAACTCTGTGTAAGAATGTATAGCTTCTTCTTCTAAATATCCAACGATCCGATGAGCCAGTCGTGGCGAAACCAGGTAACATATGAAGTAAGTGTTGAAGAAAAGGCCTTGGACAAGTATTACTAGTAGACGCTCGTGCCATTTGGGTTTGACTAACTCCATCATTGTCATTAGATGCATCCTTTCGTTCTCTGCTTCTTCGAGTAAGGCTTTGATCCAACCGCCGCTGTGTTCGAATTTTCGGATAGATTTTAGGTGGAGGAGCATTCCTCCGACCATTCCTGGTACCGCAGCTACTGTTTCTAGCATCATTGCTCTGCATCCGTATCGTCTCTGCCGACAAGAACAAGATTATAGTAAAATTTTGTGACAAAATCTGAATGTGTTAATGAAAACGTGAATCAAACAAACAAATATGTAAGTTAGCCCTAGGATACTGGGTATTCGGTTTGGTTCCAGCTATTCATAACCAATGGGTATTTATACATGTTCGGTCCGGTTTTGATTCGGTTTTCATCGGTTCTGGACCGGTTTGGATACAAAGGTTAAGAAACCAGAAAATATCCGAAAATCAGTTCTTATCGGTTCCGGGTATTATATACCTGATATGTCAAAAAACATTCAAGATATAAAAAAAATTACCCGATAACATTAAAAATATCTGAAACTTCAACTATTAACACTTCAAAAAAATACCTGACATAAAAAAAAAAACTGACATGTAAAAAAATACCTCAAATGTTAGAAAATTACCATATATAACTAAAAATATTTGAAGCTTAAACTCTTAATACTTCAAAAAATACTCGAAATGTAAAAAGATCCGATAAAATTAAAATACCCCAACAAGCCGGAACACTATAATTATTAAACCATGTTTTAAACATTTCGGTTCTTCTTATCGGTTCTCGGTTAATACCCGAGCTGAACCGGCGGTTCTTTAATTTCACTACCCAATGACGAACCGAATCAGATTTTTTGGGTCGGTTTCGGTTCGGTATTCGGTTCCGGTTAATATGCTCAGGCTAATGTGAGTTATAGTGAGATATAATATGCGTACTTAAACCATGATCGACCCACATTATACAGTTTTCTAGAACCGTATAGCAGAATTAAACTTAAAATCCTGAAAACAACTCGAACCCTAGAACAGAGTACAAATGAAAAGAAAACTAAACATGTGTGTGAGGATCATGCCTGGAAGAATATGTCCGTGGGAATACGGAGGAGCTTGACGGTCACGTAGGCAATCTTGTCGGCGATATTCTTCGGAATGTGGTGCTTCTTCAAATCTATAGACAAGTCTGCTTGATATGTCTCCCATGGCTGTTCAAAACATACATAATTCATTTTATAATTCATAAATGATAGATATAGTATAGATGCTTATATAAAAAATATTTACCATAAAACAGTTCCAAGGCCATTGCGATCCATCTCTCCTAGCAATCTTCATCTTCGCCGTCTCTATTCCCCAATAACTCGGAACCGCCACCGATCCACCGCCGTTTTGATATTTCTTCACCGTATCGATCTTAGGTTTTTCATCTTTCTTCTCCATCGCCGCCGACGCAGAACTCATCCTCCTCCACTTGAAGTTGAAGTTCCCTATGTACATATAAACAATAATGTTGACAATTTAGAATACATAAATCCTAACTTTTTTTTTTGTAACAAAAATCCTAACTTCGATCTTAAATATATATAGATATATATATTTTTGGATCATGTATTTCTAAGCTTGTAGACGATCGTCTACAAATACACACCTTGCATATACTTAGAACCAATCTTGAAATCGCTAAAACCACCGCACCAATCATGAAATGGCATCGGTTTCTTTATGTCGTCCGTACTTTTAACCACGGAGACGGCGGAAACAGACCTCGTGAACATGTTGCAGTTTCCTCCTCTGCGGACAAGCAGAGCTCGTAAAACTGCTCTCGCAACGAGTTGATTCATGTCGAGATAGACTACTCTCTCGTATCTGATCACTTCCAACTGTTCTGGTGATTTTGGATACTATTCACTTCTCAGGTTTTCAGTCTTCTAGTTCCAGAGGTTGTTGTCTGATTGTAGAGAGGAAAGAAATAGATAGAGAAACGAACGTTCGCGAAAGGAGAAGAGGTGACAACAGTTGTTTCGCGGCGAATGTAGCTAAATACACGTGGTTCAAACCCCACCGTTGCTTTTGTATTAAGAAAACTTTTTTATGGTAATGATTTGAGGAGCTAAAAAAATGTAACATGAGCGAATTATGATTTTGAGTATGTCAGCTTGACGTTTAGTCTAGAGCGGTTATATTAACGGTTAGCGGAAGTGGTAAACGGTTGAATAATGCAAAACTATAAGTGAAAATGGTTAGCGAAAACGGTAACAAAAAACTGAGAATAACCGTTTTGACTGTAGTTTTGATAACGTTTTCGTTATTGATAACAAAAAAACAGTATGCCTATAACACTTTTACTATTAAATCACCAATCAAAACCGATATGTTTTGGGTTGGTTTAACTCGGCTTAATAGATTGATTTTCTATAATGAGATATCGAGATGTAAGAAAAGTCCCTGAAAGGAAGTTTTAATATTTTCGGAATACTACATTTTGTTTTGTATTTATGGAAAATCTGTTATAATTAGAAGTTCCTTGAGTTGAATGCATTGAATAATAGTTTGCTTAAACTATTTTATTATTAATTATTGTCATTTTTAAGTGTAAATGTTAATTAATAATTTTATAGCTTTAAATGGTAACAACAGATTATACGGTGCAAATCAATACGGATTAAACGAACAATATTAATGTGTGATACAATTCAAATATATTTTTACAGAAAAGTATATACTACCGAACATGTTGAATGAATACATAAAACTAGTATAATTCGTTCGCACCATGTGCGAGCACAAATATTAACATAAATTTTTTAAAATAAAAATTATCGGTATATTTAACAACAATAATAATATTATATGAATTTATATAAAACTATTTATAACTAAACATAAATACATTATTATATTTAATAAGATATTTTATAATTTATTTTAAATAAACTAGTAATAATAATAATTTTTATTTATATATTTTATGTATAAAATCAATATATTAATATCTTATTAAAATATTTTATCATTTATATATATAAATTCAAAATTTATATAAATAATACGAATTTACTATATAAAATTCAAAAATATTTATTAATATTTAAAATTTCATAATATTTTATCATTTATATACATATATTCAAAATTTATATAAATAATATGAATTAATAATTTTCATAATCAACCATTTGAGAGTGAATATAAGGCCAAAATCACCTCTAAAATAATATAAAGATTTATCATCTCATCTTACCTTTTTATTTTCTTATTCAAAGTTATGTATATCTCCAAAAATAAAAAAATAAAAAATTTTCATCAATTTTTTCATATTTATCATGTCTTCTTTTACCCAAAGTTATCTATATCTCTATAGTAATTAAAAATATATATAATAAAATTATCAATATAAATTAAGGTTAATATAGTAATTAACCTAATTTCATTAATAGTTAATCAGTAATCAACCATTTTGAGAGTGAATATAATGTCAATTGCATTTCTCAATTAATATAAAGATTTATCATCTTATCTTATTTTTTTATTTTTTATTAAAATTTATATATATCTCCAAAATAAAATTTTAATAAATCTTCATGAATTTTTCATATTTATCATGTCTTTTTTTTACTTAAAATTATTTATACCTCCATAGTAAAAAAAAAAATATATATATATATATAATAAAATTATCAATAAATTAGTTAACATATTTTCATTAATGACAAAAGCACTTTTCAATTAATATAAATAAAATGTGGATGTGGATTCTAAGGTTTAGTATCTAAACCACTACACATTATTGAAACTTTTAATTGATTTCCAACATCATTATTAAGTTTAATTCGTATCAAAATTAAATTTGCATTAATAAGATGAGGATAATTTTTACAATAATGTTTCAGCAAAAGAACACACATGCAAAAATGCAAAAATTCATCCGTGTATCCACGTGTTAGATTATTAATGGATGATAGTGTTTCCGACACTGTTTTTATAATCAACCCTCCACCAAATCGGCGCTTTCCTTCCGATTTCCTTCGACTCACCCCCGAAAAGGGATTAAAAGAATACACAGAAAGGTTATAAAGCGATTCGATTTCACACCTGGAAAGCTCGAAAAAGGGTTGAATAAACTATAAGAGTTAGCTCAGTTTCATACATACCCAGATCAAAATTTGGGTTCGTTGCGATTGCTACAAAAAGCTAGAGATCTCTGCTCAAATTTTGGGTTTACGTTCCATGGCGGATCGCGGATCTTTCGGATTTGCCCCTCGATTAGGTCTCTATATTTCTCCTTACTTTTCGTGTTCTTTTACTCATTTGGTAGTTTGGATCTGATGATTTTTAGGATTTTGTTCCTATGGTTTGTTCTGCTGCTTCGGCATTTTTTTCGAGGGGACAATATATAATCCTGTTGAGGGACTTGGCTATTATGTCGGAATTGTTTTTCTACTTTGTCTGAATTGCGAGTAACTACAATACTTGTTTTGTGTCTTAGTCAAAATGTACTGTCTAGGGTTGCTTAGTTGAATTGCTCTGTTGCATTTTGATATATTGATATTGGTTAGTGCAAGAGAGTGTTACAGATGTTTAAAGTTCTGGCGTTAATGTGTTTCTTTTCCTTTGGTGAACTTGTAGATATCGAACAATTGCTGTCAGAAGCACAACACAGATGGCTGAGGCCTGCTGAGATTTGTGAGATTCTTCGGAACCATCAGAAATTTCACATTGCGTCAGAGCCTCCCAACAGACCACCTAGTATGTTTTTGTGCAGTTTTAGCTGCAAAATATTAGTAAATTATGAAGTCTATGACTAAGCCATGACTAGTATACTGAACAGACTTATTATATCCTATTTTGGTTTTAATCATGTCTTGCATTGACAAAGTTATTTGGTTTTCCTGCTTCACCTAGCTATAAGATTTACTTACACTGCCTGTTTATCCTATTAGTTCCGAAGAGATAAGACTTTTAGGTGTTGCGCTTTGACAACAAATTAGTATGCTTTATCTTCTGTAAATTGACAGAAATTTCGTTCTCTTCTAGGTGGTTCACTCTTTCTCTTTGATAGAAAGGTTCTCAGATATTTTAGGAAAGATGGGCACAACTGGAGGAAGAAGAAAGATGGTAAAACGGTGAAAGAGGCTCACGAAAAGCTGAAGGTTAAATAATATTTCCATTGATGTTTCCTCACTAAATATTTTAAATGATGGAGAATATCATTGTTTAAGCATATATAGGTCGGAAGCATTGATGTATTACATTGTTACTATGCTCATGGGGAAGACAATGAGAATTTCCAGAGGCGTTGCTACTGGATGCTTGAACAGTAAGTCTATGATTGTCCATATTTCATATTTTTGTTTGCTTGCGAGGTTAAGTCGAAAATAATGTTGTCATCTCATCAAGAATACAAAACATTGCAGCCAAGTCAACCAAGACTAAACCATAGGATTAGATTATTAATCTCAAAGATCTTTATGCTCTGGAATGAAATGTGTTTGTGTGTTACTTTAAAGATGTAGCGCTGATGTCCTCTGTTTTTATGGGTACAGAGATCTGATGCATATTGTTTTCGTTCACTACTTGGAGGTTAAGGTATAGCTTCTCTTTCGGTACTGTACTAATATATTCTTAGAATATAAACCTCCAACACTCAACTTTTATTGTCCTTCCCAAGTGAATGCTCTTTTGCTGTGGTGGTTTTGATATATTCATCTTATGTTTTACTTCGCTCTATATACAGGGTAACCGGATGAGTTCCAGTGGACATAAAGAAAACAATTCAAATTCTCTGAGTGGTTCTACTTCTGTGAACATTGATTCAACGGCAACCCCATCCAGCACATTGTCACCACTATGTGAAGATGCTGATTCTGGTATATATATATTCCTCTTTGAGTTTATGTGTTTTGGTATCTTCTGTTTAGGGATATAGTTGTTATATGTATGACTCTCAGTGGTTGACTGTATTCCCATTCTTGGTTTTGCATGTAAATTTCAACACAAACTTATATCAGTTTTGATGCAGGGGATAGTCGTGCTCCTCAGATAAGACATCAGCAGAATGCTAGCACTATAAATTCTTTTAATCCAACCTCTATATTGGGTACTACACTTGCTTTTCTGCTTTACATGCAACCTTGCTTTACTAAAAGTTTTGCATGTTCGCTGAGAATATCTTCCCTTTCTAGGAAACCGAGATGGTTGGACACCAGGCATTGGAATTGACTCCCAAAGACCAGTGGGTGTCCCTGCATGGGATGCTTCCTCTGAGAATTCGTTGGCAAGATACCAGAATATACCTTATAATGCTTTGCTGACTCAGACACAGCCTTCTAATGCTGGAGAGCATCTCAGAAATTCTCTTCTAAATCAAGTAAATTGGCAGGTATTGTATCTAAGCTGTTGATCTAAAATCTAAGTAGATTTTGTGTGATAGAAGAAATGCACACAAGTGGGAGAAGTACCCTGCAGAAAAGATAAAGCGTAGAATGTTTTGGTTAGCAAAGAATCCTTGATAAAAAGACATTGCAAATCATAACTTTGGTGCAATATCAACTGTCTGTATGTTTTTTTTTTCTATTGGCTAAGCTGCCAATGTGAGATAGGGTCAGTATTTTCTGACAGAAAGATTCTCGTCTTTGTAGATTCCAGTTCAGGACACCTTGCCAATGCAAAAATGGCCCATGGATTCTCAGTCTGATATGGCTGATGGTACTGACTTGGCCTTACAAGAAAATTTTGGGACATTTTCCAGCCTTCTTGGCGGTCAAAATCAGCAGCCTATTGGGGATAGTTTTCAAGCTCCGTTTACAAGTATTGAAGGAGCATATATACCTAAATTAGGCCCTGAGGATCTGCTATATGAAACAAGTCCAAACCAAACGCTGCCTCTAAGGAAATCACTGTTAAAGAAAGAGGATAGTTTGAAAAAGGTTGACAGTTTTACTCGGTGGGTTAGTAGTGAACTAGGTGAGATGGAGGACTTGCAGATGCAGTCTTCATCTGGAGGCATTGCGTGGACTTCTGTTGAAAATGCAGCAGCTGCGTCTTCCTTAAGCCCTTCCCTGTCTGAGGATCAACGCTTCACCATTATCGACTTTTGGCCCAAATGGACTCAGACAGACTCAGAAGTTGAGGTAATTTTGATGTTATATTTGGAGAACAAAAAGATTTTGCGGTGTAGCACTAAGTTATGGCTTTTTGGTTAAATGAAATTTGCCAAATTATATTTGTAAATGTGGTTTTGGTTTTCTCTCTCTCTGGTAAGAACTTTAAAGCTTTGGAGCAGCAGTTTGTCTGCTGTTCTGTTTTATGTGTATGGTTGATGAACTGGTATTACCCTTTTAGATCCTAGTTTTCAGCTCTGTTGAGGTTTGCTAGTGGATAACATCTTTCTCATCTACCCTTTTAATTATCGAACAGGTCATGGTTATTGGGACATTTCTGTTGAGTCCTCGGGAAGTAACCAGCTATAGCTGGTCATGCATGTTTGGAGAAGTGGAGGTTCCGGCTGAGATTCTAGTGGACGGTGTTCTTTGTTGTCGTGCTCCACCGCATGAAGTCGGTCAAGTCCCATTCTACATTACATGTTCTGACAGATTTTCTTGCAGTGAAGTACGAGAGTTTGATTTCCTTCCTGGGTCTAGCAAAAAGTTAAATACTGCTGACATATATGGTGCTGCCTTTGCAAGTGAAGCATCACTTCATTTGCGGTTTGAAAATATGCTAGCTTGCATATCTTCTGCTCAGGAGCACAATATATTTGAAAATGTTGGGGAGAAACGAAGAAAGATTAGTAGAATCATGTTGCTAAAAGATGAAAAGGAGTCTCTCCTCACAGGGACAATTGAGAAAGATTTAACAGCGCTGGATGATAAAGAGCGACTTATTAGGGAAGAGTTTGAAGATAGATTATATTTATGGCTCATCCATAAGGTGACTGAAGCGGGCAAAGGTCCAAATATACTAGATGAAGAAGGACAGGGTGTTCTACACCTTGCTGCAGCTCTTGGGTATGATTGGGCCATAAGACCAATTTTAGCAGCAGGAGTTAGCATCAACTTCCGCGATGCAAATGGGTGGTCTGCTCTTCACTGGGCTGCATTCAGTGGCAGGTAAGGACCTTAGACTTTATATTCCTTCTGTTGGTTTTGTTTCATAAAACTTCTTTACCATTCATCTTGGGTTTGAAAGTACATGAGCTCTGCAGCTCCCTCTTATTCATTCCTCTTACAGTTGGTTCTTCTCTTTGTTTATTGTTGAACTTCAGGGAGGATACTGTTGCTGTACTTGTGTCTCTGGGTGCTGATTCCGGAGCATTGACGGACCCATCTCCAGAGCTTCCTTTGGGACAAACAGCTTCTGACTTAGCTTACGAAAACGGACACAGGGGAATTTCAGGTTTCCTTGCAGAGTCTTCCCTCACCAGCTACCTTGAGAAGCTAACAGTTGACGCCAAGGAAAACATCCCCGCTGACTCTAGAACAAAAGCTGTTCAAACAGTAGCTGAGCGAACAGCTACTCCTATGAGTCATGGTGATGTACCAGAAACACTGTCAATGAAGGATTCTCTCACTGCTGTCTTAAATGCGACACAAGCTGCTGATCGTCTTCATCAAGTGTTCAGGATGCAGTCATTCCAGCGGAAACAGCTATCTGAGATTAGTGACAACAATGATTTTGATATCTCCGACGAGTTAGCTGTTTCTTTTGCATCTGCAAAGACAAAGAAGACAGGACATAGTAGTGGTGCTGTTCATGCAGCTGCGGTTCAAATTCAGAAAAAGTACCGCGGTTGGAAGAAGAGAAAGGAGTTCCTTTTGATCCGACAAAGAATCGTCAAGATTCAGGTATGAATTATTTTTGTAAAACAAGTTTGAAGGTATTCGGTTTGGATACTAAATTTTGAAACCGGCTAATACCCGGAAAAATCGGTTCCAGTTTGGTTTCGGTTCGGTTCTTTCGAGTAATTTAGGTATAAATTCGGGTAATTTTGGCAAAAAATGGTTAACTTCGGGTAAAAAGTGGGTACTTTCGTGTATTTCAATTAAAAAAATTATTCGGGTTATTTCGGATAATTCGGTTTTTTCTTGCTAATATACGGTTAATTTTGGTTATTCGGGTACTTTAAATATAAATATAACTAATAGTTTTAGGTATAAAAATTATATTCCGTTAATTGGGTACCATTCGGTTCTCGGTTTGGTTCCGGTTCGGTTCGGTTAAACATTGTTTAGCTTAAAGTTTCTCTTGCTTCTGTCTCATGTCTGGATTTCACTGATTATCCTTTTAGGCTCATGTGAGAGGTCATCAAGTCCGGAAACAGTACCGCACCATCATTTGGTCTGTAGGATTACTTGAGAAAATCATCTTGCGGTGGAGGCGTAAAGGAAGTGGGCTACGCGGTTTCAAACGTGATACAATCATTAAGTCACCGGAACCAGTATGTGCTCCTCCACAAGAAGATGACTATGATTTTCTCAAGGAAGGAAGGAAACAAACCGAGGAAAGGCTTCAGAAGGCTCTCACTAGAGTGAAGTCTATGGCCCAGTATCCAGAAGGACGGGCTCAGTACCGTAGGTTATTGACTGTCGTTGAAGGCATCCGCGAGAACGAGGTAACAATTGTGTATTGTTTTCTTAACATTCTATTACTCGATAGAAACATGAGACTCACTTTGTGAATGCAGGCTTCTTCTAGCTCAGCTATGAACAATAGAAATAGAGAGGAAGCTGCAAATTACAACGAGGAAGATGATCTAATCGATATTGATTCTCTTTTGGATGACGACACATTCATGTCTCTTGCATTTGAATGATGCAAACCCGTACATAGAGCAACTCATATGGTATCAATCGTCATCACAATGTTTTTCTAACTTCATTTAGGTTTTCCAATGTAAATACAGCTGGAATAGAAGAAATATCTCTAATGATGGATTTGATTTATTAGTTTGGGTGGTATAGAGACATGATCTTTTCAGTTGTATGTACCCATAGAAAAATATGGCCTGTGCATAGCTTCAGTGCGCAATGCCTTTTGTAAACAAACTGGTTGGGTGGTGATTGGTTTCTAGGGTTAGTTTTGTGTATTATCTAAACATATATGCTTGTTTTTTGAGATCCTGTCTGCAAAATTTTCTTTACATTATTGTCTTTGGCTTTGAGTGAGAAATTAAAACTTGCTAATTAAGTAACCACAAAATTATGATTTCAGTTACTTTGTGTATGCTGTCTTATTAAAACGTGTTAGTTAAGTAACCACAAAATTGTGATTTCAGTTATTTTGTGTATGCTGTCTTTTGGAATCTCTGACAGAGCGACAGACCATCTGTTTCTTCCGGGTCAAGGCATTACAATTTTGGTTATTTCCGGTTAACCTTCCCCGATGCCAGCCATCCTGGAAGTTCACCGTCTCAGTCATAAAATGCGACTTGAACAGAAACAAAAACAGAAAATAGAAAGCGCGTATATATAAATGGAAATGGTTAGATTAAATTAAATAAATGAATATAGAAAGTCATTATATATAGCGCTGCCCGATCATTTACATAAAAAAATTTGTAACCACAAAAAGAGAAGAATGGAAAAGCTATCATCAGCCGCTGTAGTTCCTCAGCTCCTCCGCAACATCATCATCGCCGTCGTCGTTTTCGCCGATGAATCTCTCCTCCAAATCTCCGGAAACTCGAAGCTCCTCGAGAAACTCCGTCTATTTCTAGTCACCTGTTTCCTCTTCTTCTTACGCACGATTCCTTCACTTGTCTCCTTCGCAAACCCTAATCCGAAGAGAGGTTTCAAATTCACGGCGGAGAAGAAGCTCGAGATCGGCGATTGCGCGTCAGAATCTGGAATCGGTCGAGCCATCTGGCAGTTACTCTCGGCTATGAATGAAATTCCGGTGAATTCTAGAAAGTACGAAGTTGTTAGATCCTTAGCGGAGAGACTAATCGACGAGAATCACCGACAAAACTCGTTCGCCTTGTTTGATTTGAACCGTAGGGTTTTAAACGCGTCGTTTCGTAGAACCTTAGGCCGGTTAGAAACGGCGGTTGAGCGGAACCGGAGAGATACGGGTGAACCGATTCGAAGTGGATTGAACCGGGTGGTGAGAGCTGCGGTTAGAGCTGTTGGAGATGGATTCACAAGTTGGGGTGGAGAAGAGACGACGGATCAATCGGCGGAAATGGCTGAGAAGCTGGCGGCGGAGCTGCTTTGGTTGGCGGAGAATATGTCGGTTTATGGATTCGTAGATGAAGCAGTTGAGAAATGGGCTTCGGCTTCTAACTTGGCTTGGCTCGCTCTTTGGTCTGAACCAAGGCTTCAATGTTCTATGGTCCAAATTTCTGGTAAGATTCCTTTCTTTTCTCTGGCTCTCTGCTATATTATTATTACTGTCTTTTTTTCATTAGATTTGCTGTCTGAAAACAAAATACGTTGTCTTTTTTTTTTATAACTCTTTTCCTAAATAGAGTAAATAGAATAGTATCTTACCCATTTAGAATGAAGAAGAGAACAATAAGAAACATGATGATACTCTTTGTAACTGAATACAAAATATTCATTTTTGTTTGTTTTGGTAATATTAGGACTGGGCGTTGTAACTGAATACAAAATCTGATTTGAATATGATCCGAAAAACTTAATGATGATCCGATTTTGTTCGAAAAATTATATTTGAATATGACTTAAGTCTAGGTATTTGGGATATCATGTAATATTGAACCGAATCGAAAGAATACTCGAAATAATCTGAAGTTTCGACTAATTTCGCATAATTCTGATATTTTCGAGTATTTTTGTGTAGTTTTATTTTTATGGTAGCACAAATATTTTCTGAGTTTTGTATATTTTTAGATAATTTGGGTATATTTCTTATGGGATTTTTGGTTAATTTAATATTTTCAGATTTTTTTAGTAGTTTTTTGAGTTTTTCATATAATTTTTGGGTATCTGAATTGAACCCGCATAAAACCTAGCCGAACCCGATTTGAAAATTGGAAACACCGAACGGTTTTATTATTGTAAATCTGAAAATCTGGAAATCCAGAATAACCGAATGGTTACCCGAATGCTTTTACCACTTTTGTATTGTCTTGTTCTGATGATTTGGATCCTTAACTTCTTACGTGTGGGTTTTCTTTATGTGAAGCCTTGTTGTTCAAAGAAGCCGGAGGAGGAGAAGCAGCAGGAGAAGAGATAAAGAAGAAGATGCTTATCTCGTGGCTTCCATTGCTGTGTCGTGCCAGCAACGGAGCGGATAAACCGGTTTTGAGAAGCGCGGAAAGAGCAGAGCTAGAGAAAGTGTTGGAGAAGATGATATCAGAGCTGAAAGAAGAGGAACAAGAACAAGTTCTATCACTTTGGCTTCACCATTACACAAGCTGCTCCTCTTCTGACTGGCCTGATCTCAACAGCTCTTATGTTCGTTGGTGTCATTCTTCTCGCCAGCTTTTGCTCTCACATTGTGATGATATTCACAAACCCAAAGCATAAAGAATTAGATATTTCATATGGGGGTTTCCAAGAATCCAAACATCAGTTGTTGTCAGTAGGTAAGGAAAACACATTTAATGTGTATTGAAAATAGTTTGTTGTGATCAAGCCAAACCAAAAGCAAACAATAGTAAGAAAACAAAAGAGGAAAAAAAACTATAGACGAGTTCTACACTTCTAATTGTATAGCAAAACAAAGCATCCGTTTCTCTGTTTTATTCAATCACTCTGTTGAAACAGAGTCTCCATTTCCTAAATACTAGGGACTATTTTATTACATCAGTTAGACCAAGTCACTTGGCACTCGTCCTAATATTTCTCCCAGGCACAGATATCGAGGCAGACTTCTATGTGACCGGCGCTCCTCGCCGGAGTTGGGGAGGGCCTTTTGCGTTGTTCCTTTATAGTCACTCCAGAAAAGCCATAGGACCGGAACCCGCGCCTGTGCGTCTACCGAGCTAGCAACACCCCCTCTTTCTCCCCCAACATCATCCTTTAAGTCTATTCCCAACGGATATTTAGGAGATTACTTCTCGATTACGATGATTACCTTGGTGAAGGGGCTCTCCAAGGACGGGATTGTAGCTTCTGTGGCGGCGTGTTTGCTCTTGTTGCTTCCTCCCCTATTTTGCGTCTGTTAGGTCTACGGCGTTCTCCTCCAGGCTCTTCTGGTGGTGGCCAGAGTTAAACTCTCTGTTGTGGCGGTGGTGGGTCGTCATCTGTGTGGTTAATTATTCGTCGAGAAGGTTCATTGTTTGTGCAATGCTGTGTGGTTCAAGAGCATGGAGGCTTGGCTCTGGCGTGTGGTGAGTTGGTCCTGGCGGCGTCGTCTGGTGGTTTAGCCGACTTTCCGAGTCGTGTCGTTCTCGTTTTTTTCAGTCGGGCCGGTTTCTCCTGGGCTTTTTGCAGTCGTCAATGGCGGGTGAGTTGGCTGTAAGGTTGTTGGTTTTTGTTGTTTTGGGTTGGTTAGGTTTGGTTAGGTAGTATTGGTTAGTCTTGGCTATGTGGTGGTTCTGGTTTGATCTACTAAGAGTTTCAGCCTTGTGGGTGTGCGTTATGTGGCTAGCTTTTCAGGTTAGCTCGGTGAGCCAGTCATCTTCGGTTTTGGTTGTGATGCTATCGTTTCTGTAGATTCGGGTGGTGATTTTCTGTGCTTTGAGAGTGTGCTCTTCCTTGTTGTTGGATGCTTCGGTATAGATCATGCAGTTCTCTTCCTTATCTTCTGCTTTTGGTCTTCTACCTTTAGCAAGGGTTCTTCGGCCCAACCTTATAGGGATTGGGGCTTTGGCCCTTTCGCATCTAGTCTGTCGCTGGCGAATGGTAACCGATGGTCCTTCGTCTTCCTTGGTTTGTCTGCATACGATTTATTCGTGGCTCCTATCGGAGGAACAATATAAAGAGTGTTGATAGCTCAACCTCAATAATTCTCTACTTCATGTGTACGCTTATTCTCTCTCTTGATGTGTGGTGGTTACTACCTCTTTGATGTCTAGTCTGCTTGTTTGGATCTGATCTGTGCTGCTTATTAGTTGGACTAACTTGTACTGGCTAGGTTTTTATGTTTGTTCAGTTTTATTTTGTTTGCTTATTATCTTTGTCTTCGGGGATATCTGTTTATCCGCCGGCTCTTGGTTTTAGGGATGGCCTTTATCCGTTAGCTTATGTTTTCCGAGAGGTGGATATCTCACCGGCTTTGGTTTTATCGTGGTGTAATATCGGTGCATTAATGAAAATCCTTTAGCGAAAAAAGACCAAGTCACTTGGCGTTGATTCTATTAGTATCCATCTTCATTTTCATTTCCATTTTTTTTTGTCTGAATTATATTGATTAAACGAGATTAAATACAAAGTTAAAATACATAAATCAACCGAAGAAGATATAGTATCCCATTTCCAGAAGCTAAATCCAAAAGAAGAAAAATGAGTCAGCAGAATAACTGAATATCTTTGGAAACAAAACTAATGAAAAAGGAAAAAAAAATCTCGAGAAACAAAACCCTATGAAAAGGAAGAAAAACATACAACAAAACAAACATAATTTAATGTAAATTTGAGGCTTAGCAATAACAAACCAACTCAACAAATTTTGAAGATATTTGAGCGAGATTTAATGTTGCCGTCCACGATCCACCGAACAATAACATAAATTTCTATAAACTATAAGAATCTCTTTTATCTAATGAATCAAGATTTCATAATCCGACAAGAAAAACCGCTACTAATTCCACAAACACTCTTCTGGATACGATTAGCAACGGAATCCGGAAACGAAAATTTCATTTCCAAATATTATTAGTTTTTTTCACACGTTTATTTTTCTATATTAAGCTTAGATTTTTTTAAGGAAAAAAACAGAGGAATCATATTCCGTTAGTTTGCAACCTACGAAATTGTGAGACTTAAAAAGAAAAAGTGAAACAGAATAAACTTTCAAGCAAAAACACAAGAACGTGGTGTTGATCATATACAAGCAAGAGAGATCAACCAAATCAAAGTTGAATGTCCTTCAGAGAATCATGTTCCGTTGAACGTACCGAAATACTGTTTCCGAATTGATTCACATAACATGGTTGGGTACTAATAATTGGACCTAATTATACGTGGTCAAAACATAAACAACAACCTCGTAATCTATCTATAAAATCTCTATCGATCAAATGCATTTGATGTAGCAAAACAAACAAACAAACAAAACAGACCTCAATCATGGCTAGCCTGATAGAAGCACAGTGCCGTTGCGGTAGATGGGTGTGGGCTCAACCGGGGGTCGGTGCTGTCCAATGCTCAACCTGCCATACCGGCACGCAGCTCCAATCGTTCGTGGAAGCAGTGCGCAGTGCGAACCGCATGCGTTATGGACTTCAACAGCTACGTAGACAACATCGACAACAACAACAACAACAACAACAACTGCCACAGATGATGGCTCAGCTGCCACCACCACCACCGCCTAGGTTGCTCGAGCCTCTTCCCTCGCCGTTTGGGAAGAAGAGAGCGGTTTTATGCGGCGTTAACTATAGGGGAAAAAGCTATAGCTTGAAAGGTTGCATCAGTGATGCAAAGTCCATGAGATGTTTCTTGGTTCAGCAGATGGGTTTCCCTATTGACTCTATTCTCATGCTCACAGGTTGTTCTTTTTCTGTTTTCTTGCGGATGGATGTTCGGGTATCTATCCAGGTTCTGTTTGGAGTTTTCGGGTTTTCAGGTTTAAAAATATAAAACCGTTCAGATATTTTAGAATTTCGGTTTGATTTGATTCGATTTCATCCGGGTTCGTATACCCAAAATATAAAAACGAATAAAAAAATAGTTAAATTTGAATAAGTTTTGGTTAAATTTTGACAACTATATTTGAAAATTTTATAATATTAAATTATTTTGAATATTTCAATTATTTTAATCTTCAAATAAACTGATATTTCAGATTTATAATTGTAATTTTGGATATTTTAATTATTTTAAGTATTATTAATATTTGTGGATATATAATTATATTTCAAGTATTTCGGTATCCATTTGGTTTTCGATTCAGTTCGGATATAGGATTATAGGATCTGTTCGGGTATTTTGTCGGTTTCGGTTTCAGTTTAATACTAATTTTCAGATTGTGTTCGAATATTTTGTCCACCCTAGTTCTCTAAAGCCAATTTCTTTGTTCCCTTCGCGAAAATTCCTGATGATGAATGTTTGATGTTGTTGCAGAAGATGAAGCTTGTCCGCAGAAGATACCGACGAAGAGAAACATTAGAAAGGCAATGAGATGGTTAGTTGAAGGAAACAGAGCAATGGACTCACTTGTGTTTCATTACTCTGGTCATGGAGCTCAGCAGAAGGACTACGATGGAGACGAGGTCGACGGTCAAGATGAAGCCTTGGTCCCTTTGGATCATGAGACAGAAGGAAAAATCATCGATGACGAGATTAACAAGATACTCGTGAGGCCACTAGTCCATGGAGCTAAGCTTCACGCTGTGATTGATGCCTGTAACAGTGGGACTGTCTTTGATTTACCCTCCGTTTGCAGGATGAAGAGGTACACTACAAAAGCTTTCTGCTCAATTCTACTTGACCAAATCTTTAAAAAAAACTTGTGTGTGTGTGAAAAATCAGGAATGGTTCTTATGATTGGGAACATCAAACACTCGGGAGAACTTACAAAGGAACAAATGGTGGAGGAGCTTTCTGTTTCAGTGCTTGTGATGATCATGAAGCCAGTGGTTACACTCCTGTATGTTTTAAAAGACACTTATAATTTCATAATCATACAATACCTCTCTATTTCACATTAGCTGATAATTTAGTGGCCGACACCCTTACTAAAAGATTTAGGATACAAAATCAAATGTTTTCGCTTATAAGTCACAAATCGCCGTCTCTCCTTCTTCTCGAGGATATGGGATGGAAGCTGGTGTACCGTGTGTTACCGCACGCGGTTGGCCAAAATCCGAGCTAATGATGCTATGAGCGTCTCAACATGCGGTGAAAAAAAGTCATAATCTATCAGATTTTCTTTTCCCACACAGAAACCGGAAACTGAAATGCCCGGCCTATTTTGACTTAGTTTTAGAAGCGTAGGTGACCAAAAAAAAAAATACCTCTCTAATATGTTAACTGGATCATTGTGCTGTTGCAGGTGTTCACGGGAAAGAACGCAGGAGCCATGACTTATAGCTTCATAAACGCAGTGAAGACCGCTGGACCAGCACCTACGTATGGTCACCTGTTTAACCTTATATGTTCTGCGATACGCGAGGCTCAGTCTCGCCTCACCTCTGATGGGAACTACCCAAGCTCTGATGAGTCGTCGGTATGTAATTAAACTTGTACATCCGAAACTTGCATTTAGTCTGAATGTTTAATATTTTTTTCTTCATGAGTTGCTTGCAGGAGCCACTGCTAACATCATCAGAGAAATTCGATATATACTCGACAAAGTTTGTGCTCTGAAGGGTGTTTTGAAAACAAATAAATCGGAAATGTTTTCCACATTTACACCTACTTCTTTTTCTATTTATATGTATCATGTAGTGGGATGTCTACAGCAAACAAGTCTCTTCTTTGTTTAAATAAAGCTATGAAATAATGTAGCAAAAATATGAGGTTTCCTTGATTAGTAGTAAGATTGGTGTCGAGTGATCTACAAAGTTGAGAAATATTATGAGAGTACTAATCATGTTACACAATGGATATTTATTCCTTTGTCACGTAAAGCAAAAAATGAGAGATTATATAATTTATATGTTACTATAATATAAGACGAGCTAAAATGACAAAACAACTATCTCTCTCTCTCTTCTTTGCGATTTCCGTCTTTCTCCTGCCACTGGTGTGAGTTCCCTTAGCCACGCCAGTGTGTCAGCTGTTTGATATGTCTATAATTTTTGTTCACTAGAACTTCGGCTTCGTATGGCCGTTTTTTATCCGCTTCTCTTAGGTGGTTTCAATAATCCAGCAAGTGCCGATTGAATAGTTCCGATTAAAATCGGATTTTCTGGTTTCTTTAACGGATCTCACGTTTGAGAGACTTTTGATCTTGCTCTGGTGTACTTCTTTTCTCACTGGAAACATCGATTATCTTCAACTTTCAATCGCGATCTCTAATTTCTCGGTGGAGTAATTTCTTTCAAGCTTCCATCGACTCTATGGAGAAGAGCATCATAATGGGCAATGTTTGGGTTAGTGTCCGTGCAGCGGCGGAGCTTCCTCAGTGTTGGTCGGTTTCGTTGAATACGCAAGCAGTGCTCATTTCTAGGCGATTGTCTCCCAGTGACTCTTCTATCAGAAGCATGGTCGGCATATGGTTTTGGTGATAGCGCATAAATTTGGGTCATGATGACCGGCAGCTTTTTCTCCTGAATTGGCGGTGTTGCATGATGGTGGCTACCTTAGGGTGACACGTGGTTCCGCTTTCTCTAGTCTGTAGTTTTTTCTGCCACGTTTTCTTTTTAGATAGGCTTCGGCCCATTAGTGTTTTCGTCTGAACATCATTACTATGTATCTCGGTCCATTTGTAATTTCAAATGATAAATGATATTGTTGATTAAAAAAATGTATTGGGTTAGCCTTTTCAGAGCGTCGGTGGATCAACCTCAATAATTTCGACATTGGATGCTTCTTCGGTTTGTTCTCGTCTCATGAGATCATTGTTCCCTAAGTGCTTTGTCTGACTGATCGTGATCTATGTCTGTGGCGCCTCGGTTTCTGCTATATTCATGTTTAGCTATTGTTTCTGTTTAAATTCGTCTTTTTTGTTTGGGCTCTTGTCTCCGATATCGTTGTTTGATAGGCGGTTTTAGTATTCCAAAAATGTATTCTAAAATCGTATCCCAAAAATGTAATTGATCCTTGTTATAAATGAAAAATATTTAGACGGAAAAAAGAAGAAGTCAAAGTTAGGAATTGGAGAGGAATGTGCATTTTTACATTCGTAAATAATTATACAATTATGCAAAATAAATAATAATTCTAGATCGAGTCGGCCAACTCTGTTGACTAATTCCCCATATATACGGAAATTATTCTTAAAATATATGCATGGTCCCTTACAAAAAAAAAAAAAAAAAATCGAAATATCTTGCTTACATGCAACAAAAAGATATTTAGCTACGTTCTGGTCAAATCTAACCATTTTCATTTGGTCATTTTTAAACATTTTAATGATAAGAAAAACCATAGTTTAATAAATTTTCGTAGTTATTAAAAAAAAAAAGAAAAAAAAAAATCAAAGTACCTTCCACACCATGCAATCAGGTCAAATTATTTTCCAATTTCATGAAGGCTCTGATTGGTGACACAATAGTAAAAGCGTTAGAAGTTTACCGTTTTGTTTGTTACCAATCACCAAAACGTTTTAAAAGCTACAGTAAAAACGGTTACTTTCAGCTTTTTGTTAATGCTTTCTGTAACAGCTTTCACTAACAGCTCTCACTTACAGCTTTGCACTATTCAACCGCTTACCACTTCCGCTAACCACTAAACTAACTGTTCCGTTTTTGTTCACCAATCGTATCCGAAATATCTACTCTTTATTTGGCCCTCCTTGATGTTGTTGTAATTTGACAATGCATAGCAATTACGACACAACTCTTTTTTCACCACTGTTTTTGTCTCTTTCCGCACGCAATTCCCCATGCGCACGTGAGACTCCTTCGCCTTCTCTTTTACACGTACGTGGCCATATTCTCTACTCAAAATGTAAACATGTAAAAGATAGATTGCACGATGTATCATCATTGTACAAAATACCGTATGCAAATGATTTAATTCGATTTAGCCACATTTTAAATACAATATGTGCCTATATATTTTTGTTTTCAGAATTGTTTTACTATCGCAAACCAAAATCGTAGTTGAACGTGTCAACAAAATCGTAGAGAGCTAAGTGGATTGCTTCGAATCCTATCACTCTGGAGTACTTCTGACAAGTGACGTCGTTTACCCTCGTTTGTTTTCAGCCATAACGCCAAAAGAAAATGATGAAAGATCTAATGGCTGTGAGTTCACCTTCGTTTAGAAAACTAAAACTTTGAATGGTAATTACGATTAAAATAGATTAATGATATTAGTTCATGAATATTCTAAATCGTTTTTATTTATTATTCACTGTTTTTAATCCGCAACGAAATATATCCATCCAAAAATAAAATAGTTTAGTTCATAGATATTTAATCAGTTGTGACCGATGTTACCATTCAAAACTTAAATTCAAAATTTTTTCTTTTCCGTATCTGAGTCACAAACACCTATTTTTCATGTGTAAAAGCATTTCTTATGTCGGTGACTATCATCAGATTGAGAGAAAACCTCTCAAGTATATTTCTTATATATTGTTTAGCGACTAAATGGTGACTTAACGATGGCAAAAAAAATGCACCATTTTTTTAGATGCAGAAACATGAACTCCGAGGAAAAAATCACTGCGGAATATACTTTTTTGCATCACCTTATAAGTTATAGTTACTTAAAAATTTTGTAACACAAAAAAGTATTGAAGTTTCAGTACATAATATTCCAAAATATGATCATTAAAGAGAGTTTTCAAAATAAAGGAAAAGGTATAAAGGGGGAAAAGAAACAAGGAGTGGGCCCTAACGATGTAAAAGGCCAATAATGGACTGTAATAATAAGGGTTTGGTTCGTACGCATCGTAGAGGCGTATCTTATTGCACTAGCTACACGACCGACTACTCAAGTGTCAAGTGCACCGTATTTTTCTATATTTATACGTAAACTATTTATAAGTCTATATAATTGTACAATGTATAGTATTTATATACACTAAAATACGTATGGCTCATGTGGTGGTCCCCGCAGAAACCAAAGGTAGAGCCGTGTGGGAGGGACCTCCCCCAAGTAAAACGATCATCACACGGTATCAGGTTCCTTGTCCCTTTCTCGAATTCAGTGGCGCCCTTCAATTCCATAAGGAACCTTCCCTAAATAAATACACAACTAATCAATAGTTTTATAAAGGTGTTGATTTAAGCTTTGAAACGCGTAATGACTTCTTCTAATACGGCCTAACAATTAATTACTGTTCAGTTTATTTGTGGCGTTTCAAGATCGCCTGGCATTAGGGCTAGGCAAAAAATCCGGAACCAAAATACCGAACCGAATCCGAACCGAAAAAGAGGAACCGAATCCGAACCCGAACCGACAAAATATCCGAATGGGTCCTAAACCTCTATACCCGAAGAATCGAAACCGAACCCGATCCGAACCGAGAACTGAATGGGTACCCGAAATATCCGAACTACAATTATATATCCAAAATATTAATTATATTTAGACTTAACATAACATAATTATTTAAAACTATAATTACAAATTCATATATATTAGTTAGTTTTATATCAAAATAGCTAAAATACCCAAAATAAATAAAATATACAAAATTTTTTGTTATATTTGTCTCATTTTAACAATTTTTTGTTCAAATTAACCAATTTTTGTTTTTGTTTTATGATTTTATGGGTACCCGAACCCGAACCCGAACCGAACCCGAATGGAACCGAACCGAACCCGAACCGAAATTATAAAATACCCGAATGGATCTTATATGCCTAGACCCGAAAACCCGAAAACCCGAAAAACCCAAACCGAACCCGAACGGGTACCCAAACGTCCAAGCCTACCTGGCATGACTAGAGCAGGTCTTTGGACGGAAAGGCCCATGCTTTTAGTGTAATGGTAAAAGCTTCAAGGATTAATTCATGGTTCTGGGTCTATTCAATGTTCAAATCTTCAAATGTTACATTTTCTCTCCTCAGATTGGATTCTCACTAAATATAAAAATATGATTATGTGGAAAATATAGACTTAAATCCAGTTTGGCCGAAGTAGTTAACATGATAGTTCAGTAGCAGTTAACATGATAGTTCTGTAACATGCAATTTGATTATCTTCTAACAATAGTCGGAAGCATGCATTCTAAACTTAATATAAAGTAAAATGGTAGTCGGTCCACTCTATAGCATTCCAATATGTTTCTTCGAAACTAATCGGATAATTGATAGGATTTATATAAAATGGTATATTTTTATATATTTTCATTTTTAAAAGTGGCCTTTTCTAGTCTTTGAAACCTTAGGACCGACGCTAGGCGTCACCCATGATGCAATGAATCGAAATAGAGTTAATGAAAGCTTTTAGAAGGTGGTATTAAAACGTAAGTATTGGCTGGTTAAAAGATATATTTGTTGGCATGTGTTTTTACTTAAGGAGAAACAAGTAAACAATGTGGATGGCCAGATTTATGACTGTTTCAATTAGTTGAACTTAAAAAAAAAAATAGAAATATGATGATAGAATGATATATAAAATATCTTTTTAGCACTTAAAAAATTAAAAGTTGTTAGTTTTCTTGTCCATCTCTTAAATTGAAATATGGTTTTTGACTATATACATGTTGAATCAATGTATCTTGGTATCAAAATCAGATCAACTACAACCACTTTTTAAAATAACCAGTTGATCTAATTTATAGCTGCCTTTTTAAACATTTAGTATTGAGCTGTATTTTATAATGAATTCCTGCATTTAAATTTAGAATGGGCTTTTGCGCTTACACTATACTCGGTTTGTATTCATAAACTTCAATACAAATTTTAATAGATATGACTTTTGAGTATGTGACAGCTTGAAAGAATTCATATTCATAAATTCAATTTACTTTAGTTTTATTTCTCAATATTGATATATATATAAATAATCATATATATATACATATATATATTTAAATTGCATTTTCTAGATTCAATAAAACATGTCCTTGTTAGCTTAGGACTTTTGGTTTTGGTTATCCCTAGGATTTTTATTGTTGGTTGTTGACAATGGTTGCTAATTTTGAGTTTTTACAGTTTTATTTTAGATTTTGAGATAAATTATAATCTGTTTTTTATGTCTCGTGATTCTTAAAAAAAAAAAATAATCCTTCAATTGTTTTTCAGATTGATTGAATAAGCATGTTTTTCTATAAATTTGTCAGTTACTTCATATAAAGTTAAATTATGTGTGAATGGATAGTTCGTGATCTATACTTTATATGTGAAAATTTAGATGATTTTAAATTGTAGATTCTTATATATGATTATTTGGTTGATTATCAATTTATCTGAATCTATTGCTTTATTTTGTGCCTTTCATTATCTCAATGATTATCCGAAATCTCAGATTTTCGGTTAGTCTTGTTAGTTTTGTTTCGATTGTAATAGTTCGTTCGGATTTCTCTTTTTGTTCGGTTCCAAAAATTTAGATCTTCTGATTTTTTTTTCTTTTTAAAATTATATAGAACTTTGGTTTCCGTAATTTTTTTGGACTTTTAACTTTGATTTGTTCCAACTTAATTTTCTACTATAATTTATTATGTTTAATATAAAAATCATTCAGATGAAAAAAAAATCATTATAATCTACTTTGACAAAAAAAAAAAGATTTAATATAAAAAGCTTCCTTTTAATAACCAACTAATAACAAATTTATCGGCTAAGCATCACTTAAAATTTAATACACGTTATGGAGACTAACCACGTCACACTTGAAGAACCTTTACAGGCTGTCAAACACCCTTTATGAAATTGACACCTTTGCTACTACAGACTACAGCTGCCCACTCGTCTCCCATTTCTTAAAAAAAAAAACTTTGGTATAAATACCTCTGTATCACAGTGTCACACTTCATCCTATAAACTCCAAAACAAAACCTCTGCAAAATCTCATTTCCCTCCTTCTCAATGGCTTATAATTACCGTCTTGCCATCATCCTCACTTTCCTCTCCTCAATCGCCGGTATTTCCACCGCCGCGTTGGTCGAGGAGCAGCCACTTATTCTAAAATACCACAACGGCGTACTTTTGAAAGGAAACATCACAATCAATCTCATTTGGTACGGAAAATTCACACCAATCCAACGGTCAGTAATCGTCGACTTCATCCACTCACTCAACTCCAAAGACACCGCAACCTCCCCTGCTCCTTCCGTCGCGTCCTGGTGGAAGACGACGGAGAAATACAAAGGCGGATCTTCAACGCTCGTCGTCGGGAAACAGCTTCTCCTTGAAAACTATCCTCTCGGAAAGTCCCTTAAGAATCCCCACCTCCGTATTTTATCCACCAAACTTAACGGCGGACTCCGGTCAATAACCGTCGTTTTAACGGCGAAAGACGTTGCCGTCGAGGGATTCTGTATGAACCGATGCGGATCCCACGGTTCATCCGGATCCAAATCACGTCGCGCGGCTAACGGCGCTGCTTATATCTGGGTCGGAAACTCCGAGACGATGTGCCCCGGATATTGCGCGTGGCCGTTTCACCAGCCGATTTACGGACCACAAACGCCGCCGTTAGTTGCTCCTAACGGTGACGTTGGAGTTGACGGAATGATTATAAACCTCGCTACACTTCTAGCTAACACCGTCACGAATCCGTTTAAGAATGGATATTACCAAGGCCCACCAACTGCGCCGCTTGAAGCTGTCTCCGCTTGTCCTGGTATATTCGGGTCGGGTTCTTACCCAGGGTATGCGGGTCAAGTACTCGTTGACAAAACATCCGGGTCTAGTTACAACGCCCGTGGACTCGCCGGAAGGAAATACCTCTTGCCGGCGATGTGGGATCCACAGACCTCAACGTGTAAGACTCTTGTTTGATCCAATGGACGTCAGTAAGACACGTGGAATAGATCTGAGCAATATATCATCTATGGTTAAGACAAGTTGCACGTGCGAGTGTTGAATACATGCTTTCGGGTTTGGATTGTGGATAGGCTCTTTGCTCTTGTCGTTTTGTTGTGACGTGTAAATTATGTCGGAACGTGTAGATATATGCCTTAAATAAAATAATTTTGTTTCTACTATTTTAAAGTTTTAACGCACTCATTTATCATAATGAAGTTTTAATGATCGAAGCTTATATTTCTAATTTTATACTTAAAAAGGGATCTGACTTTTTATATTAGTGGGTAGAAGATAATAATGATATTTGTTTGTATTTAATTCGATGATTAAAGTGGATACTATTCAAAAAATAAGATGCTTAAAGTGAATAGCAGTACAAAGGAAGATTGGAGTATAAAGTAGGCTGCTCCGGGTGATGTCGGCGCCTAGGAGACCAAGTCGATTGCTTAGTAAGATACATGCTTAGTACTACTTAAGTTTTCCATTTACCATGTTTGTTTCGTTGCGGGGAAGGTGGCTGTGGTTGCGGCAGCGACAACGGCAACATTACCGCACATTGTTGTTCATTTTATAGTTGATGTCAGTACCGCAGTCGCAGGTTGTTGTTTGTTTTAAATGCAGCCGCTGCCGCAACTGCAAATTACTGTATTTAACCGCAACCTTAAGTTGCATCTATCTGCGCTAACTAACCGAACATAAATTATTATAACAACTGTAGTATCCGCAGGTATATGCGACTAAACGCTAAATTTTTTTAGCGTCGGGAAATTTTCGACGTTAGCCGCAATGTTTAACCGCAGTCGCAATCTCATGTACCTGCGACAATCAAACGAACACATAATGTTGTCACAGCCACACCAGTAGGTATTTATGGCAACCAATCGAATTATGTATTTTTATGAGATAGTATTTGTTTTAGTATGATTTAAAAAATTATCTAATTTTATCTTTGAGTTAGCAAAAGGGTTAAGTTAAAAAAAATAGAGTAACAAGTTGAACACTTTAAACACACAAAAAATGAATTAATCAGAAAACGAGAGAGTTTGGTAGTCAAATTTTTAACAACAAATCTCAATTTTCTGTAATTTAGTTACTCTATATTTCCTGACCATGGTCAGTGGGTTTGGTGAAGTTCTCCATTGCTTTCCGTTCTTTATGCCAATGGAAACTTTGTAACATTTAAGCATTAATACGAAGGCCTCTCTATACTATATTCCATTCAATTGTAGTACATTACTAATATTAGATATGTGTGCGTATATCCTATGTATTGTTTGTACCAAATATTTCAGTGTGTCATTTCTTTATCAATATTGTCAAATACAACTAAACTTGATTACGTCGTAGTGGATCCGGACTTTCGGCTTTTAAAAAGCAAAGCTAGTGAGGATAATGTTTAGTAAAAGTCTCCTTTTGTTATAGGGCTACGGCGCATAAAAGATCTTTAAACCTTGTTGTCGTGTTCGGTGAGAGATGAAAAGAGGACAAGATTTTGGTATGATCCATGGAGTGATCTTGGTCCTCTGATTCTAGAGTTATAAAAGAGAGAAGGAGAAAAAGAGATACATAATTTTATTATAATCTTTAGAACATAGACATGAACGTTCGGATATCCGTTTAAATTCAATTTAGATTTTTCAGGTTTTCGGGTCGAATTTGGTCTGATTGCTTTCAGTTTATGGTAGTCGCAATTATCAAAATAATGTATGAAAATTCAAAAAAAAATATTTAAAAATATTTAAATAATTCTGAAACCTCGTAAAAAAATATATTCTAATTAACTAAAAGTCTTCAAAAGTACTTAAACATATATGCACTATCCAAAATACAAAAATAAACTATTCAAACTACCCAATAATATTCATAAGTATTAAAATTAATCGAAATTTAATAAAACTTCTGGATATTTCAGATACTCGTTTGAATTCGGTCTAAAATACTTTGATTTAAGTCCTATTCATAATATTTTTTAAAATCGGTTTGGATAGGATTCAAGGTTTTCGGGTTGAATTCGGATTCAGATCAGGATTTCAGGTATAATGCCCATGACGAACATATATGGTTGGTGGGTTTTATTGGGCCTTTTGGGCTTCGTTAGTGTAACCCAAAAAATATTTAAGGAGCCCAAATTAAAACATAACCCGAACTTAAGAACCGATTCTCTCGATTGGCGGTTCCAATCACATCATATATACAGAACTTGTATTTATTTATTTATTTTTCCTGCCTTAATCTGGATAAACCCTAGCTCTCATTTTCTTAGTTATCGCGTTCGTCTTCCACCACACATTCATTCGCCGGCGATTTCCGATAATCGGTGAGTTCTTCTCGTTATCTACCTTGTTTGATTTTTCTCTGATCTGATTGTATTTTTAATTTCGATTTGTTCTCTGATTTACTGTTACCTCAATTTCGCAGTTCCCTTTTTGTGTTGGAAAAAAACTTCGCTGAGTATCGATAATGGCGGATCTAGATCCCGAGATAGCTAAAACTCAAGAGGAGAGACGGAAGATTGAAGCAGAGCTAGCTTCACTCACTTCTGTGAATTTCGATCGGGATCTGTACGGAGATAACGACCGTGATTCCTACTTGACTTCTATTGCAGCCAACGATGAGGAGGATCCAAATCTGGACACCAATGGATCTCTTGTGGCTCAGCGTCTTGCGTCTTACACTGCTCCTAAGTCTATTCTCAACGACGTGGCTCGTGCTCACAGTGAAGATGACGATGGGGGATTCAAGCCAAGGCAGACCATTGCGGAACGTGAGGGTGATTATCGGAACAGAAGACTTAATCGTGTTCTCTCTCCGGATAGAGTTGATCCGTTTGCTATGGGGGATAAGACGCCGGATCCGAGTGTTAGGACTTACACGGATCATATGAGGGAGACGGCTGTGCAGAGGGAGAGGGAAGAAACTATGAGGCTAATTGCTAAGAAAAAGAAAGAAGAAGAAGAAGCTGCCAAGGCGGAGAAGGATTCTGCTCCTCCTGCTCCTCCTGCCTCTTCTTCAAAGAGGAGGAACAGGTGGGACCACTCTGAAGAAGACGGTGATGCAGCTGCTGCTTCAAAGAAAGCTAAAGCATCAACTTCGGACTGGGATGTAGCTGATCCAGCTCCAGGGATTGGACGATGGGATGCAACTCCGGGGAGAGTTTCTGATTCCACACCATCTGTTGGAAGAAGGAACAGATGGGATGAAACTCCTACACCTGGTCGTGTGACTGATTCTGATGCAACACCAGGTGCTGGTGTTACTCCAGGTGCAACTCCCACAGGTGTTACTTGGGACGCGACTCCAAAAGGGTTTGCAACGCCTACACCAAAGCGTCAACGTTCTAGGTGGGACGAGACACCAGCAACTATGGGGAGTGCTACACCTATGGGTGGAGTTACTCCTGCTGCTGCTTACACCCCTGGTGTCACTCCAGTCGGTGGGATTGATATGGCTACTCCAACTCCGGGTCAGCTTAATCTGCGTGGTGCTATGACTCCGGAGCAGTACAATCTGGCGAGGTGGGAGAGGGATATCGAAGAGAGAAACAGACCATTGAGTGATGAAGAGCTTGATGCCATGTTTCCCACAGAAGGGTACAAGGTTTTGGACCCGCCTGCTTCTTATGTTCCCATCCGAACCCCGGCTAAGAAGGCTCTAGGAACCCCGACACCCATGACAACTCCTGGCTACGTTATTCCTGAGGAAAACCGTGGGCAGCAGTATGATGTGCCCCAGGAACTTCCTGATGGGCTGCCGTTTATGAAACCTGAGGATTATCAGTATTTCGGAGCTCTGTTAAATGAAGAGAACGAAGAAGAGCTGAAACCTGAGGAGCAGAAAGAACGCAAGATAATGAAACTGTTGTTGAAGGTTAAAAACGGAACGCCTGCCCAGAGGAAAACTGCTCTGAGGCAGCTTACTGATAAGGCTCGTGAGCTTGGTGCTGGTCCTTTGTTTAATAAAATTTTGCCATTGCTCATGCAACCCACTTTGGAAGATCAAGAGAGGCATCTTTTGGTGAAGGTAATTGACAGGATTCTGTACAAACTTGATGAGCTGGTAAGGCCTTTCGTCCACAAAATTCTTGTTGTTATCGAGCCTTTGTTGATTGATGAAGATTACTATGCTCGTGTAGAAGGGAGAGAAATTATTTCTAACCTTAGCAAAGCAGCTGGTTTAGCCACTATGATTGCAGCTATGCGTCCTGATATTGATAACATGGATGAATATGTGAGGAACACAACAGCGAGAGCTTTCAGTGTAGTCGCTTCAGCTCTTGGAATCCCTGCACTCTTGCCATTCCTGAAAGCTGTTTGCCAGAGTAAGAAGTCATGGCAGGCACGGCACACTGGAATTAAGATTGTGCAGCAAATTGCTATACTAATTGGCTGTGCCGTTTTGCCTCACTTAAGGTCTCTAGTAGAAATTATCGAACACGGTCTCAGTGATGAAAACCAGAAGGTGAGGACTATTACTGCGTTGTCACTGGCGGCTCTAGCTGAGGCTGCTGCTCCTTATGGTATCGAGAGCTTCGATTCTGTTCTGAAGCCTCTGTGGAAAGGTATTAGGTCTCACCGTGGTAAAGTTTTGGCTGCATTCTTGAAGGCGATTGGTTTTATCATCCCCTTGATGGATGCTATATATGCGAGCTACTATACAAAAGAAGTGATGCTTATCTTGATTCGTGAGTTTCAGTCACCTGATGAAGAGATGAAGAAGATTGTCCTCAAGGTGGTGAAACAGTGTGTAAGTACCGAAGGTGTTGAAGCGGATTACATCCGCACCGATATTCTGCCTGAGTTTTTCAAACATTTCTGGGTTAGGAGAATGGCTCTGGATAAGAGAAACTATAAGCCGCTTGTTGAAACTACTGTTGAGATTGCAAACAAGGTTGGTGTTGCAGATATCGTGGGGAGAGTTGTTGAAAATCTCAAAGATGAGAGTGAACTGTACCGGCGTATGGTTATGGAAACCATTGACAAGGTTATCACAAACCTCGGAGCGTCAGACATTGATGCGAGACTTGAGGAGCTGCTCATAGATGGAATTCTTTATGCTTTCCAAGAACAGACAAGCGACGATGCTAATGTGATGCTTAATGGATTCGGTGCTGTAGTGAATGGTCTTGGTTTACGAGTAAAGCCTTACCTTCCACAGATCTGTGGTACCATCAAGTGGCGATTAAACAACAAGAGTGCAAAGGTAAGACAACAAGCCGCTGATCTCATCTCTAGAATTGCTGTTGTTATGAAACAATGTGGTGAAGAACAGTTGATGGGACATCTCGGTGTTGTCTTGTACGAGTATCTTGGAGAAGAGTACCCTGAAGTCTTGGGATCAATTCTTGGAGCTTTAAAAGCTATCGTCAATGTAATCGGTATGACAAAGATGACACCTCCCATTAAAGACCTGCTTCCAAGACTGACTCCGATTTTGAAGAACAGACACGAGAAAGTCCAAGAAAATTGTATCGACCTTGTTGGTAGGATTGCTGATCGTGGTGCTGAGTTTGTTCCAGCAAGAGAATGGATGAGAATCTGTTTCGAGCTTCTTGAAATGCTCAAAGCTCATAAGAAAGGTATTCGTCGTGCCACTGTCAACACTTTCGGATACATAGCTAAAGCCATTGGACCACAAGACGTTCTCGCTACATTACTAAACAATCTCAAAGTCCAAGAACGTCAGAACCGTGTCTGCACCACAGTCGCAATCGCAATCGTCGCGGAAACATGCTCTCCATTCACGGTCTTACCCGCTTTGATGAACGAATACCGAGTTCCAGAACTCAACGTCCAGAACGGTGTCCTGAAATCCCTCTCCTTCCTCTTCGAATACATCGGTGAAATGGGTAAAGATTACATATACGCAGTCACACCATTACTCGAAGACGCTCTCATGGACCGTGACTTAGTTCACAGACAAACCGCAGCTTCAGCAGTGAAACACATGGCTTTAGGTGTAGCTGGTTTGGGTTGTGAAGACGCTTTGGTTCACTTGCTTAACTTCATTTGGCCCAACATCTTCGAAACATCTCCTCATGTTATCAATGCTGTGATGGAAGCTATTGAAGGCATGAGAGTTGCGTTAGGTGCAGCAGTTATACTGAACTATTGTTTGCAGGGTTTGTTTCATCCGGCTCGTAAGGTCCGTGAGGTGTACTGGAAGATTTACAATTCGCTTTACATTGGTGCTCAGGACACGCTTGTTGCTGCTTACCCGGTCCTTGAAGATGAAGAGAACAATGTTTATAGCCGACCGGAGTTAACTATGTTCGTTTGAAAGGAAGATCAGACCGACTCTTTCTTACACCTTCAGTCTACTGTTTTGTTTTGTAATCGGCTTTGTTGCAAAGGTTTGCTTTGTATAAACTTTAAACACAGATTCGTCATGACTTCAGTGTTGGTTTATTCGGTTTAGAACGAAATTGCGATGAACTTAAATTCGAGTTTGGTTCTGTAATTGCTAAACTTCGGTTCAGTTTGGATTACAAACAAGTTGAAACTTTCGGTGTTGTCTGGACTTCTCAGACCATTTTTAGTACAGACCCAAGAATTTCCACCAGATGGATCCGACAGATCCCCAAATGATTGCTTGTAATAGAGCCATGACGAGCAGATCTGTGGCTCAAAGATGAAAGTCTTTTCCTTTGTACAGGATCGGCTTAATTACCATGTCTCCACTTGGTCAGCTTGCTTACTTTCAAAAGGGGGAAAAGAAGTCCAGATAAAATCGGTAGCCCAAGCTGTCCCAACCTATACCATGTCATGCTTCCTCCTCCCTCAAGGTTTAACAGATAAACTTAGGAGCTCGGTCTCAAGATATTGGTGGAGCTCGAGTCATAAGAATGATGGTATTCATTGGATTGCGTGGGATAAATTATGTTTACCTCATGATTTAGGCGGACTGGGTTTCCGTGATTGGCATGACGTTAATATTGCCCTGCTAGCGAAGCAATTATGGAGATTACTCCAATTCCCATCATCACTCCTAGCCCGTGTCCTTAAGGGTCGATATTTCAATCGATCGGACCCCCTAGAAGACCATAGAGTCTACTCCCCATCGTATGGATGGCGTAGTCTAATGGCGGCGAAACCTCTCTTGAAGATGGGTTTACGAAGAACCATAGGATCAGGGCTAAACACTTTGGTGTGGAGTGATCCTTGGATTCCTGATGTGTCGGCTCGACCCGCCCGTCCCTCGTCCCAAGTTAACATATGTCATCCCCAGATGGCAGTCCGTCCCTTCATTAGCCTAGAGACTAAAGAGTGGAATTATCCCCTACTACGTGGATTTTTTCACCCAGATGATATACCTCTTATATTAGGTTTGAGACCTAGCAAGAGGGCCACCCCGGATGGGTATGCCTGGAATCATACGACAAATGGAGTTTATACGGTTAAATCGGGTTACGATTTGATCCGCAAGCATAATACGAGACCTTTATTTGAAGAAGTTAGTGAGCCAAGTATTACAGTCCTGAAAAAACAAGTTTGGAAGATCAGAACAGCTCCGAAACTCCAACACTTTATGTGGCAAGCCCTTTCGGGTTGTGTTCCGACGTGTGAGAGACTTACTTATAGGCATCTGGCCACTGATAGGACTTGTCCTAGATGTGGTAGCACAGAAGAATCTATAAACCACCTTCTTTTTGAATGCCCTCCAGCCTTACAGGTTTGGGCCTTATCGGACTTCCCGTCCATTCCGGGGAATTTTCCCAGTTCTTCTATTTACCGTAATATGGATTTCCTCTTTTGGAGAACACGAGAGCTGGGTCTCTCAGAGCCTCGAAGCTCCATCTACCCATGGATTTTATGGTTTATTTGGAAAGCGAGGAATGATAAGATCTTCAACGGGAAAGAAATCTCTCCTAGGACTACCCTCCAACTGGCTTCTCTTGAGGCGGAAAGTTGGAGACTAGCCCGCGATGAAGACAATGAAGAGGAGAGTGAAGAGACACAAGAGTTTCAAGAACCGATTGTCCCTCTTATTGACACTCAAACCCTTATATGCCAAGTTGATGCATCATGGATTGACAATGGCCTTATTAGTGGTTTAGGGTGGTGTTATAAGGATTGTATGGGGCAGGAGGTAAGCGGCCTCCAAGGGTGTCGTAGAAGCCTCTCAGCATTACACGCCGAGTTAGATAGCCTTCTCTGGGCAGCTTCATGTCTCCATGAGAAGGGGCTCTTGAGGGTACACTTCGAGACAGACTGTTCATCATTGGTAAAGATGATTGACGATCCCGAGGATTGGCCATTATTCTTGTCAGAATTGGATATTTTACTCTCTTTGAAACAGAGTTTTGAGTTCTTCGATCTACGTTTTATCCCCCGTGCCCAAAACTGCCGTGCAGATTGCCTAGCGAAAGAAGCCAGGGCTCGAGACGTGTTATTCTCCCATATAAGCCAGACTGTCTCGACTGAAGGATCTTTTCGGAGCCTCCCTTCCAGCGGATTAAACTTGGCTTAATCAAGATGGGTCGACGTCAAAAAAAAAAAAAAAAAAAATAGAGCCATGACGAACCCGAGTCTAAACATATCTTTCAGATCTACGTATCCAGCTGCGAATCCAAATAAAATAAAAAATTGTAATACTCTAGCAAAAAAAGCACGAACACATCGCTATTTATATTCTCATATGATCAAAACCAGTTGGCTAACGAAATTTTATCGGAAAACCGTATAACCGACTAATTTTGATCTTATAGGATGTAGTTGAAAAAAAAAATGGAAATGAGATAAAAGAGAATGAGAGCGGACCTCCATAGTATAAAGCAGCTGGTCCACTACTATAATGTGCCAATGCACCAGAGAGATTGTTATTGAAAGCCAAGCAAAGAGCTGCTAAAACCCCAGGGACACCAGCAGCGATTTGCATGACCAAGAAAGCGGGATAGAGAGCACCTGCGTGAGCGGTTTGGCTTGCGAATAGGTAATGGATCAGAAGATAAGAAGCCTGGAGGATAACAAACGAAGCAGGCCAGGTTAGGGAGAGGGTTTGGAGCAGTTTAGCGACACAATCCGACATCCAAGCAACAACCCCGAGGTTTGTTAGTTGTCCAGCCATACCGATCAAAACCGCAAACCAAGTGAGTGAGTCCCAAGCTGATTTGTCGCTTAGACAGTCGTTCCAGTTTATGACTCCCAATAGCAGAAGCATTGATAGACCAATCATCGCGGATACAACACTTGATATTCCTATTGCTTCCCTGCAATGTGAGGCCGTAAAAGTTGGATTTATTAAGACATAAGTCTCACACCGATATCTAAAAAGGATCATTATTAATATATAAGGGATATGGGCCACATCGGTAGTTGGGAGCCCATAGAACTTAACAAGATTACATGTTGTTCTAAGTTGTTGAAAATTAAGAGTGATTTCAGAATCATGACCTCCAAGAATGCTTACCCGGAAACCCAAAGAGAGACGGTGATAGCCATTGCACCGAGCATGATCCATTCATTTTTCGTGATGGGACCTAATCGTTCGAGCTTCTTTGCAGCTGCAGCAGGAGCTTCTGGTGTGTGTTTCAGCTCAGGAGGGTAAAGCTTGTAGATGATGAGAGGTGTACAAAGAAGAGACGCAAATGCAGGAACACTCGCGGCTTTAAACCAAGACACCCATGGATTTGAGAGAACCACACCAACTTCTCTCGCTAGTTTGAGACATAGCAAGTTTTGTGCAGCTGATGTGAGGAGAAGCGCACCAGAAGCTCCTGCACACTGTCACAGAGAACACATAAACCCATTAACTAAAATAGACATGGGCATAAAAACCGAGAATCGAAGAACTTAACCAAACCGAACCAAAAGAACCGACACCAAAATCAATTCGAATTTTGTAAATATCTGAATGGTTCCTAAATTTTCAGAACCGAAATAACCGAACCAAAAACCGAATGGATACCAGAACTAACCGAAATATGATTTTTGTACCTAAAATTATTAGTTATATTCAGATTTAAAGTAAGCTAATAAGCAAAATTAACCAAATATTACCAAAAAAAAACGAATTATGCGAAATAAACTGAATACTTTTAACCGAAATATCCGAAAGTACCTGATTTTTATCCAAACTATCCGAAATATCCGAATTTTACCCTAATTATCCGAACTTTTACCAAAATTACCTGATTTTTATCCAAATTAACCGAAAGAACCGAACCGAACTGTAACTATACCGAAACCAATTTGTTTTTGGGAATTAGCCGGTTCTCAAGTTTTATATCCGAACCGAAAACCGAAAACCGAAAAAACCGAACCAAATTTTATAATACTCGAATGATTTATAAATCTCTATTGCCGAAAGAACCAAAAACCGAAGGAACCGAACCGAACTTCCATGTCTAAACTAAAGTCATCAAGAGAGAGCTATGCTATAAAAGAATCTAAATTTCCATTTTTTTGTTGATTTTTTACCTGCAATTGAGTCTGAATCAGAAAAGAACCGAGTTTTCTCGAAGATGGGTCATCGGGTTTACTTCCAGCGGAGAGAGACAAAGATTTGATCACCGGCAAAAAAACTCCGCCCGCTCTAGCCATCGTGGACAGCATTATCAGACCCATAAGAGTTTCACAGAATGCTAGACCATACGATAGACCAAGAGTGCTTTTCCCGAGCCATTTCACGAAGTAGGTAGCGATTCTATCGCCGAGACCCGTTTTGATGAATCCACGAGCGAAGAAGAATGAAATCGCAATTAGCCAGATGAGCTCATTGGTGAAAGCTGCGAAAGCGGTTGAAAACGGTAGCGTTTTAGTGATGATTGAAACGGTTAAGCCGATGAAAGCCCAGGCGCCGACGGGAAGTGGGCCGAGGACGAGACCTGAGACTGTGAAGAGGAAAACTGCGAGTAATTGCCATCCTTGTGAGGTTACTTGTTCAGGTCTAGGGATTAAGAATCTGACGATGAGGCCGATGGAGATGGAGATTGTGAGAGGGATTAGTTTAGCTCCTTGCGGAGGCGGAGAAGAAGATGAAGGTGATTGAGGATTGTTCTGTTTCTGCGGCGAGGAAGAGGCAGAGGATGCGGTGGCGCGTAGAGTGAATCGATTGGGGAAGGTGGAGAGTGGTCGGAGGGTTGGAGGTGAGTAAACGGAAATTGAAGGCGGAAGTGTGGGGAACGATCTGGAAGATGAACGGCGGAGAGAGAGATAAGAGACTGGTGAAGAAGCGGAGGCTTTGAGAGTACGGAGAGCGAGACTCTCCATCGCCGGCAGTTCTCCGGCTTAAGTGTTAATTCTCACTGCTCACTGGAGGAGGGAAATTGATTATTCTGTTACTTATTATGTTTCTGCTTAATATTTCTCGTAATGCTTTTTTTTTTTGAACAAATATTTCTCCTTATGCTTTTTTAAATACAAAAAGTTTCATTGGAGGGTGAACGTGTTTTTCATGTTGATAACAATCCTCGTCTTATTTTCACGTATATTTAGGATTATATAATTTATCCTTACATAATTTGTCAAATTTAATTGAATTTTTTTTAAATGATCGGTTCAATAATAGCCAAGCTAATAGAAAAGGGGAAAAAATAATAACACCATATGATATATAACTTCTAAATTAATATTTTGATAAATTAATAAATATCTTAAATTAAATTTTCAATTCAATTAGTCTATCGTTTATAATTATATAATATTTTCGATTTTCACGTATATTTAAAAATATATATAATTTATCCTTATATAATTTATCAAATTTAATTAAAAAATATTAAAAAGGACCGATTCTAAAGTAACTAAGTTAAATGGAAAAAAGAAAAAAAAAACATCATATGATATAGAACTTTTAAATTAATATTTTGATAAATTAATAAAATATCTTAAATTAAGTTATTGATTCAATTAGCCTATCGTTTATAATTATATAACGTTTTAAAATATATTATTAGTGATGTAAATAATAAAATTATACTATGTTGACAAAAAAAATATACTATTGAACAAAGATTGTGTACCAATCATTGAGTGGTGTAAATAATAAAAATACATAATTGAACAAAAAACAAAATTGTGGGGATAAATAATAAAATTACAGAAGTGAACAAAAAACAAAACTGTGGGGATTATTGTACATAGGAATCATGATATCTTGAGAGGACACATATGAGAGTGATGCTTGTGGATCTAACTTATTTTGAGTTATTAATTTATTATACCCATCATGTTCAAATTTGAAGTGTATTAGAGCATAACCAACGGTGGACTCGGGCACGGAATCCTAATCTAGAAAATAATTAAAAAAATGATTCTGACACATCACAGTTAAGAGTCGGATGTTTAAGTTGCTTAGTTAAGAATCCGCTTCTTACATTGTAGCGCTGACGTGTAAGAAGTTGATTGGTCCCCTTTTTATGATTTTTTTTTTATCTGTAATATATATATTATATCTAGATATATATATATATATATATATATATATATTAAAAATTTTATCTTAAGAACCCAAAGGGGTTCACCGTTGGTTTTGCTCTTATAAATCTTTTATTTGGAGATTCACACCTAACATATCAGAAACTTCTCTATTTCTACCCCATACTTTTTTCTTTAACAAAACACCACTCAGATCAAAATCTGCATCTTATTTCTTGAACTTTCTCTGAAAAAAAAATACGAATATTTCATAATAGAAACAAATCGAGACTGATCTATATACATGTGTGTGAGAAACATTGTCTGATTCTCTAATTGCAAATAAATTAAAAGAAGACCAGAAAAAAAACAAATGATCAACAAAGAGATTGTACCATCTTTGCAAGCTTCAAGAACAACTTAATAGAGACCCAAAAATTTCCACCAGAAAGTTCCAACTACTCCCCAGATGATCGCATTAATCGTTGCCATCACGAATCCAATCTTGAATACATCAGGTAGATCAACATAACCCGCTGCAAGATGATGAAACCAAATGCAAACTTAACACACTATTAACATCAAGAGAGAGAGAGAGAGAGTCCTCTGTTCATATTATACCTCCATAGTAGACAGCGGCTTGACCGCTGCTATAATGAGTCAAAGCACCAAAAAGATTGGTGTTATAAGCTAAAGCAAGTGCAGCTAATACACCTGGAACACCAGCTGCTATATGCATTGCTAAGAAAGCTGAAAACAGAGCTCCAACGTGACCGGTTTGGCTTGCGAAAAGGTAGTGAATGAAGAAGTAAGCTGCTTGGAGAAGACCAAACGCAGCAGGCCAGCTTAAGGAGAGAGACTGTAGAACTTTAGCTACACAATCAGACATCCATGTTACAACACCGAGGTTTGTGAGCTGTCCTGCCATGCCCACCAAGACAGCAAACCAAGCTAATGTGTCCCATGCTGATTTTTCGCTTAGGCAATCGTCCCAGTTAAGGACACCGAGTAGAAGAAGGATGGAGAGACCGATCATTGCAGCTACAACACTTGGTATTCCGAGAGTCTCTCTGCATACAATATCAATTAGCCCTGAGACTTTTAACCAACCGAGTTTCCCGAACCGGAAAATTTTGGTCCGGTTTGGTTATGTTAGTTCTGTTCGGTTATTTCGGTGGTTTTGAAATTTTTTGATTTTCGAACTGTTTTTTTTTTAATAAACCAAAATAAATCGATTTTAACAAAAATAATTAAAATTTTCGAACCGAACCGAACTGATACGAAATAACCGAATATACTCAAAATTAACTGAAATAGGTGAAATTATCCGAATCGAACCGACCTGAATAACCGAATATACCCAAAATAAACCGAACTAACCAAAGTAACTGAAATTATTCGAAATTATCCAAAATTTCGATTTATTTCGGTAAAAAATAATAACCGAAAAAATCGAAAACCGAACTGAACAGGAAAAAAATCAGTTAGTTTTCGGCAAATAAAACTTCAAAACTTCGAAATACCAAGAAACCGAAACCGAACCGAAAAACCGAAGTTCCAGATCAACCATGCGAATGTTTTAAATAACCGACGCTAAGATGTAAGAGTTATCTAAGACTTACCCACAGATCCAAAGAGTGACAGCAAGAAGCATTGTACCAACCATGATCCATTCGTTTTTAGTGACAGGACCCATCTGCTTGAGTTTCACTGCCGCAATACCAGGAGCATCCGGTGTGTCCTTGGTTTCTGGAGGATAAAGCTTATAGAGGATAAGCGGAGTACACAGAAGTGATATGATAGCGGGTAGACTAGCAGCCTTAAACCAAGAAACCCATGGGTTTGCGATTACTACTCCAAGCTCCTCAGCTAACTTGAGACACAGCAAATTTTGAGCTGCTGCAGTCAAGAAAAGAGCACTAGAGTTTCCGGCACACTGTCAAAGATCACAGATAGATGAGCAAGATCAATTAAGGAAGAGTTGTTAGGTTGAAATGTGCTGTGAATTTGAATGCTCAAGAACAGACACGTTCTCTCGTGTCAAATACTAACAACAATAAACATACTTTCAAGAATGTCAACCTCTACGAAACTAGAAAGCCGACTCGAGGCTAAGTAGCACTGACACGGGCACGGATACAAAATATGGGTACCGAAACGGGAACAAAAAACGGCAAAGTTAGAAAATTTATAGATATGAGTACGGTAGGTATACACTAAAAACATATATAAAATATACATATACACATAATTATAGAGAAAATCAAACTTAAATTTCAATATAACAAACTAGAAACTTAACCGTCTAAAAAACTTCTTAAAATCTCATTTTTCTGTTTTCGATAACTTTTTCTATCTCATCTTCACGAAGAAGTTTCCGAGCTGTCCCAAAATCTCCCCAGTCTATAAAACATCTCCAGTATCGAGAGCTGTCCCAAAATCTCCCCCGTCTATAAAACATTTCCAGTATCCAGACGGCATACATTTAGAACTACTCAGTGCATCAAAGCTTGAATGGCATTAAAGGTTTTGTCTTAGAAACTGCAAAAGATATAGCTCAAGTAAAACATATAACATCAAGCCTTCCTCAGATCCATAAACTGCAAACTTTATTTCACAGCATCACAAACACTAATAAGTAATAACTAAGCATTGAAGCTAATGGATCCAGCACAATGTGTTGTTCTAACATAGAAGCTCCAGAGACAGGAAGTGATCAGCCAAGAACTAACCTGGAACTGGGATTGGATCAAGTAAGCCCCTAACTTCCTCGAAGAAGAATCTCCCGGTTTACTTCCCGCCGATAACGAAAGGGACTTAATGATCGGCAAGAAAATGCCACCGGCTCTAGCCGTCGTGCTAGGCATTGCAGGAGCAATCAAAGCTTCACTAAGCGTCAGCCCATAGGACAAACCTAAAGTGCTCTTCCCAAGCCATTTCACGAAGTAAGTAGCGATTCTATCGCCGAGACCTGTCTTGACAAATCCACGAGCAAAGAAGAAGGAGATAACGATCAGCCAGATAACCTCACTTGTGAAGGCTGAGAAAGCTGCGGAGAACGACAGCGTTTTGGTGATGATTGAAGCTGTGAGACCGATGAAAGCCCATGCTCCGACTGGAAGTGGGCTAAGGATGAGACCAGTGATTGTAGAGAGGAAGATTGAGAGTAGTTGCCAGCCTTGCGGTGTGACTCCTTCCGGTACAGAAACAGCGAATCGGAGGATGAGACCGACGGAGATGGAGAGGATCAGAGGAACAAGTTTCGCTCCTTGAGGGGGCGGAGGAAAGGGAGGCGACGGAGGGAGAGGAATGTCATCGCGTGGTGCAGCGGCGATTCGTATGGAGAGACGGGGGATTGGTTTGAGGAGAGGGAAGGTGAGAGGTTGAGATCGGATTGATGGGAGAGAAGGGAGAGAGATGGATGAAGGCGGAGATCTCGATGAGACACGGCGGAGAAGAGATAGACGTGAGGAGGGATGATGGGAGAAAGAGACAGAAGTGGCGGTGGTGGAGAGAGAGTGAAGTGCGAAGCTCTCCATCGCCGGAGATTAGTTTTGCGTCAGTCGCTGTGTCTTTTTCTCGCCGGAGACTGAGCAAATGATGAGTGGATGTGAAGAAGACAGTGAAATTAAACTGAACCTAAAATGTGTTCGGTTCATTTTTTCAACCGGACCAAACGAACCGGAACTGGTCAACTTAACCAAGTTACATTTTAAAAGATGAACATTGAAAAAGAAAAGTCTATAAAAGTCAGCGGTGAGAAATTGGTTGGAGAAGACGAGCCAAGCAAGTGTCTTATCTCTCACCGAATCACCAAACCCTTAAATTCTTATTCTCTTCCATTGAAAAAGCTTCGTTATTCGCTATTATCCGCATCTTCGTCTTCATCAAGCCTCCAATCTCCGTCCCACCCATTCATCGGAGCGGAGACTCGAAGGTGGGGTTTGTCGGAGATCGTGATTTTAGTAAATCTACCCAAATTCTAGATTTTGCAATAAGGGTTTTCTTCAGAGAGACATGTCTTCAATCAATTTATCATCTTCATCTCCTTACACCATATCTATTTCCCGCTCTAGGTCAGCTTTCTCTTCCTAATCTCTCGATTTAGCTTTGTTTCTTCGTTTTGATTTTGTTAGTTGAATTGGCTGATATGATCAAAAAGAGATTCAATTCGAATGTTAGCTAATGAATCTCTATGAAAGATCGTCATTTAAGAATTTGTGATTGGGTTCTCGTTGACTTTAGAAATGGATCATGAGATTCAGTGTTGACAGAACGAATCATTGCTTCTTCACTTGTTTTGCTTATCAATGATTTGATGAATCTGTGCAGGTTAAGCCAAAGTTCTACTACACTGATCCATGGATTACACCGTATTAGTTTGCCATCTAACCTTACATCATCATTTTCCATTAAAACCACTGGAAAAGTCAAAGCTACAGTGATCTCTAGAGAAGATGATCTGCTTTCCTACACCAATGGAAACGCTCCTCTCTCAAATGGATCTCTAGTTGATAACCGGATCGAAGACGATTCAGTTTCGCTTGGAACACTTGCTGCAGATTCAGCTCCTGCACCAGCCAATGGTTTCGTTACTGAAGATGATGATTATGAGTTGGATTTACCAACACCAGGTTTCTCTTCAATCCCTGAGGCCATTGAAGATATACGCCAAGGAAAGGTTCGCTTTTTTGCTTTGTTAAAATAAATGTTTTAGCCTTCTTTTTTGATCCTTTTCATTGAGTGTTTGGTGGTAATGTTGTAGCTTGTGGTGGTTGTGGATGATGAAGATAGAGAAAATGAAGGGGATTTAGTAATGGCTGCTCAATTAGCTACACCAGAGGCTATGGCTTTTATTGTGAAACATGGAACTGGGATAGTATGTGTGAGCATGAAAGACGATGATCTCGAGAGATTGAACCTTCCTCTAATGGTGAACCAGAAGGAAAACGAAGAAAAGCTCTGTACTGCATTCACAGTGACTGTCGTACGTATTTGTTCTCTAAAAAAAGCTTTGATCTTGGTGCTGGATTTTGAAGAATTTGTTTCTCATTTTTCATTGGCTTTATAGGATGCGAAACATGGTACAACTACAGGAGTTTCAGCTCGTGACAGAGCAACAACGATATTGTCTCTTGCATCGAAAGATTCAAAGCCTGAAGATTTCAACCGGCCAGGGCATATCTTTCCGCTGAAGTATCGAGAAGGCGGGGTTTTGAAAAGGGCTGGACACACTGAAGCATCTGTTGATCTTACTGTTTTAGCTGGACTTGATCCTGTTGGAGTACTGTGTGAAATCGTTGATGATGATGGTTCTATGGCTAGATTACCAAAGCTCCGTCAATTTGCAGCTGAGAATAACCTGAAAATTGTTTCCATTGCAGATTTGATCAGGTAAGCTTTGTGTCTCTTTCATATTGTTGACTTCTCTTGAAGCTAAGAGTCTAAACTTTCTATCTGGTCTTTAAATGACAGATATCGAAGGAAGAGAGATAAGCTAGTGGAACGGTCTTCTGCGGCTCGGATCCCGACAATGTGGGGACCTTTCACAGCTTATTGCTACAAGTCCATATTAGATGGAATAGAGCACATTGCAATGGTTAAGGTTAGAGCAATGCTTTTGACTTCAGAACATCCGAGGATTTTATCTGAAACTCATTTGTCTGAAAATTGTGGCAGGGAGAGATAGGTGACGGTCAAGACATTCTTGTGAGGGTTCATTCAGAATGTCTCACGGGAGACATATTTGGATCAGCAAGGTGTGATTGTGGAAACCAGCTAGCTCTTGCGATGCAGCAGATCGAGTCAACTGGTCGAGGTGTGTTGGTTTACCTTCGTGGACATGAAGGAAGAGGGATTGGTTTAGGTCACAAACTCCGAGCTTACAATCTGCAAGATGCTGGTCGTGACACAGTTGAAGCTAATGAGGAACTAGGACTTCCTGTTGATTCTAGAGAGTATGGAATTGGTGCACAGGTATATCAAATAAGATCCCATCATCCAAAAACCAACCTTTTTTCCTCTGATCTTGACTAAATTCGTCTTCAATGTTTAGATACTAAGGGATTTGGGGGTGAGGACGATGAAGCTGATGACGAATAATCCGGCTAAGTATGTTGGTCTGAAGGGATATGGGTTAGCCATTGTGGGGAGAGTCCCTCTGTTGAGTCTTATCACAAAGGAAAATAAGAGATATTTGGAGACAAAGAGGAGTAAGATGGGTCATATGTATGGCTTGAAGTTCAATGGTGATGTTGTGGAGAAGATTGATAATGCTGAATCCACCGAGGCTTGAGTCCTAAGATCGAGAACCAGGATGAACCGAATCAAACCAAACCGGGAAGACATATATATACATATATATAATACTTCAAAAACCAGGAAAGAAATTTGAGGCAAAAGAGCAAGGCAAGAAAATACTCTGCTGAGTAATTTGATTGGATTGGTTTATGTTCCTCTAGTCTAATCTTTTATCTGATTATCTACAATTCTTTTGTTAATTTTTCAACATTGTTACTCTTCTTGAGTTGAGTAGTTGCTTTTGATTTGTGGAACTGTGAAAAGAGAACCTTTTGAAGTGGGCAATTGATTGCTAATGGATCTGATTGGTGAATAAAAACGGAACGGTTAGATTAGCGGTTAGCGAAAGTGGTAAGCGTTTGAATAATGCAAAATTATAAGTGAAAGCTCTTAGAGAAAGCTGTAACAAAAAAGTTGAAAGTAACTGTTTTTATTTTAGCTTTTGATAACGTTTTAGTAATTTGTAACAAACAAAGCGGTAAACCTCTAATGCTTTTACTATAGTGTCATTGTCACCAATCCGACCCAATAAAATTATGTTCTCTTACAACCTACAAAATACTCACTTCAATTTGTTTAGACCGGGCCTCAATCATTGGGCTTTTTCGATGGGCTTTATCATTGGGTTCTAACTCAATTAATGTTTGTTTGTTTAACAAATGTAAGTATTTTATAATTTAGTAGATAACAAAAAAATTATAAATACATACATAAGGGATATAGATTAATTAGATCCAAGATTTAATGTAAATCTAAACCATATAAAAAAATAAACATAAAAGGAAAAAAGAAAAGAAACAGAGTGTAATTGACGTTTTAATTA